>OU696571.1:8072500-8425000 GCA_916048095.2 Sacculina carcini
ATTAGACAAGCAATTGGGATCAAGGTTAGGTTTTTTCAGGATAGGGAGTATACTTGCGCTTTTAGACGCAAGGAATTCACCGAGAGAGAAATACGAATTGATAAAATAGGTGATGAAAGGAAGAAGTAACTTAATACAGTTGGGAATTCGAGCAAGGTTAATAGGGTCCAGGGAGGAAGAACGGGTGTGCACACGCCTCAGTAGTAGCCTGCTATCAGAGATGGAAATCGGAAGGAAAGAATGAAAAATGGCGGAGGTGGTGGGAGAATAAGACAATGTAGCAGGAGGGAAACGACAGCATATATTCGAGATTTTATTCTCAAAGAAATGAGAGAATAGGGAAGGTAAGCGAGTTGGGTCACTATCAGGAAACACAAGGGTATTAGATTTACCTAAGAGTTTATTGAAAATATTCCAGAGGTATTTACTGTTGAGACAGGAGGAAATTTTATTATTATAATAGGATTTTTTGGCGTCCTCACACAAGATATGGTGGTGACGCCGTGCAACACAATAAGATTGCCATGATGCATCATTTTTCAGACGCAACCAATGGCGCTCAAGTCGTCTAAGAGAAGTTTTGGAGCTACGAATTTCACTATTGAACCAGGGACTATGAAGAGATGAAGAGGAACGGAACTTCTTAACAGGAACAAACTGATATCTAAGAAATTCAAGACAGGAGTTGAAATATTTACAGAGATCATAAGGGGGTAAGAAACAAAACGAATCATAATTGAAAGAAGAAAATATCTGGTTACATAGAGAGTCGTAGTCAACAGTAAGATAATCTAGAAACGTGACAGTTTTATGCGATCTTAAGCTGAGAGGAATAAGCGCGGAAAATTCAATTAAGGAGTGATCTGAAACAGAGGAATCAATAGGGAAGACAGTCAAATCCTTGATAGAAATAGGGGAGTCACTGAATGAGAGCACTATGTCGAGGGTGTGACCATGTTCATGAGTAGAACCGCATACATGATTTGCTAAGCCATAGGAAGATATTAATTCAAGAAACGAAGAAGAACACGATTTGAGATGAGGGGCATCTAGCCAAAGATTAAAATCGCCGCAAAAGAGAATCCTAGAAGAAAACATAGAAATAAGCGTATCAATGAGAACAGTAAACTCATCTAAGAAAACAGAACTAGATACATAGTTACCACGATAGATTGAAATAATACAGACAGGGAGAGAGTAACGGCTAGTGATCTTACAGCAAACATATTCGAAGGAATTTATACACACATCTAGCTTACATTGAATAAGACGAATACAATCAGAATTAAAAATAATAGCAACACCACCACCAACAGACTTAGAGGAATTAGAACTATTGATGGAGCGAGACTGGTGATAAGCGGAGTAGTTAGAAGGAAGCTATTAAAGGAAGAGATTTCAGAGAGAGAAAGCCAAGATTCATTCACAAAGAAAATGTCATAATTAACTAAGACAGAGAGAAAGAGAGAAATTTTAGACCTAATAGAACGTAAATTCCAAAGAGCACATCTTACATATTTACAATTAGCAGAAACAGATGGTGACATATTAAAATTAGGTTTAGGTGAAGAACACTTAGCGGTAAGACGAGAATGAGGATGACGAGTAGAATCATTGTCGCTGGAGGAGGACGAGGCTGGAAGATCTGGCTGGTCATTGGTCGGGTCTAGTTTCCCGGACGGCAGTCATCGATGGTCTGAGTGCGATGGAAGACCCGAGTTCTTGCCGAGATTAGGCACGGGCACGCCGGGTCGAAGGATGAGTGGCTGGCGTTGCTACGACCAGCTCGCACACAGTTAGCGCATTTGCGCGCATCCTTCAGAGAACACGATTTGGTGGCGTGTTTGCCAGCACACCAGCCACAAGTGTTCTCGCGGGCCTGGCACTTGTCAGCCATGTGGCCGTGGCGCTGGCACTTGGCACAGCGTGTGACCCAGTAGCGATCGTGCACCACACACCGACGGTCACCCAGGTACAAATATCCTGACTTCATCACGGTATCCCGGATGGCAGGAGAGACGGGAGAGACACACACACACACACACACACACACACACACACACATACACACACACATACACACACACACACACACACACACACACACACACACACACACACACACACACACACACACACACACACACACACACACACACTCAAGCAAAAGAGTCATACACAATCACGAACACACACACTCAGCTACACACACACACACACAAAACAGACAAGTACATATACGCACAAACACAAACATACACTCACGTTTACATACTCAGAAACACAAAAATACACACGCACACACACATACATATTGAATAAGATAGTACAGCAGACATAAAGCACAGAAGACAACACAACATACAACACATTAAGACAACACAGCAGGCATACAACGACATACACTCAGATTGACAAATCACAACACAATGGACACACAAATACAAACCAGAAAATACAACAGACACACAAAGACATACACTCAAACAAATAGACAGAGAACACAACACAACAGACACACGAACAGATAACAGAGCTCAACACAATAACACACAGACAGCATACAATGGAGAAACATACATACACAAGAACGGAAAACACGCGCATGAAGCACATACACATAGAAGACAGAATTAGGAAACAATCAGACCTTATATTCAGTACCAATATATACAATATTATCAAGACAGTAATCAGATTTAGTGAGAAAATTTTTTTTTAATGTTTTTGAAAAGAGATAGAGATTTAATTGAGCGTATTGAGGGAGAAAGCCTATTGTAGATACGAGGTCCTAAGATAGAGAAACAACGATTGTAGTGGGAATGCCTAGAAGGAAAGGAAGGCTCAACTAGTAGAAAAGGATCGTTAGAAGACCTAAGAGAAAGAGATGAGGTTTTATAAGAGAGGGGGTCAAACAGATACGCAGGCTTACGAAGATGAAGAGCTGAATGAATAATTAAACAAATACGATACTCAGCAAGAGCCTTAATGGGAAGTAACCTAAGTTTTTGTAAAGAAGAAGAAACATGAGAGTCCTAAGGAAGATTAAATATCATACGACAGGCCTTATTAATAATCGATTGAAGTTTCCTAAGCTGGCGGTGGTTGAGAGATAGTAGAAGAGAACAGCAATACTGAACTTTGCTAAAGATGAATGAGTTGGCTAACTTAAAGGCAGCAGAGATAGTTATATATCTACGAATGGAATAGATACGCCTACGTTGAACGTTAGAGCACCTGATAATGTCAGAGATGTGTGAATCAAAAGAAAGAGAGCTATCGAGAATGATACGAAGACTACGTACAGAGCAGGATAGAGGTATACTAAGATAAGTTGTATCATTAGAAGATGGAAAGAGAATATACTTAATTATGTTTGAGATGACGAGTGAACGCCCATCTTTCTATATCAGATAAGATGGTACTGACTTTCTATATCAGACACACACACACACACACACACGCACACACACACACACACACACACACACACACACACACACAATGTACCCCTGCATACATACTCACACTATGTCCAGACGCTTTACACACGCAATTTACGCATGCACACATGCTCGCAATATATCTACACAATTCGCTCATGTACACGTGAACACATCTGACGGCAATATTAATTTGCCAATTATTACGATTAATAGACGAATCAAATGGACTTTATGGAAATGGACTTCTTTATCTAAAAGCCGTGATGTAATATTTCTCTTGAATAAATGTAATTTGAGTATCCTTTTTATTTTCTTGTCGATTATATTCCACATGCCTGCTCCTACATTGTGAAACCAAATTGTCTGTAACGTGTTCTATTTGATGATATGAAACATTATGATGATGATAAACATTGAAGATTGTTTGGAAGTTTGTTATGAAAAGCTTGATAAGATAAAACTGAGATGTTTAGGTCTCTTAGATTTTCGAGAAATAAAATTTTAAACTCCTTAAACATTGGTTTAGTGCTTTCATATAGAGATTTATATTCAATTAATCTGATAGTGCTTTTTTGCAGCTCGAATAATGCCTGAAGGTTAGATGAATATGTGGATCCCCAAGTTTCAATATATATATATATATATATATATATATATATATTTATGCATATATAATTTTTTTTTGACATACCGTATTTGCCGGTGTATAAGTCGACCTTTTCGATCAAAAATCCACCGAAAAAAATAGACCTCGACTTATACACCGAGTCATAAAATTTAACTTCGAATGCATCGCTTCAAATGTGATGGATGCGCTTCAAATGCAACGACAATAACTACCGGTACGTAAACATTCAATCATTATACTGCCCATGTCTAAACGAATGAAATACTATGCGAAGTTCAAACTGCAAGTTGTAAACTTTGCCGAAGAAACTAACAACTGTGCTGCCTCAAGAAAGTTTGGCGTCGTACATTTCCGTCGAATTTTAGGGGGTCGACTTATACACCGGCAAATACGGTATATGACGTACGAGAAAAAAGCGGCAATCATTTGTTTTTTCTCATACACCATATATGTGTATGTATGTGTGAAAATGTGGTGGGAAACAAGAACCAACTCAAGGCCAAAGTTGAGTCACGTTCGGCAAATGTCATTGTCTTTTCCTGATTTGATCTTTCAACCACTTTTAGTCGGTTGATTTTTGTGGGTTAGGTTTTCTGTTGATCAGTAGACTTATGTGCGTGTGTGCGGACATGCTCGCAGATTCCGCCGAACCTGGGCATTGTGGCGCGCCATCCTGACAGCGACACTGACAATTCCATCACACTGACCAATGTTGACATGCGCTATGACGGCCAGTACATTTGCTCGCCGTTTACGCTGAACGGCGTGCAGGAGGATGCGCAGGTTGCCAACGTGATTGTTGCTCGTGAGTTACCCACTCTGCGCGTGTTTGCGTGTGTTCAGAAAGCATATTTTATTGCACACACAATATATATATATATATATATATATATATATATATATATAGATCCAAAATGTATGGAGTACTCACGTGTCTGGTGGATAAATGATATAAGATGAAGTTGAACTTCTTCAGACACAAGTATTTATTTTTTTACCACAACGTTTCGCCTTACGGCTTTATCAAGCAGTGTTTGATAAAGACTGCTTGATAAAAACGTTGTGCGTTGTGGTAAAAAAATAAATACTTGTGTCTGAAGAAGTTCAACTTCATCTTATATCATATATATATATATATATATATATATATATATATATATATATATATATATATATATATATATGGAAGAAATGAATGTATGATCATAGGTAGAGTCACAATGTCAATCGTGCTCGGGTTCTTTGATTCGTGGTTCGTAAACTGTGGGGAATTTCTCATGTGTGAGTGAGTCGATTTAAAAAAATAAATGCGACGCATAATTTTTCTTCAAATAATCGTTAATTTGTTCTGAAAATAAGTTCATGTAGTTCTCCAAATCGGTGTTATTCATCATAACATACTTGTTACTGGAGAGTGGTAATGTTTCATATTTTCATATTTCTGATATGGTAATATGAATGCATCAAAATGTGAAGATTAGGTATATAAATTTGAAGAGGATTTAACATAAACATTTGACATTTAAATTTGAAAATTTTAAAAACGAGTTTCTGTGTGCTATGTTTCATCGTTGCCCCCGAATTTTTGTGTTGCTTGGAGCGGATATACCTCCACTCTCCCCACAACCACCCCCAACACTTCACAGCGTAGTATGCACAGTTTATGACCGTGTGCGGTGTTTGTTTTGTGTGCGGCGGCGGCGGCGGCGGCGTGTTTGACGAGCAGAGAAGCCGGTGTCTCTGTCGTTCAACGACCGACTGTCCGGTTTCTCCGAGTTGACGGCCGACGTGCAGCGGCCGGCGGTGGTGAGTTGCGAGGCGCGCGAGGCCAGACCGGCCGCCTCCATCGCCTGGTACCTGGGCAATCAGCAGCTGTACGACGGCGTCGACGACGAGGTGGAGGTGGTGGAGGTTGTCAGCAGCGGCGGCGATCGTGCACTGTCCACCACACGCTCTACGCTCACACATCGCTTTATCGAGGCCGACGACGGCAATGTTCTGCGCTGCGTCGCTTCGCACGCCGGCTACGACGATCAAGACGTGCATGAGACAAGCATTGTGGTGAACGTGCAGTGTCAGTGTTGCCCTATGTCTGTCTGTCTGTCTATATGTCTGTCTGTAAGTGTCCTCGGGCTGAATGTTTATGGTATTTGAATATTTAGCGAGATTGCAACTAGTGGAATGATTGCATGAGGCGTGGCGTTGTCGCATCCAGCCTACTTTTTGTTTTTTATATTGTTTCATTTGCTTATATATTTGTGATTTTGTGGTTGCATTTCAGGCATTCCTTGTTGTTTAATTGGCTTATTTGCTGCCCATTGAATATGGGATGAGTCGGCCACATGTTCCATCTATGCACTAACTTACTTTTAACAGCTGAATGTTTTTGTGCCATCATTGTGTGTGTGTTTGCGTGCAAGTGTGGGTGAAGTGCGTGTACATTTTTAGTTGTGTAGTGTAACATGTATGTGTATATGCGTGTTTGTGTGTGTGTCTGCGTGCGTGTGCAGACGCACCATACCGACCTAAGGGCAACGACGTGGGCACAATCTACGGTTTCACCGAGGGGCAGGAGGGCAGGATTATCATCAACTTCACGGCCAATCCACAGCCGCAGCTGATGGAGTGGAAGATGGGCGAGAACCTGAGCGTGCCGACGGGCGCCAGGTCCGTCGACGGTCGCTTTACCGCCAACGATCTCGAACCGGTGCGTGTGTGTGTTTGTGCGAGAGAGATCATGTGCGTTTGTGTTTTGTGTCCAAGAACTGATCTGATACAGTTGCTTGCGAGTATGGGGGTGCACGTGTGCGTTTGAGTGTGTTCTCTGGAACTGATTTCTAAGTGGTGACGAAAATTGATGATGGAGGTTGATGTCTTTGGTGATTGTTGCTGGATGTGATAGTGATGACTATAGTTGGTTATGGCTAATGGTGATGATGTAAATGATGACAGCTTGAGGGGGAGAACAACATGTACGCACTGTCGCTGCTGATCAAACCGATTCTGCGCGAGGATCGGTTCGCTGAATTTTCCCTGGTGCTCGAGAACAGAATTGGTCGCAGCGCGCTCAACTTCAACCTGGGCACCGGCCCGGCGCCGCCCCCGCAAGGTAGTATGGCCCCGGCCACCTTTCAAACCCCATTCCGAAGCTACCGGTCCAGGTATCCCGTAATTGAAGGCAGTTGGCCACCGACAGGGATATGCTAAAATGTTTTGCTTTTCGTCAGCATAGACGCAATTGTGATGTGTGTGTCTATGTCGGCGCGATCTATTGAATACCCCAACATATTTTAAAAATTTACATAAAAATGAGTAAAAGTAACTATTTTCGAGAAAAAGTAACCTAAAGATTTACCTCAAGATAACATATGTCCAAAAAAATTAATTTTGGCACTTATGCCATAATAAAATACTCCAGTGCCAACTGTCAGTGCCAACTCAACTGCCAGTGCCAACTCCAGTGCCAGTGCAACCTTATATCTCACCATCTTTCTGCTTTGGTTCAAGATTACAATAATCCAACCATCTTTCACCATATTTCTGATTTGGTTCAATGCTACAACAATCCAGCAAAAAGTGACGCAACATCGCCAAAAAGTAGCATAATGCTGCAATCCCCCTGGGTCTGGCGGACGACACAATGAGGGACGACAACACAATATATTTACAAGAGATCACTACATTCACAGTCTGGTTAATCACAGTGGCGGAAACAAAACACAAGAAATGGACTGAAACCTGCGAACAACGATACAGGTACAGTGATGCACAGCAAGTTGGGTGCACGAATGGGCGAACGCAAACGCGAGCAACAGGGTGGGCAGCAGGGCGAGACAGCAGCAGGGTGGACCCTGTTGACTGTCTGCCAGGGGAGAGTGTGTGTGACGGCGTTATATACAGCGCTGGTGTGTGTGGCTGGCTTGTGTGTATGCGCGTATGTCATCGCCGGTGGTGTTCTGGGACACATATGGTGTGGGCACACGGATGTCGACCAGATGCTGCCCTCGATTGCTGCTTCATCACTGGGTGAAGTTGGGGCCAGGCGGAGTGGGTGCGCGCTGCCTAGTGTTTGGCTTGGTGTATGTCCGTGTGTAGGGGACGTAAACCTTCGAGACGCGACACTGTACCGGGTCGGTGCGCACTGGCAGGTGTTTTGGCTTGGTATATGTCCGTGTGCAGGAGACATACACCTCCGGGACGCGTATCGCAGAAGCGCTGGTAGAGTGTGCGTTTATGGTGTATGGGCAAATGTTGTTGCCCTACATTTGCACAGACGCCACAATAACCATACAAAAGTTACTAAAAAGTTTAAAGTTGATACAAAGGTGGGAAAACACTCGTTGGTACAAATATTTATTATGCGTATTTGCTATTGCACCTAGTATGTATGTTTGTGTGGGCGTAACACTGCATGTGTGAATTCCCCCCGTCCTCATGTAAGCAACCTGTACTCACAGTCTTACGATAAGGGGTACCGTTTCGCCGCCTGAGCTCGAACATGGGAAAGTGGCACTATCTCACGTTATGAAAATCACGTATTTCCTGATCATAGTATTTCCATAGTAGTATTTTCCATAGTATTTGACCAATTGAACTGTATTGTCAAGTGTTATTTTGCAGTATCGGGTATAGATGGCTCAAACGTCGTACTATCCCACGCTACAAAAATCTCGTGACACCCTCTGGTTCGTGCGCATTTCCTAAAATTGAAGCACAATATCATGTGTAATATAAACATGTAAAATAGTCAGTAGCACAGAGAGTGAAGTACAGAACAAGTGCCAATTTTAACTGCTAAATTTTTTGACATTTCTTGATCTTCAAACCTGATATTGCATCTGTTATTCTATTTTATCCTGATTTATACCGTTTTTGTGCCTTTTGTCTGCAAAAAGGTACCAAAATCAGTTATAAAGTGACCTGATAACAAGATAAAGAAGTGAAGTGCCACATGGACGAATTTATCATAATTTGGCTTTCTTAGCAAGAAACTTCTAACAGAAAAACTGAAACTATTTACAGACAGACGCGCGTGGACATCACTGTCCCTTGCGCACCTATAAGACATCACGCCCTGACCACACTTCGAACAAGCCTGACACGCGTTGTATACCGCCTCACTGCCACCCACGAGATCACTCACACAACTAGTGATGCAAAAAAACCGGTTTTTTGTTGCTTTTTTTGCAAAAAAACATGTTTTTTAGTTTTTTCTTGTTTTTTTGTTTTTTTAGAATTAGCCCCAATTGTCATCGGATGTTGGATTTTAGTACATAGAAACGAGTTTAATTGACGTTTTGTACATCTTTACGTGTCTTATTTCAAAGATAATTTGATAATAGTATAAAGAACAAGAATATTTATCAATAAATACCTCAGGAGACTGTTTGAAAGTGCATTCGGGTCCGGTGGTTTAGGTTTTTTCATTGACAAAACCCATGTTTTTAAAGATGGTTATAATTATGTGGATATTTGAAATAATATGTCAGCAGAACAAAACAAATTCATTGAGTAATCATGTGTTTTTTTAAAAGAAACCATGTTTTTTATGAAAAAATGCAATTATGTTTTTCAAATTGGTTTTAAATTCGTTTTATTAATGTACAGATTCAGAAAATGTTGACAGCAGAACAGGACAAGTTAATTGGTTGGTCAAGTGTTTTTTGACAAACGTATATTTAACGTTTTTTCAATGAAACAATGTTTTCTAAAACAGTATCTATGTAAGATAGATTTGATTGATGTACGTTCAAATACGTTTTGTATAGCAAGTAGCCTGCTGGTACGTATAAGCGACTGGTTAAACCACTTGATTTGAACTGTTTTTTAAACCATGGTTTTTTAAAAATATTTTTATTGAAAAACGATTTTCGTAGATGTAGAGATTTGGAAAAAATTGGCGGCATATTAAGGAAAGTTGAACCAAATTAATTGGTTTTCTATTAGTAACCTGTTTTTAGAACTGGTTTTATGGATGATGGTTTCTTTGATGTAGTAATTTGTATTCAAATACCTTTTTGTACATTAAATATATTTCCTCAGTCGTTTTTTCCTACACGAAAATATTGCCCGTTTTTCTGGTCAGGATTGCCACTCTGATTAATGCGACCCACTTTTAGTCGTAGTTTCATTAGGGACACTAAGTTTGTGTGTATATTTGTAGTATTTGTGTAAATATTTGCAGTGTTTGTACTTTTATTTTTGCAAATAATTGATCTGCTGAATCAAATGATGAAACTTATTATAATCAACGTAGTTCATTTCTGGTAGGAAATGTTAATAGTTTCAAAGGGCAACTGAGAGGAGCAGGCTGGCAAACCTTGTTTGAGACCATCGTGATGTTCACCTGGAGTTCTTTATCACGTGCTCTCCTTTTTCATCCATCATTTTTCCAATAGTATGTTTTACAGTAAGATTCGTTTCTGTTGGTAGGTTTTCCATTTTTGTGAATCTTTTCATGTAGTTCATTCGAGTTTGGCGAATTTTCGCAAGATTCAGCGTACTCACTTTTTATGCTGTCAGTTTGATACATGAATTAACACTTATTACTAGGGCTGTAAAAAGTCAATAAAGTTACTTTTTCACCTAAAGTTCACGTTTCCATAAGCTACCTAAAACTGAATGCAAAAAGTCTGTACGATAATTATCAAAACAGTTATTTGGTTGGTCAAAAATTACTTTTTCATCGTTAGGTTACTTTTTTTTGCTTTTAGGTTACTTTTATATTGTCAGGTTACCTTTTGTTATTTTTCTTGTTATTAGGTAAGTTTTCCACGAAGTTTGGTGACTTTTTGCAGATAAGAGGCACAAAACGGTACATATGAGGATAAAATAGGAAAGAAATGGAATATTTGGTCTGAAGATCAAGAAACGTCAAAATGTCTGCTGTTAGGATTTAACAATTGATCTTCACCTTAATATCTGTGCTACTCGATATTAATACGTTTTTGGGTACGCATGATAGCGTCATTCCATTTGAGGAAATGTCCACGAACCGGAGGGTGTCGTGAGATGTGTGGATCATGGTACATAGTACGATGTGTGTGATTTCTCTATACCAGACCCTGCACTGTAGCACTTGACAGTACGCATTTACTTGAACAGGATGTAGCACTTGATTTTCAGGGCGTGATATACCGCCATTTTCCCACGTTTGACATTTATAAGACTGAGCACAGGGTGGTACATATGGGAGGACGGGACGTTCACACATGCAGTGTTTTCGCTCACACTAATATACAAGCTGTAGTACGTGTTATTTGATAAAACGTCCCATTGAAACAATATAAAGAATATTATTGCGACCATTATAAAAATTATTTACATTTGCAATTAGTGTATTTCACTTTTGTATTAGCTTTCCACTTTAAATTGCATTTTGATGGTTATGCTCCTTTTTGCGATGTTTACCAAATAATATCTAGTCACTTTTGGTGGTGTGTTGTAAAAATGGTACCAGATCGAAAGAAGGACTGGTGTATTTTTCCTTCCGAACTGCAAACAGAAATTTTCCTGTTTTGAAGGTTATTTTTACGAAGGTTAGGTTATTTTTAGGTTACTTTTTATAGGTTATTATGTTATTTTTTATAGGTTATTAGGTTACTTTTTATGTTCACAAACAAACCGTGTATTCCATATAGCGAATATGGAATACCGCGCACTAATCATCAAAGGCGTGATAAACATGTGATAATGCGATACAAAAGTGGCAATAACATTACAACTCAGGTTATTTTTAGGTTACTTTTGTAGGTTACTTTTTCTCGAAAATAAAGTTACTTTTTTCTGATTTTCGGGTTAATTTTTTGACAGCCTTATTTATTACATTTTTAATCTAAATCATGTTAATGTATTGCTGTGGATTTGACATGCAATTTCATTATTATGCTGGAGTTGACTATATGTGTAATTTTGTGAAACATTATCCTGCTAGTTAGTGTACGATATATTAAATAGCACACAAAAGAACAATAACAATACACCAACAATACAATAGTATAAGGCCACGAAACGCACGAGTCACCCACGCCTAATACACTCGCGCCCTCTGGCGGTGTAGCCACACACTACATCTCCCCTTCAAGTGGTGGAGGGGCGCTGTCGGCTCTGCAGACGTAATCGTTCAGATGCGACGGTGGTCTGCGTGGTCGGGCGCTACGGCGGAGTTGCGGGGTTCGTGAGGCCTCCAATGTGCCGCCCACATTATCCCCCGGCGGCGGCGGCGGTGATGCGAGGCTGCTTCTGGCCTCCTGCGACGGTAGCGGCGCTGTACCAGCAGATAGCGGCGGCTGTACCTCGGGCGAGGGTGTGTTGGCTGCGGGTCGCAGGTGTCTACGGTTGCGCCAGTAGAGACCGCCGTGTGGCAGGCGCACAGCGTACTGGCGGCGACGGCCAGTCTTGGCGACCACGCCAGTCCGGTCCCAGCGACCGGATGTCGGGTCCTGGAGAGCCACCGTAGTGCCGGGCCGCAACAGCGGCAAAACCTTAGCCGACCGGTTGAATTGGGCGACCTTCTTGTTGTGTAAGCTCGCCGCTCGCCGGTCGCACTCAGCGGTGGGCGGCTGCCACTCCGGCAGGAACGAGCGTGGATGCGAGGGAACGGCGGACGGCACGGGGCGGCCGTACAAAAGCTGCGCGGGAGAGCCACCGTCGGCACCCGGCGCGTTACAGAGCTCCAACAGACCGGCGACAAATGCGTCAGTGTCGATATTCCCGTCGTGCGCCGCCTTCTGAGTGAGCCGCTTCACCCGTTTCACGGCGGACTCAGCGTGCCCATTAGAAGACGGGAAGTGCGGACTGGAGACACGATGGCGTATGTGCCAAAGTCGCAGAAATCCGGCGGTGTGTCGCGCCGTGAACTGTGGGCCGCCGTCTGACGACAGTACGGTCGGGACCCCCGTCATTGCAAACACCTGCCGGAGCAGCTTCACCAGCTGGTGAACGGAGGTGTCACGGCCACAGTCGAACACCAGTGGCCAGTTGGAGAACCGGTCCGCGTACACGAGGTAGGTCTTCCCTGCGTGCTGGAAGAAATCCGCGGACACCGATTCAAAAGGACGTGTCGGGTGCGGTTCCGTCAGGTACGGCTCCTTTTTCTGGCTGTCTTTGTATTCTAGACATCTGGAACATGATGCTACGGCAGTGGCGATCTCATTGTTCAGGCCCGGCCAGAAGACAGTTTGCCGTGCGCGTTACACAGTCCTGGCCTACCCCTGGTGACTGTCGTGAAGCCGACGGAGGGTGTCCTTCCGCCAACACCTAGGGACAAGGAGGCGGCAGCCGACCAGGATCAGGCCATGGTCGGCAGTGAGCTGATCGCGCACGCCCCAGAATGGGTGAAGACTGGCGGGCAGCAGATGTTTGTGTTGAGGGAAACCGCCCAGCACGTACGTCATCAATTGGCGACACTCGTCGTCGGCCAGAGACGCAGCTCGCACCGCCTCCAGGGTGGTGTCAATCGGTGACGTGCGATGACCCAGGTCGTCTGCGTCTGTGAATGCGTCCAACCTCTGGACGAAGAATCCAGACGAGCACTCGTCAACGTCCGCGTCAGCATCAGCAGGCTGGGAAAGTGCGCGCGACAGAGCGTCGACAATGTTGTGCTTTGCACCCGGTCTCCAGCTAGCGACAAAAGTGAAGTGCAGCAGACGCTGTCGCATACGTTGCAGGCGTGGGTTGGAGATGTATCCGAGTGCCTTCTAGTTCAGTATCGGAACGAGAGGCTTGTGATCGGTGACCACACTGAACGTGGGGAGGCCGGCCAGATACTGGTGACATTTCTGACATGCCCACACAACTGCCAGCATCTCCAACTCACACACAGCATACCTGCTTTCGGTGTCGGACACAAATCGCGAACCACACTGGATCAACTGCCAACGACCTTGATTATCCCGCTGGCGAAGCACGAATCCGAGACCTCACGTGCTGCGTCCGTCTCCAGCATTGTGGGGCGCGTTGGGTCGAAGAGACCAAGCACAGGAGGGCTGGCCAACGCGCGCTTGACCGCCGTGAAAGCCGCATCGTGCTGTGTTGTCCACTGCCACTCAACGCCTTTGCGAAGCAGCTGGCGCAGGGGCTCAGCAGCGGAGGCCATGGAGTCCGAGAAGTCACCGAACTGGTTCGCCAAGCCAAGAAAGGACCGCAAGGATGTAAGGTCCGTCGGTGCGGGAAATTCTGCGAGGGCTCGAATTTTCTTGTGGTCGACGGTGAATCCAGAGGCGTTGATGTGGAATCCACAGAAATTGGCGGAAGTGGCGGCGAACATAAATTCTTGCAGGTTCAACGTAACGCCGGCGTCGTCGAAGCGTTATAGCAGCTGCCAGACTCGCTGCAGATGCTCGTCGTAGCTGGCGGTATACACCAGCACGATCGTGCACGTCATGCACGATCTTGCAGGAGTCGGGTAGGCCAGACAAAGCGACGTCGCCGCGTTGGTTGAATTCGTCGCCGCTGGAGACCAGGCCCATAGGCGCGCGACAGAACATGAATCGGCCCCACGGGGTGATGAAGGTGGTGAGGTCTCGGTGCTCGCACCACAAGGGCACCTGAAAGTACCCTTGTAATGCGTCCACCTGGTTGAACCGCATCGCCACTTGATCTCGCGCGGCGCGCGGCCCTCTGAGCCGCGCCAGAGCCAGATTCGTGCCCACCAGAGCGGACGCACGGGACGGAGTCATTGCTGTGCGCATGCGCAACGCGCATGCGCTGTTGCATATGGCTTCCAGCGGCGACCTCTGCGCGGGGAGCAGAAGAATCAGCCACATCGGGTCCGGTGTTCCGCATGGCTGCAGCGTCCTGGCGGGCAGACTCAACCGTTTGACATACCTGTGTTGCCTTTTTCAGCGTCAGGTCTTTGTGTGCGACCTGCAGGAGTTGGTGCAGGGCAGCAGAGTCGGCTGTCCCCATGACTTACTGATCGCGAAGACGCTCGTCGCGGCAGGCAGGGCAAAAATCGCAGCTGGCGGCAATTTCTCGCAGAGAGCGCAGAAATTCGCCCACATTCTCGCCGTCCCGCTGACGACGGGTGAAAAATCGCCGGCGTTCCACCAGCACATTCTGCCGCGACTGCTGATGCTCCTCCAATAGGCGGATACAGGCGGGCAAATCAGCCGTCGTCGGCATCGTCAGTGAGTGGCGGATGACGCGGCACCACTCGTCGTCCAGCAGTGTCGTGAGCAGCGCTTGCTGCTGGGCAGGGCTCAGGCTTTCACTGCCTGACAGTGTGGTGTACGCCAGCACGAGCTCCTTCCAGGAGGTGAAGTCGGCTGCCGATGCGGCGTAGGCCAGACGGGCTGTTGGCTGACAATGAGCCATGGTGTGTGGGGCGACTGCAGGCGAGCTGGCGGGGGCTGCCATTGCAAGCTGCTGGCGAGCGAGCTGAGTCACCAACTCTGTGAGCTGGTCCAGCTTCTGCTGTTTGTCGTGTCGCAGCGGCTGCGCCATGTACGATATATTAAATAGCACACAAAAGAACAATAACAATACACCAACAATACAATAGTATAAGGCCACGAAACGCACACCACCACTGCTGCACACACCCTGGCTGACGGCCGTTAGCGTCACCCACGCCTAATACACTCGCGCCCTCTGGCGGTGTAGCCACACACTACAGTTAGAGGCGTGCATTTCAAACTTGACGCCTTGAACAGCGTTCCCGTTGGCTATTTTAATGCATGTAATATAATGTGCATTTAAAACTTATAAAAAAAATAAAATAATGCACAATGCAATCCAAATCTGTATTTGCTTGGTTTAAGAATCACTGATTTGGCGCCCCTCAAAAGTCCGCGTCGGATGTTCAGGCACCCCCTATAGGTCCACCACGGATGTCAATGCACTGTATGTTGTGCAGCGTGACTGTATGTTGTATCTGCGCACGTGCCCGCGACCATGCGTGCGTGATTGCTAATTTGTGTTTTTGTGTGTTCTGAAGGTCTGAGCCCGGGGGCTCTGGGTGGCATCGTTGTGCTCGTACTGTTGCTGCTCATTGTTGTGGCCCTGGTAGCTTTCGCCAGAAGTCGCGGCAAGTGGTGCTTCGCCGGTGAGTGTTCATTCACAACTGACATCACTCACACACTGGGCGGCACTGTGCACGCGTGTGTAGGCTGTGCGCGTACGTGACCCTTGGTTAGTCTCACGGTCTCGAAACGTTTTGCTGGAGTTGCTGGAGTATTTTAAACCGAATTACCGTTATCGTCTATGTGTAACCAAATTTTATTTGAGGTTCGTCCTGTGTTGTCTGTTGCTTCATGTTATAGACCACAAGACGGCCAGATACCTTAGATTGGTTAAGCTTATTTCTTGTCTTGACTTTCTAGACTTTGAGGGGATGAAATTGAAGTACAGGATGCGTCACTGAACCCAAGTTTTGCGTTGTTTTCATCTTTCTTACGTCCGACGGCTGGATACTGTGCCATAACATCAGAAAAATACAACACCCGCTGGTTTTCAAACGATTACACAGTGAAACATCAGTATGATAGTCTACCACTCGACCTGTTTTCAAATAACAAGTATTGGTGTAATTAACTGCTGGTTTTGAACACTCCCGCACTAGTATTCAAATAGTATGTTTGTTGCTGCAAATTAATTGTATGCTTTTATGAATGTATTGCTTCAAGTAGTCCTGCAATTTTATGTGTGTTGAATTTTATTGAAATCCCTCTTATATTCGTATTTTCAGTTAATTTCAGCTTCAATGTGACAACATATCTCAGATAGATAATATTTATTTCAGATTCATATTTCTCGTGGTGCATTTACTTAATAGTGTTTTCACAATTGATTCGTTCGTAGTAATATATTATTTTGTTTGTTTTGCTCACCATCTACCGGCAGAAGCATGAAGTAAGCGTTCTAGATGACTCCTATACATAAGTAGCATTAGTGTGACCTTGTTTAACTGCCTGTCACATGTATTCATGGTTGCCACTACTTATTCACATGATGCAAACATTGGGAATATTAATCGTGTCGTTGATAAACACATACTGGTCAATGCTAGCCGTTTTGCCCAAGTATCACCGCCACCTTAGGAATTGGTTTTGATCTCCATGTTTCGATACTGCACACTGGCGCCTAGTTGTTGCTGTCGAGTTCTCTCGGTGTCTGTCTGTCACAGCACATTAAATTTGTATGCTATGTTACGATATGGTGGCGGTCTTACGTTGACGATGCATGTTGACACTGTGCTTCACTGTAATTTGCATGCGGTGTGTGAAAGCGTGCAATTGTTTCGTCCTCACATCCGGCTGTGGGACTGATCTGCCGGCGCATACTATTGCGTCGATTGTTTGATCCAGTATGTCTTAATGATTATTATGCTGCACGCGTGTCTTGGATTGGTATGCTTGAATGGCCGTGTCCTCATTTTACGAAATGTCAGTTTGAATCTGCATCACGGATAATTTAACTCTGGAATCGCGATCTAGCTAATTTATCGTTAAATTATGGTTTGCTACTGTTCGTATTGTGGCTTATTGGTTATTATGTCAAGTATCGATATTGATTCACCCATCGGTCTAGTAATTTGGCATTCACAATGAACTCTCTGCAACGTTAATGGCAAACGTGTAGTTCCTCATAAATCAAGCCTATAGATGCCAGTCATGACATGTAAAGTGTCAACATTTTCTCAACGATTAATTTTTTCACGATTTAAACTGTGAAGCAATTTCAGAATCAGCATTTGCTGAAAATCTGTTTTATATCGATCTTTGATTACGTATTGATTGACTGGTTTATATCTGCTTTGTCAAAGCGACTACGACGGCGTAGGTCACGATACAAGTATTCCGTTTCGATTCGTATATGCGAGGAGTAGTCTCGCGGTTCCTAAAATGTTGTGGTGCTGTTCTTTATTTGATAGTACGCTGGCTCTGCTCACAAACTGATTGACACATTTAATATTCAATCCGCTCAGTCGACACAATTGTGGATCGTGTTGTATCGAGTTTCTGGAGATAATGTACAACAACAACAACAATGTATTTTTATAGCGCTCACACAGAAACAAGCGCGAAAGAGACAACAACAACAACAACAACAGTACACGACATCAAGATGTGAGAAAAGAAGTAGAAAATTCACAGAAAGGAAATTTTTTTTCAATAATAATGGAGATAAATAAAATGAAAATAAGTAAAAACATAAGTAATTGTAAATTAGAGTCATAGGGAAGCGTAAGGTGTAAGAGTGCGAGAAGTGGGATCAAAAGATTTAGCAAAAAGATATTTACGAAGTGAGGAGGAAAACCTACTAAAGGATGAAGAGGAAGTGATTGAGGAGGGAAGATCATTGTAGACCCGAGGCGCATAGAAAGAAAAGGATTTTGCGGACCAAGGTGACTCGTTGATAGCGCGAGGACAGGATAAAGGACGATGAACACGAGAATTAAAGTCATTAGAAGAAACTAGAAGATCAGAAAGATAGGACGGGGAAGAGCTATTGTGCAGAATTTTATATATGAGACAACACAGCCGAAAATGAATCCTAGGAATGATGGGAAGCCAGTGGAATTGGAACAAGAATTGAGAGGTATGGCGGCAAGGTGTAGGATGGAGCACAAAACGACAGGATTGATTAATAATTTTTTGAAGGATTTTCAGGGATTTGTTGGTAAGAATGTAGTGGAGTGAGCTGCAATAATCAAGACGAGAGAGAACAAGAGACTGTATTAATTTAATAGAAGAAGGCTGGTCTAAACAGGATCGAATAGGGTATAGACTGCGTAAAATCAAACGACAGGTGCGCGAAATAGAGACAACATTGTTTGAAAAGGACAAGTTGGAATCGAAGATAGCACCCAAGTTTCGAACAGAGGAAGATACAGCGATTGGGAGTAATGGAGGAGAAATGCGCGGAGGGTGAAGGATAAGAAATTCAGACTTAGAAGTGTTGAGAATGAGGCGACGAGAGGTGGTCCAGGACGTAATATCAGAGAGAATATCATTGAGAAGAGTGGCATGAGAGAAAGGACAAGGAATTAGGAGTTGTATATCATCGGCATAAATATGGAAAGGAATGTTGTATTAACAAAGGACAGGACAGAGAGAAGACATGTAAAGATTGAAAAGAGTAGGACCCAAGATAGAACCTTGAGGGACACCAGAAATAAGAGAAGCAGATTTTGAAACAGTTGAATTGAAGTTTACTGAAAAAGTGCGACCAGAGAGATAGGATTTGAGGAGAGACAATGCTGACGAGGATAGACCCAGAGAAGAAAGATCATTGATGAGAATGGCATGATTGACAAGATCGAATGCTAGAGACATATCGAGAAGAACAAGGAGAACTGATTGACGATAGGAAAATTTAGATAAGATTTCATGAGTAACTGAAATAAGGACAGATTCCGTAGAGTGACAGGAGCGAAACCCAGATTGGAAAGGATGAAGGACCTGGGAAATAAGGGGAGACAACTGGGAAAAAATAGCTGATTCAAGGAGTTTTGAAGGAAAGCTGAGAAGAGATATAGGACGGTAATTAGCGCATTCAGACGGATTTAATGTAGGTTTTTTAAGGATAGGATGGACGATGGCATGTTTATCAGATAGGAATTGGCCATGAAGAAATGATGAATTAATGAGATGTAATAGATAAGGAACAAGAGAAAATATTGAAGGGGAGATAGCTCTAAAATTAATAGGATCAGCCGGAGAGGAGGAAATTTTGAGGGAAGATATCATGGTAAGAATATCTGAAAGATGTATTTGCGAGAATGAAGTGAATTGTAGAGACACACGAGTATGTGTAACAGGGATATTGGAAGAGGGGAGTTTAGACTGAACAGTTAGGACTTTATTAGTGAAATGAGAAGATAATTGAGAGGCAGTTAGATTAGATAAAGAGGAGTTAGATCGAGAACCAGTGAGAGAGTTTAGAGTTGTCCAAAGAGACTTAGGGGATCGGGAGAGCGAAGAGAGACGGGAGGAGAAGTAATTTTGTTTAGCTGCAGACAAGGCCGAGATATAAGAAGAGCGGGAAACAGAGAAGGAAGACCAATCAGATGGATGAGATGTACGTTTCCAGATTCGTAGAAGTGAACGTTGATGTCTTTTCAATAGACGAAGTTGAGAGTTAAACCAAGGAGGAGAAGAATTAGTTGTATTGCGCCGGATAAGTAAAGGAAACAAAGAGTCACTGATTTTAGATAAAGCAGAAGATAGGTGGGGATAGATGTCCGAAGGATTCAGGAAATAAAGCGTTTGCAGAGGTAATAAGGAATCAAGTAATAGGTAATGTAATAGGTATGTAGTGCGTTATTTGGACTGTACATCCTGAAATGCCTGCAATATTATCTGGCGTGCTTCTGCGAAATGTAGTGTGGTTAATGTAGTGTGGCTATGTCGGAAATTTTGATGAGTGTGTATGTGTGCATGTGGATTGTGAGATGAGGTATACACAACATGACCTCACTCCGGTGACGGGATCCCTTGCTATCAGATTTTTCTGCTTGCTTCTTGCTGCTAGCTTGCCTGGCCGTGTATATGCCAGTTTGTCTTGTCACTAATTTGTTTATTCTCATATTCGCTAATGTTTGTGCTCTTGATACTCACTATTTGTTACTCTTGACAATCACCGATAATAACTGGTGTTTTGGTTGATTCAGTCACTAAAGCAGAGTATACAATTACGCTTGATAGCATCTAACACTGATCCATTGAGTATGTAGCTTATGTTTGTCCGGTTTCACTATGCTCCCCGCGGGTGGGCTCCCGTCACCGGCCCACGACACGCTCACACGACATGCATACACACCGCGATCACGTGTTGCTGCCGTCGTGTGTGCCTATGTGTGCGTAGTGGGTGAACTCTTGTTGTTGTGTGGTTGGTCTGCAGCACCGGCGATCAGTAAGAGGCAAGAGTCGCGAGCCACTATCGACCCCGAACTGGCTATTTCGTCGTCGTCGTTATCGGGCAAGAACCGCCATCACCAGAATCCCGGACATGACAACCCTGCGGCTGCCGATGACACCGTCGCTGGCGCCACCACTCCGCCTTCACTTGGTGGCGCCACCAAGAACGGCAAACCGCCGACCGATACACCTGTCTAGATTAGCGTGCTACTTGCGCCACCTGATGATGTCTGATGACGCTGATTTTTGTGTGTCTGACTCCTTGCTACTTGTACCATCTCGGTGTTTCTTTTTCAAGACTGTTTTCACAGTGTTTCTTCTGTTAACCGGCACTTGTGAAGCTGCCAGGTGTGTGGTTGATGTCGATGTGCTTTCTTGGGCGTCGTCATTTCTTGAGCGTCACGGAGTGGTGTGTGTGTGTGTGTGTGTGTGTGTGGATGTGTGTGTGTATGTAGATATATAATCAGCAGTAATGGTTGTTCATAATGTAATCCATAATGTCTGTCATACGATGCCCGCTTCAACATCATAATGTATGTGCTTTAGTGTATGTGCACGTGTGTGCACGTCATCCGCAGTGGGTTTATTTTTCCAATCTTCTCCGTTAACGTCTTATTCATATTTAAGGGAGGTAAGTGGGAAAATACAGTTTGTACACATGCGGGCTGTATTGTGTGCTTATTGTTTTTCCCCGTAGTTTCCCCGTAGGCCGTTTACTGGACCTGGCTGTTTCACACTACTTGTGTACAAGAAGATGATCTATAAGGATGGACAATTGCTTAACAGGGGGTTTCAGTAGGTGAAGGGGGGTTGTTGATGGAGCGTTGTGAACGGAGCTGTTTGCTGGCGTTTACGATAAGGAGGGTTTCATGAGACGATGAACACACTTCGTGTTCTTGCGTCAATGTGTGTGTTGTCCAATGGTATTGCAATGTATTGTTGTGTTTATACGTACATTGTATCAAAGCCACAAAAACTGTCGGACATCGAGGCTGGGTATACAATAGTTGTGTGTGTGTGTGTGCATGTCTTGGTTCGTCGTTTGGTTTTTGCTCCGTGTTGTGATGATGATTCTAGTTTTATCCAACTGATCAGTGTTGTCGTGTGCGCACTTTTCCTGATGACAAGTTTCGGTGTCTCCACCACTTTGACGGTGTATAGTGGTGCCTAGTTTCACCTCTACGAGTCGATCCGAGAGACTCTCCTGTCACTGTCACACGTTAATCGTCGATCGTCTTTTACCAATCGTTGGTGGATCCTTGGTGATTGGTCGATCGTGGATCATCATTCTCTGTTACACATTCCGATAATTTGTGCTGTCTCACGTGTTTATGTGTGTGTGTGTGTGTGCACCAAGGGCGTAATTTATGCCCTGTGTGTCGGCAGCTTCTCTAATGGGCGTTGTTTCGAATTATTCGGTACGCAGTGTATGTGTGTTTTGTGTGTGCGTGTGTTTATGTGTATGTGCGTGCGCGTTTGTTTGCGTGTATATATGTGTGTGTGCGCGTGTGTGTACGTGTGTGTGCGTGTGTAGTCACACTACCATGTACTGCAGTTTGATATGTTGCATGATAATTTGTGTGCACAATACACCGGAAGAGCGCGATATTTGTGTACTTGCAATGCACTCAGTGGACGTGTGACAGTGGCGTGTCTAATGTTTGTCAACGCAAATATGTTATGCAATAAGTTTGCCTTCGTATATTTCCATACCTGCGCTCAGCAGTGTGGTAATTTGGGACGTATTCAACACTGGGTTTATGCTTTTTTCTGGAGAAGAAAATTGTCGTAAAAGATCACCCAACAATGTCAATTAACCCATTAATGCCGTATGACAACAAATGTTGCCAGCGTCCTGGGTGGCGTATGCTGTTTGCGAAATCTACAAATAGGTGTTTCTTTACTTAAGGGGAATACTGGGAATACAGTAAAGTTAAAAAGTCATATTCCGAACGGTAGATACTTCACAAATACGGTTTAGGTTGGTTTCCGTTAGACGTGGCTGAAAATAGGTTACTAAAGTCACGCAATTCATTACGAGCGAGGGAAGCGAGCAAGTTCATACTTGGTGTTACTAGAAAAATGAGTATGAGCGGCCGGCCGGCCGTGGTCACGCTTTTCAGAGGCTTATATATCTGGAACCATAAGTCCGATTAACATGATTTTTTGTTGGGCAGCCTCGTCCTTCCTGCCGCGAATGAGACCATGCCGAATTATGTCAGTGCCTACTGTGGCACGTGGCACGTCACAAATGCTCTCCTACTTTTTCGAAAAACACTTTTTACCCGTTTTTCAGAGGCTTATATCTCTGGAACCATAAGTCCGATTAACATGCGTTTTTTTTGTTGGGTAGCCCAATCCTTCTTGCCGCGGATGAGACCGAGCCGAATCATGTCAGTGCCCACTGTGGCACGTGGCACATCCCAAATGCCCTCCTGCTTTTTCGAAAAACACTTTTTAACCGTTTTTCAGAGGCTTATATCTCTGGAACCATAAGTCCGATTAACATGCGTTTTTTTGTTGGGTAGCCCAATCCTTCCTGCCGCGAATGAGACCATACCGAATCAAGTCAGTGCCCAGTGTGGCACGTGGCACGTGCCATATGCCCTCATATATTTTAGCAGAAAACTTTGCCCATGCTTTTTGAGAGTCTTATATCTCAAAACTTGTTTGATTACATATGATAGCTTCGCGCTCGCTCGTTCATCGCCGAACACGGCGCCTTACTGGTATTTAATCTTTATTTTCCTGATAGTTTTCTATATGATATCATAAAAGGATATGTGACTCTAGTGCCATTTGATCCAACGTACTATCTGTTTCAACGCTGATACGATGCGATGAACACCAAGCGATGACTTATGTTGGTGTATCTGACGGCGTATTTTTATAAGCTGTAGGAAGCTCAGTGGTTTTCAAACAATATACCGCTCACACGTTCAATTCATAGCCCGACATTAATATCGTATGTCTATAGTAAATATATATATATATATATATATATATATATATATATATATATATATATATACTTGTAGTCTATAGTAAATATATATAGTAAATATTGTCTATAGTAAATATATATATATATATATATATATATATATATATATATATATATATATATATATATATATATATATATATACTTGTAGTCTATAGTAAATATATATAGAAAATATTGTCTATAGTAAATATATATATATATATATATATATATATATATATATATATATATATATATATATATATATATATATATATATATCCGAACCTCATTACAAATATATTAAACCTAACCTGTCCAGCCAAACCTAACCTAATAATATAATATATAATATAATCTTGCCTTCAATGCATCTGCCGTGTCATCACCTGCTACCGACAACGACCGTATTGATACCCATCCTCTGGCACTTCCCGCTAGCTGTTATGCGGCCGACAAAACTCAAAATTGTGACTGCCCGCGACGCCAGCTTGCTCCTGCACCACCCAGCACTCCGCCACTCCCTCTCACGTCCGACAACAGAGAAGAGCTGGAGAAATGGATTTTACGGTATTATGCATCCAGCACCTTTAACGTCTGCGAGCATCAGCCGTTGCCGCACATGGCCGGTCCCCCATTGCGATTGTACGTCGATCCAAACGCTCAGCCTTTTGCCGTACACACGCCTATAGCTGTACCTGTCCACTGGCGGAAGCAAGTCAAAGCTGATCTCGATCGCGACGTCCGGCTGGCTGTAGTCGAACCTCTACCAATTGGCGAGCCAGTCACGTGGTGCTCACGCATGGTTATCGTGTCCAAAAAAGACGGCACACCTCGTCGAACTGTTGATCTCCAGCAGCTTAACCACGCGTCTCTTCGCCAAACCCACTACACGGCTCCTCCGTTTCACCAGGCAGCGTCCGTCCCGAGTAACAACATCAAGACAGTTCTTGACGCTTGGAACGGCTACCATAGCGTGCCCATCCACGTAGATGACCGTCATCTCACAACGTTTATCACACCGTGGGGACGCTATCGGTACTGCACAGCACCTCGGGGTTACCTTGCAGCTGGCGACGCCTACACGCATAGATTCGATAACATCATTGCTGACATACCCGACAAGACCAAATGTATTGACGATACACTTCTGTGGACGCCAGACATCGTCACCAACTTCCATCGCACATGTGAGTTCCTGTCACGATGTGGCCAACACGGGATTGTCTTGAACCCTAAAAAATTCCAATTCGCCCGTGAAGAGGTGAAATTTGCCGGGTTTATAATATCTCAGGACTCTGTGCACCCAACCGATGAATATATTCAATCTATTCAACATTTTCCAACGCCCGTATCTATTACGGACGTACGAGCCTGGTACGGCTTGGTCAACCAAGCTTCATATGCCTTGTCCAGAACCGAAGCTCTCCAACCCTTCAGAGATCTGCTGAAGCCCAAGATGGTTTTCTACTGGGACGATGCTCTCCAGCAATTATTCGAATCTACAAAGCGTGACAGCATCAATTCCATTCGACACGGCGTGAAAATATTTGACATCAGTAAGCCCACATGCCTCGCTACTGATTGGTCACGCCATGGCACTGGATTCATCCTTCGCCAAAAGCATTGTCATTGCGCCACATGTCGCCCTGATTGTTGCGCCAACGGCTGGAAAATTGTATATATCGGCGGTCAATTCAACAACACTGCTGAGGCCAACTACGCACCCATCGAAGGAGAGTGTCTAGCCGTGGTCAAGGCATTATGTAAAGCACGATATTTCATCCTCGGTTGTCCCAATTTGATTATAGCCACTGATCATAAACCGCTGCTGAAAATTCTTGGAGACAGACAACTGCAAGACATCGACAATCCCCGTCTCCTTCGATTGAAGGAAAAAACACTGCGTTTTTCTTTTCGCATGGTCTACGTCGCCGGACGCAACAACACAGCGGCAGATGCCGCATCCCGACATCCAGTGAAATCGTCACTTGGTCATGACGTGCTCCACATCGGTGATTTACCCGTCATCGGCACGTCACCAGCCCTGCCTTCCACATGTGACGAAATGGCTACCACTGGAACATCTCATCTCGCCGCTATCAGCACCGTTCGAGCCGTCACATGGCAGCAAGTACAAGATGAGACTGTGCATGACCCCTCAATGCGGAAACTTCTGCACCACGTCCAAGAAGGATTTCCGACGGTCTACAAGACGACTCCTTATTCTCTGCGCTGTTTTTTCTGTTTCCGACAACATCTCTGTTCCGCTGATTCCGTCGTACTGTACAAAGATCGTGTCTTAGAATAATGATGTCGATAGAATCTTCACAGTGCCCATCAAGGTGTCGCTTCAATGACGTTGAGGGCCGAGCAATCTGTTTTTTGGCCAGGACTCACCCGCGACATTGAACGTACACGCGCTGCGTGCGTCGCATGTAACACCATGGCTCCCTCCCAAGCGAATTTGGCTCCAACTCCATTGGTCCACCCCGTGTATCCATTTCAAATGGTGAGCTCGGATTACTTCACATATGCCGGCTCCACATATGTTGTCATTGTAGACCGGTATTCGAACTGGCCCGTCGTAGTGATTGTGAAGCCTGGTGATGGAGCTCGTCAATTCATCAATGCCTTCAAGGTTTATTGCCACACTTACGGAATCCCTGACGAATTATCCACCGACGGTGGAACGCCGTACACATCCGGGGAGACTCAAAACTTTCTCCGTGACTGGGGCATTCACCATCGCGTGTCTTCTGTTGCCTTCCCGCACAGTAACACGCGAGCTGAGCTTGGAGTCAAGACCATGAAGCGGTTGATAACAGGAAACACCGCACCAGATGGTCGCCTAGATACAGACGCGTTCCACCGCGCAATCCTAAATTACAAAAACACCCCTGATCAAGACACCAGAATGTCACCGGCGCAAATCGTCTTTGGTCGCCAATTGAGAGATTTCACTCCGTCAGATCCCTCCAAGCTCCAGACCTCGCCGGTGTGGCAATTCACAGCCCATCATCGTGAATTGGCACTGGCTAGAAGGCACGCGCGAGCACGTGAACATCTCTCTGCACACACTCAAACATTGTCACCACTCAAAGTCGGAGATTCTGTATACATACAGAACCAAACGGGATCCCGGAGTCGTCGTTGGGACCGTTCCGGTATTGTCATCGAAGTCCGCCAGCACCACCAATATGTGGTTCGTGTGGACGGCTCTGGTCGCATCACCATCCGCAACCGCCAATTTCTTCGCCGATTTACACCGATGAATTTCTCGGCTTTGTTCGCCAGAAACCTGGTAAGCCCATCCTTTCACCTTCCCGGTGCCGCGGATACACACCCGACCACACAACCGATGGCTTATCGACACACACAACAATCCAGAGACTCACACCCTTCCACGTCATCTTTCCGTGTGGCCTCTCCGTGCCCCTCAGCACGCCAGCCGAGTGAGGAACCTGCCGATACGGATTCTCCGTCCACGCCCGATTGCTCAGAGTCGCTAGCGCCCGAACTCTTATCAGATCGTTACCAAAACCAAACTTCTCCCCTACGTCGCTCAAACCGCCAGGGTCGCGGTACCACTTCCCGCTATCGTGATTATGTGGTAGGTGATGTTGCTAACGATCTCAAGGGGGAGAGGAGATAAACAATGATCTGGCAGCCACACAGTAACTGGCAGCCATACAATAACTGGCGACACTTGTTCAGCGTGGCTTGTATGTTTGTTTTGTGTGGTGTTTACCGAATGTGCCTTTTGATGTGAGTATTCTTTATAATTGATTCTTTATATTATGCTTACTTACTTTTACCATGTAAACACGCTATACACCTCAATAAGCATTTTCATATAACCTGCAGATATGTCGCTTCATTGTGGTGTGTGTAACATTGGGATCATTTGTATGATTGTTCTATTTTGTTGTTTCTTGTTTCCATATTGCCCTCATTGTATTTTGATAATACAAAGTAATCGTTTTACTGGGCTGTCAATTTGTGAACCTTGTTTACTAACCAAACCTAATCTAAGTCAGTCTAACCAAACCTGACCTACCCTAACATAAACTCCATACAGCTGATATAAATTGGCCGAGGTGGTCACTCGAATAACTCTTTAGACTCTTTGACTCTTTAGTCTTTAGACACGCTACTGTGAGATTCACTCACGGTCACTGATATTTACTTCAAAATATATGCTGTTAGCGGTAATGATAATGTCGGGATACTCTACTTTTTCAAACAGCAGGTTATATTGGTTCCGGTATGACATCTTCAATTCAATGTTGGCTCAAACTATGAGAAGTTATTCCTCACAGAGAATTCAAATATTGATAACAATAAGTCAGATCCATATCACAATGCTCGATCCATATTCGACTTGGCCAAAATATATCTAAATATTATTAACACCTGAAGAATAATATGTTATAATAATATTAAAGTAATAATAATGAGTGCATGGCCCCCTATCACGAACACCTATCATTCAAACTATACTTTTTAAGAAAGCAAGTGATATTTGGCTTAAAATTGTGATGCATGTGCTCAACGGATATATTCCTAATTCATCCCGAGCCATACGTTAGTACAGGAACACGTCTGAAAATACACGTGGTCAAGCGTCAGATTGTGTTCCAAGTATTATTGAGAAATGCTCACTGCGTCCTGGTCACCATCCGACATTCGACGTTTATTTATATTCACTATCCCTCATGGAACAAATATCTTGCTGGTTGTGTCATTACCGTTACTATCAGAGAAAATCGCGTACCAAAGGAAGCGCCGATATTATCTTATGTAATAATCAACAAATACGAGAGATGATCTGTCATCCACTTGCTATGATTGTTCTGATAGAATGTCAAAACGGTATATAAGCGATATAGTTATAAGTAATACACATGGGATTGAAGACTCCCCAGATCAAACAAAATAAGATAATAAATTAAGTAGACGTGCAGCTTTGTCTGGCCACAAACCAGATCCAAATCTGCATACCCCCAAATTCGGCCTTGATATCCTAAACCAACTACACATTATGGACAGATTACATAAGAGGGTAAAGAAGAAGCAAAATGATTGTTATGTTTTACTCAGCAGAATCAAAACGCCCTTGATTAAATTCTATTCTGAACACTGTCGACACACTATGACTTCACAGATCCGCAACACGAATCACCCTGACTAGCACGCACACATACATGAACGCACAGACTGCAGTGCCTGTGACCTTGACAGGTCACTCAGTAACATATACGTCTCTAGTGTTATGGCGCTCGTACGCTTACACACACAACACCTCCCCCTTCAATCATGGTAAGTCTTCTTGCCCCACCGAACTTGTAACCGATCAGGGCGTCGGCATTGTCGACTTGACCGACGTTGCGGGTATGGCGGTTCTTGCTCATCTTCTGCAGACGTCTTGCTTTCCTCCGACACTGCAGGCAGCTTCTCAACGTCCAAATGTTTGTCGTTGGTGTTTGCATCTATGAGCGGAAAATACAACCGCAAGTATCGTCGGTGACGACGCAGGGATCGTCCACTCGGTAAACGTATGACATAATCACGGTGGTTACCGATGGCTGCTACCACTCCGCATCTGTCCCACCGCCCGGTGTCTGGGTCCTGTATGCTAACGTGTTTCCCTATTCGCAGTCCACGAAGTTATCTTGCACCTCGATCATAATGCTGCTTGGTCCGCGCCGCCGTCTCATTGGCCCGCTTGTCATACTCCTCGTCGGCCTCTTTCCATTCGACGGAGAAAGCTGAGCGATGAGCAGGAACAGCTGATCGGATGGGGTGTCCAAACAGGATCTGTGCTGGCGACTTTCCATCTGCTCTCGATGAATTCCGTAGCTCCAGTAGTCCTCTAGCAAACTCGTCCGTGTCCAGCTTGCCTGACGATGTCGTTTTCTGCACTAATCTCTTCACAGATCTGACCGCAGCCCCAGCCATGCCATTGCTTTGATGGTGATATGGCGACGACATCATGTACCTCACTCCCCATCGGTGAAAAAAATCACGGGTTCGACGTGCTTTGAACTGCGGTCCACCATCACTACGTAGGACCGTTGGTACTCCCACGGCCTCAAAATGTTCTCTCAGCGAACTCACCAGTTCTCTCGCTGATGCTTCTCGCTGGCATGACGAGACCATTGGCCAACCAGATATCCGATCCACGTAAACCAGATATGCACGTCCCGCATGGTGTAAGTGGTCTGCCGCCACATGCTCAAACACCCTAGAGCACATTGGTTCTTGCACCAGGGGTTCTTTTGGCTGGCTGGGCAAATATTTGTGGCACGCGCTGCACGACGATATGACATTTTCTATATCGTTGTCGATGCCGGGCCAAAACACTGTTTGCCTGGCACGTTGCTTTGTTTTTACCATACCAAGATTGGCATCATGCAGTCTTTTCAAGGTTTCTTTGCGCAATTTTTCCGGAATCAGTAGGCGTTGTTCACGAAGCACTAGGCCTCCGTCCACCAGCAGCCGATCGCGCACACTCCAGTATTGACGGATATGTTGAGGCATTTCTCCTCTCCTGCTGGGAAAGCTTTTGATAACAGCCTCTCTTACAGCTGTATACTCTGGGTCCATTTCTCCGGCATTACAAACTGTTGTTACTGTTGCATCTTCGAGAGGTGATATGCACCGACCTTCATCGTCCACCGCGTTCATGCCTGCTACAGTTTGAATGTGCAGCCCATCTTCCGTCGTTTCTTCCGCCTCATACTCATCTTTTCTTGATGGCTTGTCCACTGGATATCTCGACAACGCGTCGGCTCCGTGGTGCTCACGACGCTCCGCTGCAGTTGGTGGTCGCCTCAGCTTCCACACTGGACGATGTTCCATTTTGCATCGGTGTGTCTGATCCGTCTTTTTGTGATCGTGGATTGGTACGGGTATCTTGGATTTCCCCGTAAACGTTTCCTGTTTTCCCAACGACAGAATTTGTCGGGGAAATGATACCGGCAGTATTTTCAATTTTAATGCGTCTTGCCACGAAAGCAGTGAGCCTCTCAGGCCCTTGACAATGTACAGGCATGTGTTTACAGCTACGTCACCCAGCTTCACTGTGACGTCAGCACAACCTATGCATTTCAGTCTATGCCCGTCTGCACCGAGGAGGATATCATACGGTGGTTTTAAATTCCTGCGATACAGCCCCACACGTCGTGCCATTGATAAACTGATGACTGACACTGCGGCACCCGTGTCAGCTATACACACCATGGGATAACTCTTCCCAGAAGTATGCTCCACATGGACGGTTATCGATGGGATATCTTTTCGCTGACCCGTGGCACCGACGTTCACGTCCGACACCATTATATGATGCACTGATCTGCCTTTGTTCGTAGAGGGAGACTTCTGCCGGGGTGACGACTCGTACTGGCTGCGGCAGCACTTCTCATAGTGCCCTTTCTTTTTGCACCTCCGACACTCCACGTTGAGGGCAGGGCACATCTTTGCATCCTTGTGTTTATTGTGACCGCATCTTGTACATCTTTTGGGTTGATTTTGAGCTCACTGTAGGCTGAAAATAAAGTAGGGACAGACAGGTCATGTCAAAACACTGTCGATTTCAACGTTGACCACCATTTGTGGGCGTCCTTGGCAGATGTTAGCTTTTCAACAGCTTTTTTTTGACTGACGTGTTTCCGCTTCTGAATACACATGCTCAGCATGCCGTCTGACCTCAGTGTAGACATTCCATGAATCGGCTGAGCGTGATTGAAGTCACTTGTGGTAAGCCTCCTGCTTGGATTCACGTGCGCTGCGACATTCGTTTGTGAACCAGGCTTTGCCATCAGATCGAAAACGTAGTTTTTTAGTAGGCACTCTCCTTGAGATGACATCGGTATTACTTGTGGTGTACGGTGCCAACGACATGTGGTCGTGGGTATATAAACCGGTGTTACTAACAATAGGAGGACTCGCCACTCACAACTCCCAGGCAGGCAGTTATTAAGTCGTCATTAGGGCATTAGGTTCAGGACTTCATTATGTCTTTAGAGTAGCTTTAAGGTAGAAGATTTCACTGGTTGTTGTAAATATACACTAAACACACGTAAATATACACGTAAATATGAGTATCTGAAACACAAAAGTTTTACATTAAAAATAACTTTTAAGATAAACTTTTGAGAAACTAAAAAATCTGGTTAAGATATCTCATAAACTGTTTTTGTAAGAAAGTTTTCAAATTGTAAAGAGACTTTTTGGACATCCTGTATAATTAAACTACGACTGGGTGACTATTGATTGTTATCGCGGAACGCAAACATTAAGAGGAACTGTCAAGACATCACGATCAGCCGAACGACGAAGACCAACATCTCAACATATTGGTGTCGTTACATGCATATACATGACTGATATGTCCTAGATTCTAAGGCCCTCAAAATTAATCCAGCTCATCCCAAACTTGCACTCTGGTTCTGCCACTATCGTGCGCATATCCTAAAATTGAATAACGCTATCTTGCGTACCGAAAATCATGTAAAAATAGCCAGGAGCACAGATAGTAAAGTAAAGAACATGCGTTAAATTTTATCAGCCGATTTTTTCGTCATTTCGTGATATTCAGACATGATATTTCATTTATTTATACTGTCTTTATACTTTTATCTTCGAAAAGCCACCAAACATCATGTACCATAATAACAAAAATAACAAAAGTAGCGTAACGATCATAAGTAACCCAAAGAAAAAAGTAACAACTATAAGAAATTGTGGTAACTTAAAAGCGATAGCATGCTACTTTTTGTGCTCAAGTATCTTATGAAAATGTGATCTTTGAGTGAAAAAGTAACTCTATTTATTTTTGATTGCCCTAGGTATGTCTATTGTATGGACTATTATATAAAAAGTCATGTTTCTGTAAATTTGACACGTTTTTGTTCCTTTTGTTGAATATTACTACATTCGGTCTTGTCATGATTTAGCGTTAATCATTTGTAGAGGCGATTGCATTATATCTGCCACATTATCTTTTATTGGTCCAAAGTCCGTTTTGTGTGGGTAGGCATGCGTCTGTGTGTATATGTTTTGTGTGCTCTTTTTTGCGCCAATTATCATGAAGCCAAATGCAATAGTCGTGTGTGTGTGCTAATGTATGTTTCAGCGACGGAGACGTCAGAATCTGCTGCCCAAGCGTGAGTGGACACATCTCCAGCCCTGCATCGGCTATTACATAAAATTTGTTTTGATTAATCGAGATATAGTCAATACTAATTGCAAGCCGCTCCAATTACTGCTGTCTTTCGCTAACGATGTTCACTTGCACTTTGTTCAGTACTAGCTATCGGATATTTGACATACAACCTTCAATTCATTTTTAATGCAAGGTCACGAAGCTCGTGTTAATTGTGTTGAGTGTGCGTTTTCTGAATTTCGTTCTTACTTCTATTAAAACGTGGGCTGATGGTTTTTTTCATGCTGCACCACAGTGCTTGCTAAATGTGCTCTGTTTTTTCCTCTGTTTATTTTCTCTATGTTTGTTTTTGCTTGCACTCTAGCTGTAGTAACAACCGCCGGTTGGATGTATTTGTTTATGCCCTGCTGCAATGTAAACTGTCGTAATATTTATGACAGTGTCTATTATAGTTGTAGGTATATTGATTTGCATTAATTGCACCATGTTTTTTCCATGCTTTTGTAATTATCGGAATTTTTATTCTTGCAATATTTATGTCTATGTACGTATATATAATGTTTCTTCCATGTTATCTTCAAGCTTCGAATTCCTTTGTGTTCAATGTGTTTTGCAGTAATTCACTTTGCTCATCAAACCATGTGAATATTGACCACATGAGTGCTCAGTCAGCTATAATACCCGTTATTCTTTTCTATGTTTGCTGTGAAATTTTCTTTCAAATGGTTGCTCTTTTAATTACCTTTGGCATGCATCTTCTATCATGGTAATTATAAACGGTACATCTGACGCCGTGGTATTTGAATGAAATCACGTTTACGATTATTTTTTGACTCATTGACTTTTTTACTAATTGCTTGCCTTATTCCTTTTTAGCAGCACACTATATATAACAATTGTATTGAGCATTGTATTGTTGTATCATCTTTGTGAATTTCATTGGTCCCGTTCGCATCAAATATGCAATCAATTAGTTTTGATTTCAAAATTGCAGTGTACTTGACACATGCCGATGATACATATGATTTATTCAGATGCCACATTATTTGAGGAAAATTGCACGGTTTTTGTATTTTCATTATGTTTGAGTCTCATGTTTAATCGGCACCTTATTGTGCCTTTTTTCTGAATCGGCACCTTATTGTGTCGTCGGCATTCATTTTTCTACCGGCTTCTTGTGCTGCTGCTGCTGCTTTTGCATGTTATTTTTTTGTTTGCTTTCTTGCTTGCATGCGTTGATTTGCTGACGGCACCAGTGATGACCAATCAGCCCACGGCGAAATCAAGAAGGCCAAGCGTCAAAGGAAAACGTTCAAATTCAATGCTGTTTTCTCCAGTTTGATGGCGAAGAAGAAGGACGCTGATCTGGAGATGGCCGACAACAAGGTCGGTGTTGACGTTAAATGCATGTCATGAAAGTGTCATGTCGTGGATTTGAGCCAGTGGAGGTTATTTGAATATTTTGGGTAATCTAGGTGTGGTTTTTATCAACAAATATCTTATGGAGAAATCTAGTTTATGACAATAACATCCGGATATAATATGCTAATCACCTTAGAAATAGTCACAATCGTTTGTTTTTATCATAATGACGGGGAATTGTTTCACGTCTATGTGCAGTGACATATCCAGGAATTTGCAAAGTGTCATGAAGTATGCGTTTCTATAGCTCGTTTCTGTCAGGCTTCTGGAGGCAAAACGACAAGTTTGTAATCATATTGCTATACAAGGTGGTACCAGTGAATCGAAAATAGTGCGCACACTTTTGACACTTTTAGGGCGCTCCATTTGTGTATGCAATCGATATATTGGACCAGATGTGGAGAGAATGATAGAGAATCCCTAAACTAAGTACTAAATAATCTCTCAGTACTTGAAACGTTCTTGATTTTGGCTGTGTCATGATTTTGTTGAAATCGGATGGTCTCATGATTTTAATCTTTAAGATTATTTCAAGCAGATCATTCCAATGGTTGTACTTTGAACCGTATTGAATCCACAACGGAAATAATCAATTTCAAATAACACAGGGGAACAAATAGTATCTAATTTTCTGCTGCATAAGATTTTTTCACACATTCGTACGTATTTTGGTCTGCTGAATCCGAATCTAAACTCGGTTTAGCTCAGCATGCTCCAGTTTTAATGCAATTTGGAGTTTTCCATTCAGTGGCACACCCCAGTTATTCCATTGTTGTCACATTGGTACGACAATGACCTGCGATGCTTATACTGGCTAATCGGCAAGTGCTTTTCTGCTGAAATGTTTTAAGATATTGTTTTGCGATGGTGTAATGTGAGAGAGAGTCAGATACTGTGTGTGAGTGAGTATGTGAACATGTTAGTGTGCTTATGTTTGTGCGGGGTTAGCGTTAGGTTACGATTGTGCCTGTACGAGTGTGTGCCTGTAAATGGTACATGTCCTGCGACGGTATGTGCGCGCGTGTGTGTGCGAGTTTGCAAGTGTGTTTGTGAGTGGGTATGCCCTATGTGATTTAAAACTGTGATTGGCCTACTGAAATATCACGAGCAAAACTGGACAATTTGTGTGGGCTTCAAAATAGTCAATTTCCTTCTAGGTCAACTGTACGATATATTATAGCACTCAACACAACAATAACAATAACAATACAACAACAATAGAATGATACAAGGCCACGACACACACACCACCACTGCTGTACACACACTGGCTGACGGCCGTTAGCGTCACCCACGCCTAGTACCCTCGCGCCCTCTGGCGGTGTAGGCACACACTACATCTCCCCTTCAAGTGGTGGAGGGGGCGCTGTCGGCTCTGCAGACGTAATCGCTCAGATGCGACGGTGGTCTGCGTGTTCGGGCGCTCCGGCGGAATTGCGGGGTTCGTGAGGCCTCCGATGTACCGCCCACATTCTCCCCCGGCGGCGGCGGCGGTGATGCGGGTCTGCTTCTGGTCTCCTGCGACGGTAGCGGCGCCGTGCCAACAGATGGCGGCGGCTGCACTTCGAGCGGCGGCTGTACCACGGGCGAGGGTGTGTTGGCTGCTGGTCGCAGGTGTCTACGGTTGCGCCAGTAGAGACCGCCGTGAGGCAGGCGCACAGCGTACTGGCGGCGACGGCCAGTCATGGCGACCACGCCAGTCCGGTCCCAGCGACCGGATGTCGGGTCCTGGAGAGCCACCGTAGTGCCGGGCAGCAACGGCGGCAACACCTTAGCCGACCGGTTGTATTGGGCGACCCGCTTGTTGTGCAAGCTCGCCGCTCGCCGGTCGCACTCAGCGGTGGGCGGCTGCCACTCCGGCAGAAACGAGCGTGGATGCGCGGGAACGGCGGACGACACGGGGCGGCCGTACAAAAGCTGCGCGGGGGAGCGACCATCGGCACCCGGCGCGTTGCACAGCTCCAACAGACCGGCGACAAAGGCGTCTGTGTCGATGTTCCCGTCGTGCGCCGCCTTCTGAATGAGCCGCTTCACCCGTTTCACGGCGGACTCAGCGTGCCCATTAGAAGACGGGAAGTGCGGACTGGAGACACGATGGCGTATGTGCCAAAGTCGCAGAAATTCGGCCGTGTGGCGCGCCGTGAACTGTGGACCGCCGTCTGACGACAGTATGGTCGGAACCCCCGTCATGGCGAACACATGTCGTAGCAGCTTCACCAGCTGATGAGCCGAGGTGTCACGGCCACAGTCGAACACCAGTGGCCAGTTGGAGAACCGGTCCGCGTACACGAGGTAGGTCTTCCCTGCGTGTTGGAAAAAATCCGCCGACACCGATTCGAAAGGACGTGTCGGGTGCGGTTCCGTCAGGTATGGCTCTTTTTGCTGGCTGTCTTTGTACTGCAGACATTTTCGGCACGATGCTACGGCAGTGGCGATTTCGTTGTTCAGGCCCGGCCAGAAGACAGTTTGCCGTGCGCGTTGCACAGTCCTGGCCTGCCCCTGGTGACCGTCGTGGAGCCGACGGAGGGTGTCCTTCCGCAAACACCTGGGCACAAGCAGGCGGCAGCCGACCAGGATCAGCCCATGGTCCGCAGTGAGCTGGTCGCGCACGCCCCAGAATGGGTGGAGACTGGCGGGCAGCAGATGTTTGTGCTGAGGGAAACCGCCCAGCACGTACGTCATCAATTGGCGACACTCATCGTCGGCCAGAGATGCAGCTCGCACCGCCTCCAGGGTGGTGTCAATCGGTGACGTGCGATGACCCAGGTCGTCTGCGTCTGTGAACGCGTCCAGCGTCTGGACGAAGAATCCAGACGGGCACTCGTCAACGTCAGCGTCAGCATCAGCAGGCTGGGAAGGTGCGCGCGACAGAGCGTCGGCGATGTTGTGCTTTGCACCCGGTCTCCAGCTAGCGACAAAAGTCAAGTGCAGCAGACGCTGTCGCATACGTTGCAGGCGCGGGTTGGAGATGTCTCCGAGTGCCTTCTCGTTCAGTATCGGAACGAGAGGCTTGTGATCGGTGACCACACTGAACGTGGGGAGGCCAGCCAGATACTGATGGCATTTCTGACATGCCCACACAACTGCCAGCATCTCCAGCTCACACACAGCATACCTGCTTTCGGTGTCGGACACAAATCGCGACCCACACTGGATCAGCTGCCAACGGCCTTGATCATCCCGCTGGCGAAGAACGAATCCGAGACCTTTCTCACGTGCTGCATCCGTCTCCAGCATTGTGGGCCGCGTTGGGTCGAAGTGACCAAGCACAGGAGGGCTGGCCAACGCGCGCTTGACCGCCGTGAAAGCCGCATCGTGCTGTGTTGTCCACTGCCACTCAACGCCTTTGCGAAGCAGCTGGCGCAGGGGCTCAGCAGCGGAGGCGATGGAGTCCGAGAAGTCACCGAACTGGTTCGCCAAACCGAGAAAGGACCGCAGGGATGTAAGGTCCGTCGGTGCGGGAAATTCTGCGAGGGCTCGAATTTTCTTGTGGTCGACGGTGAATCCAGAGGCGTTGATGTGGAATCCACAGAAATTGGCGGAAGTGGCGGCGAACATAAATTTTTGCAGGTTCAACGTAACGCCGGCGTCGTCGAAGCGTTGTAGCAGCTGCCAGACTCGCTGCAGATGCTCGTCGTAGCTGGCGGTATACACCAGCACGTCGTCCACGATCTTGCAGGAGTCGGGTAGGCCAGACAAGGCGACGTCGCCGCGTCGGTTGAACTCGTCGCCGCTGGAGACCAGGCCCATAGGCGCGCGACAGAACCTGAATCGGCCCCACGGGGTGATGAAGGTGGTGAGGTCTCGGTGCTCGCGCCGCAAGGGCACCTGAAAGTACCCTTGTAATGCGTCCACCTGGGTGAACCACCGATTGCCGAGGCCCATACTGCTGACAGCCTCCACAGGCGAGCGAACCGGATGTGTAGGCCGGCGAACGAAGCGGTTGAGGCGTGTGAAGTCCACCGTGAGCCGACAGCCGTTTGGCGTGCCGTCTGCCTTGCGCTTGCCGACAACGACGATGGGTGAGCACCAATCTGTCGGGTGGGAGACCGGCTCGATTACGCCCTGCTGCTGAAGCAGCTCCAGCTGCTGTTGTGCCTGGGCGCGATGACAGAACGGCACGGAGCGAGGAGCCGTCACGTTGTACGGCACCGCTTCATCGCGCAGATCGATCCGCATTGCCCCGCCTTTCATCTCCCGCAGAGGACCGTCCGTGGAGAACACACGAGGGAAGGCCGCTATAAGCTGCTCGCTGTGCGCACGACGGTCCGCCGCTGTTGGCTGAGTTGTGTTGGTCCAGCGCGGGCATTGTTGAACGGCTGCTGGTCCAGCGGCCACCTGCTGCAGGTGCTGTTCGCGAGACATCTGCCGAGGGAACGCCCGGTGCAGTAGACGCAGCTCCACTGCGTCTCGCCAGCAGAGCAGAGCACAGCGCACTGACGGCACCACGTACAGAGTGGAGCGGCAGGATGCATCACCGAGTCGCAAGACTGCCTCGCACGTGCCCAGACACAGCAGCAACTGACCGTTGGCAACACGCAGGCGCGACGACGGTGGGCGCAAGCTACTGGCGGCCACTCCGAGCTGCTTCGCAACCCCAGCGTCAATTACAGACACATCGGCGCCAGAGTCGCATCGCCACTTGATCTCGCGCGGCGCGCGGCCCTCTGCGGAAACGGCAATGTGAACGGCGGTTAAGCGCGTGTGTTTTTGGCCATCAACTACATCACCGATATACGGGCACATATCTAGTGTGTTCTCATCATCAACTTCATCGGCAACATCGGCGACGTCGCGGAGAAAATTATCTCTACGACGGCGGGTACCGAGCTGCGATGAGCGACAGACGCGCGAGTAATGCCCGCGTTTTCCACAGCGACGACACATGCTCTCCGCAGCGCGGCACGGTACTGTCTGGTGGTGCCCACCACAGCGGACACACGGGACGGAGTCATTGCTGTGCGCATGCGCGTTGCACATGCGCGGTTGCAGATGGCTTACAGCGGCGACCTCTGCGCGGGGAGCAGAAGAATCAGCCACATCGGGTCCGGTGTTCCGCATGGCTGCAGCGTCCTGGCGGGCCGACTCAGCCGTTTGACATACCTGCGTTGCCTTTTTCAGCGTCAGGTCTTTGTGTGCGACCTGCAGGAGTTGGTGCAGGGCAGCAGAGTCGGCTGTCCCCATCACTAACTGATCGCGAAGACGCTCGTCGCGGCAGGCAGGGCAAAAATCGCAGCTGGCGGCAATTTCTCGCAGAGAGCGCAGAAATTCGCCCACATTCTCGCCGTCCCGCTGACGGCGGGTGAAAAATCGCCGGCGTTCCACAAGCACATTCTGCCGCGACTGCTGATGCTCCTCCAATAGGCGGATACAGGCGGGCAAATCAGCCGTCGCCGGCAGCGTCAGTGAGTGGCGGATGACGCGGCACCACTCGTCGTCCAGCAGTGTCGTGAGCAGCGCTTGCTGCTGGGCAGGGCTCAGGCTATCACTGCCTGACAGTGTGGTGTACGCCAGCACGCGCTCCTTCCAGGAGGTGAAGTCGGCTGCCGATGCGGCGTAGGCCAGACGGGCTGGTGGCTGACAATGAGCCATGGTGTGTGGGGCGACTGCAGGCGAGCTGGCGGGGGCTGCCATTACAAGCTGCTGGCGAGCGAGCTGAGTCACCAACTCTGTGAGCTGGTCCAGCTTCTGCTGTTGTTCGTCTCTTAGCGGCTGCGCCATGTACGATATATTATAGCACTCAACACAACAATAACAATAACAATACAACAACAATAGAATGATACAAGGCCACGACACACACACCACCACTGCTGTACACACACTGGCTGACGGCCGTTAGCGTCACCCACGCCTAGTACCCTCGCGCCCTCTGGCGGTGTAGGCACACACTACATCAACTAAAACGATTTACGAAGTAACCCTGCTATCAGTGCATGTGAGACAGTAGAGCTGGAGACAATAACTGGGTCCAGAAAGAATGATCCATGCGTGAGACCCTGAAAGCAGATATGCCAAATATTGTCCACAATCCAATTTCAATATTGTGCTCCCTAGTTTGTGATTCGAGAAGATCAAGGAAGGGGTGATTGATGAACCACAGATTCGTACACTTGTGCGTGATCAAGACTTTGTCAGAAAGATGAATGACAAGAAAATAAATGCATCATTTGCATTTGCATGACTGTGTTAAAGGTTAAAGGTCTAAATGACAGCTGCTACACGGGAAGAAGCTGAAGCTTATGTGCTCAGGTGCGTTCCGTGCAGCTCAATGCAATCGCAGAACCAGCCCTCTCCACGCTATGGCGCCACAAAGACGGAAGTCGAATTAGAGTGGGCCACCTTCCCAGAATGCATGGCACAACACATGGCTGATATCTGGTATACATTTATTGCTGGGTGGACAGGAGCTGTTGGATTATATAATTTGCCCAATGAGACTCTTTTTCACCGATATTCTTGCCACGGACCTCCCGCTTATTGATAGCAAAGTTTCTCGGTAACAAAAAAATCTCAGCTATGAAACCCTTGTAGCGAGTATGTTTTTAGCTTTTCGTGACCTTGGATAAAACATGAATGACAAACTCCATTACTTGAACGGTCATATTGATACATTCCCTCATAAAGAGGAGCTGTAAGTGACGAGCAAGGTCAGCGCTTCCATCAGGACCTCAAGACCATAGAAGAACGTTACCAAGGGACATGGAACAAACATATGATGACAGGTTACTTCTGCAGCATCAAACGCGAATTTCCTGAGAATATCCACAGACCCAGAAGTTACAAGCGCAAATTCATGCCAGTTAAATAGCAATCGGGCTTTGCCACCTGATATAAGCAAGTATCATAATATAGAGTATATTGCCAGTATAATATAGAGTATAACCACTGTTCATTTGGGGAATTCCTTCAAATTGTGGTATTTTATATACATTTATGCTATCTAGCACTTACTTTGTTTTTGCCCAGCTATATTAAATATATTTATAATGAATTTTAAAGCATATCTTTCATAATACAATACAACGTCAACGCTATGATGACAACGTTGTGTGATTTTTAAATACGTTTATTGCAACAAAACTAGAGCATTGAGAAAAAACTAACTCCACTTATGGAATCAGCGTGAAAATTTTTACAATATTTACTAATTGATATAAATGCCGCAAAAATTTGTTCCCTCGTGTAATCAATGAAACGAATCTGTTGGAGTTGTACATGGTTTCACATACTAATTAAAAACAATATCTCAAACTTTTTCTCAAACTATCTATAGCAGTGTTTCCCAACCTTTTTTGTCCCATTCCCCCCTTTCCGGTCACTTAGACTTCTGTGGACCTCTGCAACGAAATATGTTTACCAGCAAAATTAATAATACTTTTTCGGCAAAAAATATATTCATGTAAATGTCTTCTATTGGTATGCTGATTAAGCGGTAGGATCATTTATATGAAATCAGAAATCATGTATGTACGAGCGAACTATAGGGCGAACTGTAGCGAGCTAACTAGCGAGCTATATAAACTTCTTCACTCGCCTTCTCCTCCTTCCTACTTAATCACCCTCCTACAGTGCAACGAGCGACCTTCCATTCGCCGTCCTGTACCTCTTGATTTGTCCTCCTGCTCTTCATGAGTCAAACTGGTCAGCCAAGTCATTCTATTTTTCTGCTGCCCGTCTTTACAATCAACTTGTGTCACAGTTGTGTATCGGTTGTCATGGTGTGCGGACGTGCGTTGCTGCTCTTGTGTGTATCGTTCTCTCTCCATCCGTTTAATGACCCGGACCGGAATTTGAAATTGAACCGTCTCAACGAACCGATAAGTATGTTAAAATTCTACTATCAAAACATTCGCAGTTTAAAGAACAAGCTGATGACTCTGCGTAGTATGTGTGCCATTTGGTTGAATTCCAAGTTATCAACCTATCTGAGACGTGGCTGAACGACCAGGTATCTAACAGCGAGATAGAGTCCGCCCTCCCGAATTACTGTGTTTTCCGCCGTGACAGAGGCTCCAGAGGTGGAGGGGTAATCAGTGCTATACTCTCAGGCCTGTCACCGAAACGCAGGAGAGATTTGGAGGGCGACTGCGAGTGTCTATTTATCCAAATGGGGCCCCCTGGACGTATATTTCTCAATGCTGTTTTCTACAGAGCGCCCAATGATGTTCAAAGCATAAACGAGATAGTTCAATCGATTGACAAAATGCATTGCACTGGTCTACCATTAGTCATGCATGGCGATTTTAACTTGCCCGAAGTGGTTTGGAAGTGGTTTGAAGTGGTGCTGTTACTTCAGCCAGTATAAGGTCAACGACCGCCAGCCTCATAGATGCGTTCGAACGAACAAACTGTAATCAGCTGATTCTCAAGCCGACCGGCGCTCACGGTACCTTTCTTGACTTGGCGTTTACCACTTTTTCGGGCGCTTATGCGACACTGTGTGACGCTATATTCAAGTCCGATCACTCGGCCTCTGTGACCTTCATGTCGCATCAACTGACACGTGGCTCATTGGTAAACAGACGTACTGCGTTCAATTATAAAGCGGCAGATTGGTATGGGCTTCGCCAGCGTTTACGTCTGTTTCCGTGGTGCATGCTGGACAAGCTCACTTCTGACATGGCAGTGGACCTGTTCTCCGATGTTGTTCTGTCGGCGATTCGCGACTGTGTACCCACGGTCAGGTTTGCACGAAAATATCCCCAATGGTTTGACAAAAGTCTGAAAAATGCCATTAAAATAAAGAACAGCACGCGTGAGTTCTACAGGCGTTACAAAGGCCCGATGGCTTACGCACTGTACTCCGAAAAACGCAAGAAGTTGAAAAATCTAATGGCGGAGAAATATAAAAACCACTTGATTAAAATGGTTAACTGCTTCCGGGACAACCCTAAATGAATGTATTCTTTCATCCGCACAGTGAGTAAAAGTGTGGGCAGCAGTTCGATTCCTGACATTGTTTACAAGGATGAAACGGCAGACTGTGACCTGGAAAAAGCAAAACTCCTAAACAAATGTTTCGCTGACAAATTCACTGAGCGCAGCACAGGAACACTGCCAAGCATCTCCAACTTTAGCGCCGATACGCTGCATCACATAGAAACATCGGAGGAGGAGGTGAAGCAGCGTCTTCAGGAAGTGAGTGCTTACAAAGCGTGCGGTTCTGATGACATCAGTGGTCGCATTGTGCGAGAGTGTGCAGCAGAGTTCGCTGTCCCATTGAGCAAGATTTTCCAAATCTGCCTCAACACTGGCGTTTTCCCTAGCACTTGGAAGGACGCGAATGTAATCCCCGTTCCAAAGAAGGGTGACCGCAAGCAGGCAACTAACTATCGCTCCATAAGCCTGTTGCCTGTGTTTGCCAAAGTACTTGAGGAGATTGTAAAGGCGCGTCTGCTGAGTCATGTTCTGCCAGCGATTTCGAAGAACCAGCATGGTTTCTGCCCAGGGCGTTCTTGTGTCACCAATCTGGCCGCGTTGGTGAGCTTTTCCGGAGACTCAATCGACGCGAAAACTCAGCTGGACGTTTTATACACGGACTTCTCGTCGGCATTCCAGAGTGTTGACCATCGTATGCTGCTCCACAAGCTATCCGAAGCGTATGACGTCAAAGGCTCGCTACATGATTTACTGAGATCTTATCTCACGGGACGCCGGCAACGAGTGCTGGTGAACCGAGTGTCATCACCGTGGTCGCAGGTAACCAGCGGAGTGCCGGAGGGGTCTGTTCTAAGCCCCCTCCTCTTCATCATCTACGTGAACGATTTGGCTGAGAAATTGGGCACCTCAGCACTATACGCAGATGACGTGAAGCTTTTCCGGATGGTCAAGGCGAGCAACGACTGTGAGAGTCTGCAAGAGCAGCTCAACACTCTGTGTGAGTGGTGTAAAAAGTGGGGTCTCAAACTGAACCCTGCAAAATGCTCACACTTGTTTATCACGCTGAAAAAGAAGCCAGTTGAGTTCACCTGCACGATAGGCTGCGACACAGTGCAAAAGGTTACCACTACACGTGACCTGGGGGTCGTCATTGACTCCAAGCTCACCTTTGCACAACACATTGATGACGTCGCTCGCAGAGCCAATCGCTCACTTGGTGTGCTCACCAGATGCATGCAAGGTCTACCACGGAACTTCGAGTCACGAAGCCTGATTGCCGCCTATTGTTCGAATGTGCGGTCGACCATCGAGTACGCCAGTGTGATTTGGGCAGGCGCAGCACCAACGCACACACAGATGCTGCAGCTGATACAGAACAGATTCCTCCGCACACTCAAGTACCTGCAGGCCAATCGAACCGAGATGAATCACACCGAACTCCACTCAATGTACGGCCTCCAACCACTTGACATTCGCAGGCGATGGCTCGACGTCGCGTTTCTTTATTCTTCAATGAAAAACAGACTCGACTCTCCGCAGCTGCTGTCACGAGTCGGATGGAGGGTACCAAGACCAGGTGTGCGACCCCGGGACCCCCTGCACATACCACCAACGCGCACCGTGGTCACTGGTAGAATATGGCACGCTCGCTTGCCTCTATACTACAACAAGCTAGTGAATAATCAGCCCGGTATAGACATCCTTAATTTCAGTCGTTCTGCACTTCGCAAAGTCTGTTTTTAAAATTGACTTTATATATATACATATTTTTTTTCCAAGTTTTTGAATCTTATATTTGCTATTCGTTTTCGTGAATTGTATTATGTGTACTCCGCCTATAATTGGGATGTCATCCTGTTGGCTGGTGTGAATAAAAACAAAACAAAACAAAAACAAAACAAAACAAAAACTTCCTCCTCATGTCCTGAAGCAAAAATCATACTCCTCATTCTCTTCTGCTCTGCACAATTTTTTGCTATCTTTGCCCATACCTCTAACTCCTCCATTACGACAACACTAAATCTTATTCTCTCTACATTCGTTTTTCTTGGTTACCTTTGTTAATGTATGATGTGATGTGTGATGTGATGTATGTTAATGTGTAAGATATTTGTTTTGCTGTTTTTATACTCGTTTTTCTCTTTTATTGTCATGTGTGTTATTTGTGCTGGCTCATTTATTTTCCCTCTATGAGCTAATACTCCTTTATATTGTTCGCACCAGTTTTACTCTTTTACGTGCCTCTGCTCTACTTGGCGCTATATCAAATACATGTTTGTTTGTTTAAATGTTTCATCATTTTTCATTGTGTTCGATTTGTGTTTGAGTTCTGAATTATTCCGCATGGCAGGCAGGTTTAAATATGAGGCTGTTCGAGGCTAACTATTTTGTCAAAAAATAAAAATATTCACATTTTGACTTGTCTATTGGTTAAGACTTTTATGGGCTTACCTTTTTCAATTTGTGTAACTTTTTTTCTTTGAGCATGAATTGCTCCGCACGACGGGCAGGTAAAAAGGCCACTGGGAACTAAGTGAATTACTGAATTTAACTGTAATTTAATGGGTTTAATTTCAAGTTGCATGATCATACGAGTAAGTTGCCAACTATTTGCATGTGCTGCATTAGCGGAAGCATTAACCTGGAATTATAGAGATGACGGAAGGTTTCATTGTTTTTATAGTGTTACACTTCTGAATCACTCGTACATACGAAGGACGGGTTTAAATTTGAGGAGTGTTGAGGGAATAAACCGTCAATAATTAAAATAAGAATATACAAATTTAGATTTTTTTATTGGTTAAGCTTTTTCCATTTTTATTCATTTTATTTTATTAATCGTTCCGCGTTCCGCGTCCGACGTGCGGGTTTAATATGAGGCTGTATAAGGGAAACTAATTTGCCACATTTAAAATATAAACATTCATATTTAGAATTGTATATTGGTTAATAGTTTTATGGAGTTACCTCTTTCTTCTTAAATTTGTATTCGTTTCTATTCATTAATTCAATATTTATTTTACATTATTAATTGTTTCGTACAACAGGCGGGTTTAAATTCTAGTATGCATATATATATATATATATATATATATATATATATATATATATATATATATATATATATATATATATATGATCTCTGTTATTTTTTCTATCTGCTCCCTATTGATCTTTTGCTTGTGCACCGAGATGTTGTGCTTTTGGATTGCACCATTGCTGAGGTGGCACGTCTGCCGTCGCGACAGCTTTGTGGTCGTCATACAAATGTATGAATGAGGCCCACACTCCTCATTTGGACAGGTGTATCGGTATACGACATGGTGCTGCTGCAACTTGCTGGGCTTCTCCATCATGGGCCTGTTTTTCATAATAACATTGACAGTTTTTCGCGACTGATAATAAACTATCAATTTGACCTCTTTTGCGTCGCTGGTGGCCTTCACGTTTTTGCGATAATTTCTCGCATGGTTCCTTCATCCACACGATATGCAGAGCTCTTGATGTTTTTGTAGTACATATGTATCGCTTGTGCATCTTCATTTTCGTGCTCATCGCGAATGAATTGTTTGTTGAGCGTTTCTTTCATGACTTTGGACACGTCTTCATTTGAGTAGCCGTTGTTCACGAGTACCTGTGTCAAGCGCTCAAGCTCGTGATGTGTTGACTCCCAGTCAGAGCAGTGGGTGATTGCACGACGAACGTAGGCGCTGATGGTGGAGCGTTTGTATTTGTTCGGGCACTCGCTTGCAGAATTGAGGCACAGTCCTTCATTCGTCGGCTTCGTCTACACACACGCTTTCATCTTTTTTCCTTTGAGTTGCATGAGGACGTCTAGGAATGGCAGTTGTCCGTGTTGTGCATGTTCGCTCGTGTATGCCAGGCCGGTTGTGTCTTCGAATGCTTTTTTGATCGTGGTCACTTCGTCTTTTGATTTGACGTACAGAAATATGTCAACATAACGGCAATATACAAGTGGTTTGTGCAGTTTCATGATGTTTGTTTCTGCGTTGCCCATGACAAAATTTGCAAACAAAACACCTAGCGGATTGCCCATTGCAATGCCGTCGATCTGTTGATACAGCTGTCCACTGGTGCAGATGAAGGGCGCTTCCTTGGTGCATGCTGCAAGCAACGCACGCAGTATTTTCTCGGGCACGTCTAATGGTTTTGTGGCGTTACATCTGTCTTTTTGTCGTCATCATCTTACATTCGTTACATCAGGAATCTGGTCCGAGATTTGGAACTTATCCTGTAGCGTTAACTTGGTACGTTTTCCCATCACTGCTGCCACAATCACTCCGCGCAAAGAATGAAAATGTTTTTGACTGAATGGGCAAACACACAAACAACATGGACTGGCTGACCACAAGGTTATGACAATAAATTGTGTCATTTGTATAGACAAATGTCATACGGGACCATAAAAAGTATGACATTAACCGGTATGACATGAAGCGATCTATATCCCTGTGTAAAACATAGGGCCGAAGTTTGGGACATGACGATGGTATGACATTAACCGAATTTTGTGATAGAACGCATCCAACTTACTGACTACACAAAAACACCACGGACTCGCACAGACTAACTACTCGCATACGTTGCGGCTCTGTTCATAACCTTATCAGTGAGAACACTGGCCAATCAGCAGACAGCTAACAGATCGCGTCACTATCATTCGATTCAGTCGAACACACAAAAACATTCAATTACATGCACAAAATCACACAATACGATACTTATACTATTATATTATTATACTTATACTATACTTATACTTATACTATTAGGTCACTTTACCAATGCGTTTGGTAACTTTTTACAGATAATAGGCACAAAAACAGTATATGAGGATATGATAGGAATAGAGATGGAGTATCGAGCGTGAAGATCAAGAAATGTCAACATTTCTACTGTTAGGATTGAGCAATTAGTCTTCACCTTAATATCTGTGTTACTCGATATTTTTACGTGTTTTGGTACGCAGGATAGTATCATTCCATTTTAGGAAATGTCCACCTACCGGAGGGTGTCGTGATATGTTTGGAGCGTGGGATGTGTGAGCTCTCTATACCAGATACTGCACTGTAATACAGGCGGCAATCGACGGCCCCTGGTTATTCTACGAAATTGCTTCTGATCGTCGGACAGAATCTTTGGCACAAACTTCGTGAAGCTTCAGATCTTCGGTCCGAACTGTCTCTACTGCGCCAGTACTAATACCAACAGCTTCAGATATCATCCTCACAGATATTAGACGGTCTTGCATCACTAACCTGTGCACTTCCTCAATGTTTTCCTCATTGCGTGCAATTTTTGGTGATCCACTTCTGGGTTCATCTTCAACTTGTTCATTTCCCTCAGAAAATATGTTAAACAACCGGTAGAAACTTGCTTGGCTCATCCTTCCATCCCCATAGGCTTCTAATAGGCCCCATGGGCTTAAGCAATCCATAAGCTTCTTGTTTTGTTTTGTTAAGTTTAACTAAAAATTTGATGGTGTAACGTTGCTCCATGTGTCCTTGCATCGTGGCACGTGCTCGGAGATCGGTAAACCGGATCAAACTGGTTCCACCTCAATCACCACGACGCTCAAACCTGCTAATATGGAATATGGAATATGCTAAAATGGAAACCTGCTAATATAATAATGCGTCGATTTGCGCCCGTCACTATACCGCACATGGGCGTACTGAGGATTGGCTTATATTATATCAACCTTGTCTACGAGGGGATCGTACTTGCTGTTACGTATGTGACGACGCAAGAGGACAGTCCCAGGGACCGATAACCAAGTGGGATGTGAATGATCGCTGGGGATCGACGATAGCAGGAAAACAGCATTACATGTGGTGCTGCATTTGTGGCTGTGCATAGCATCGACCTAATCGAGTGAGGAGCGTCCACGAGCACCGATTCCCACTGGTGCTCCTGCAGACCTTTGGAAGCAAGTTCGAGAGTTACATTTTTCCAAATGATGATGGCATTGTACCTCTCGCACTGTCCATTGAATTGTGGGCTGTGTGCTGTTGTTCTACTACTAGATATGCCCATGTTGTTGAAAAAGTCCTGAAGTTATTTGACCATGAATGAAGAGCCGCGATCTGAATGTATGTATGAGGGTGCTCCAAGTATTGAGAACGCTTGAAGTAAGCAATTGTTTACGATCTCGGTGTTCATATTTTCGCATGGAAACGCGAAAGGGAACCGTGAGTACTCGTCCACAAGTGTCAACATATAGCGGTCTTTTGAATTAGAAGGAAGCGGCCGGTTGAGTGGCCTTTAGAAGAGTGGTCTGGACAGGTTTATTAAATCTAGGTTTCAACCGAGCGCACTGACTGCATTCTGCACATACTCACATCCTCATCACGGCTCACATCCATCCACTGCTCATTCTCACATCCTCTACAGAATATGAGATATTAATTACCCTCACGAAGTGCGCCAGTCGCGTGACGCCAGGATGACAGAGTTGAGTGTGGAACTCGGACAACTTCGCATGATTCACAGTTGCACCACAGTAGGCACGATTAAGAATGTCGGCAGCAAGGCTGTGCTTGTCGGGACGGTACACAATGCCGCAGTTATAGCAAGCTAGCTCGACTCACCATCGCTGAATTTGTTTCGTTTTTTTCCGAGTTTGTTCTTGTTAAACATGAAATTTACTGCTTGTTGGTCTGTCACTAGATTGAATCGTCTTCCGATGAGATAATGCTACCACTTTTCACGGACTCGACAATGGCGCACGCCTCTTTCTCGACAGCAGTGTAGGCGCTCAGTAGAAGGTAGTGTTCGAGAAAAGAATACTACCGGTCTTCCTGCCTGCGTCAGTCTCGACTACCAGTGGCGAATTATCATCGATGGAGTGAACAACTGCACTTTCTATTTCTTGTTTGAGTTGTTGGAAAGCTTTCCGAGCATCATGATTCAAAGGAAATGAATTCGCCGTAACGAGCTGGCTGATTTTGTCGGATAATTTGGAACCCCACTCTGAATAATACGAAAATATACAGAGCACTCGTCGTAGTGATGTGCGGTTGTCTGGAGCAGGTAATTATTATAAAGGGTGCAGACGCTCCGAATCAGGCTTTAGTGATCCATGGGTGATTGTATATAGCAGAAAATTAACTGATGTGGTTGATATCGTCGACTTACTTTGGTTGAATATCAGGTTGTGGGATTTTGCGACGTCTAGAACTTTATTTAGGTTGTCATCGTGTTCTTGTTGAATGTTGCCAGCCACGACAATGTTGTCCACGTAAGCATAGGCGCCTTTTAAGCTGTGGTGCTGTATGATGCTATCGATGGACCGCTGAAAACAGGCAACGCTATCAGTCACGTCAAACGGCACTCTGTAGAATTAGGAAAGTTTATCATCGGCTTCGAAGACGGTGACAGGTTTTTCCTCATCTTTTATGGGAATTTGGTGGTATGCACTTTTCAAATCTAGTGAACTGTAATAATGGTAGCGCGACAGTTTGGCGGCAAGATCGTCTATTCTGGGAAGTGGGTATGCATCTAGACGTATCAATTTATTGTTTGACTGTAGTCTTCTACTAACCTTTTACGATGGTGTTCGTTGCACACAACGAGCACCTGTGCTCTCCAAGGAGAAGTGATATCTACAATGACACCTTCATTGAGCGTTTTTGCGACTTCCTGCTTGATGAACCGTCTATCGCTCTCTCCGAACCTCCGGGATTTGGTAGCGATTTGTCTGCATTTTTCTTGGTCCCTCCGATTTCCACCGTCACACTGGAGTGCTGGCTCATAAAATCTTGACCCAAAATGACGGCACAGCACAGATCAGGAAGCACGGACAGACTTGGGTAGCTATAATACTCCCTTTCATGTTCATATCGACGATGCAGCATCCGCGGACAGAAGTCGACATGTCGGAAGACGCCATGGTGACGTTTCCTGAAGCGGGGAACACCTTCGTCTTGTGTTCCTTGGCGTATTTGTGAGAAATGAAAGACTCTGAGCTCCCCGTATCGATAATTGCGTAGGCCTCCTCACCGTCAATCAAAATTTACATGGTGGCTTGACGTGACAGGTCAGGTGGTGCAGCAACAACAGGACGTAACCTCGCGTTTTTCACCGCGGACGCAGAGAAGGCCGCCGAGCGGCACACTTTCGCAAAGTGCCCTTGTTTGCGACATTTTAGAGATTTTGCGTTCTTTGCAGGTCACTGCGCGCGACTGTGGCGAGAACCTATACTGAAAAAGCACCTCGAGTTTGTACGATATATTATATAGCACTGACAATAACAATAACAATACACTAACAATGCAATAATACAACGCCACGAAACGCACACCACAACTGCTGCACACACACCGGCTGACGGCCGTTAGCGTCACCCACGCCTAATACACTCGCGCCATCTGGCGGTGTAGCCACACACTACATCTCCCCTTCAAGTGGTGTAGGGGGCGCTGTCGGCTCTGCAGACGTAATCGCTCAGATGCGACGGTGGTCTGCGTGGTCGGGCGCTTCGGCGGAGTTGCGGGGTTCATGAGGCCTCCGATGTGCCGCCCACATTCTCCCCCGGCGGCGGCGGTGGTGATGCGGGTCTGCTTCTGGTTTCCTGCGACGGTTGCGGCGCGGTACCAACAGATGGCGGCGGCTGGACCTCGGGCGAGGGTGTGTTGGCTGCGGGTCGCAGGTGTCTACGGTTGCGCCAGTAGAGACCGACATGTGGCAGGCGCACAGCGTACTGGCGGCGACGGCCAGTCATGTCCGACGACCACGCCAGTCCGGTCCCAGCGACCGGATGTGGGGTCCTGGAGATCCACCGTAGTGCCGGGCAGGAATGGCGGCAACACCTTAGCCCACCGGTTGTATTGGGCGACCTGCTTGTTGTGCAAGCTCGCCGCTCGCCGGTCGCACTCAGCGATGGATGACTGCCACTCCGGCAGGAACGAGCGTGGATGCGCTGGAACGGCGGCGGGCTTGCGGCGACACGGGGCGGCCGTACAAAAGCTGCGTGGGAGAGCGACCGTCGGCATCCGGCGCGTTGCACAGCTCCAACAGGCCGGCGACAAAAGCGTCTGTGTCGATGTTCCCGTCGTGCGCCGCCTTCTGAATGAGCCGCTTCACCCGTTTCACGGCGGACTCAGCGTGCCCATTGAAAGACGGGTAGTGCGGACTGGAGACACGATGGCGTATGTGCCAAAGTCGCAGAAATTCGGCGGTGTGGCGCGCCGTGAACTGTGGATCGCCGTCTGACGACAGTATGTTCGGAGCCCCCGGCATGGCGAACACATGTCGGAGCATCCTCACCAGCTGGTGAGCGGAGGTGTCACGGCCACAGTCGAACACCAGTGGCCAGTTGGAGAACCGATCCGCCTACACGAGGTAGGTCTTCCCTGCGTGTTGGAAAAAATCCGCGTACACCGATTCGAAAGGACGTGTCGGGTGCGGTTCCGTCAGGTATGGCTCTTTTTGCCGGCTGTCTTTGTACTGCAGACATTTTCGGCACGATGCTACGGCAGTGGCGATTTCGTTATTCAGGCTCGGCCAGAAGACAGTTTGCCGTGCGCGTTGCACAGTCCTGGCCTGCCCCTGGTGACTGTCGTGGAGCGACGGAGGGTGTCCTTCCGCAAACACCTGGGCACAAGCAGGCGACAGCCGACCAGGACTAGGCCATGGTCCGCAGTGAGCCGGTTGCGCACGCCCCAGAATGGGTGGAGACTGGCGGGCAGCAGATTTTTGTGCTGAGGGAAACCGCCCAGCACGTACGTCATCAATTGGCGACACTCATCGTCGGCCAGAGACGCAGCTCGCACCGCCTCCAGGGTGGTGTCAATCGGTGACGTGCGATGACCCAGGTCGTCTGCGTCTGTGAATGCGTCCAGCGTCTGGACGAAGAACCCAGACGAGCACTCGTCAACGTCCGCGTCAGCATCAGCAGGCTGGGAAGGTGCGCGCGACAGAGCGTCGGTTGTGCACCCGGTCTCCAGCTAGCGACAAAAGTCAAGTGCAGCATACGCTGTCGCATTCGTTGCAGGTGCGGGCTGGAGATGTCGCCCAGTGCCTTCTCGTTCAGCATCGGAACGAGAGGCTTGTGATCGGTGACCACACTGAACGTGAGGTGGCCGGCCGGATACTGGTGGTATTTCTGACATGCCCACACAACTGCCAGCATCTCCAACTCACACACAGCATACCTGCTTTCTTTGTCGGACACAAATCGCGACCCACACTGAATCAACTGCCAACGGCCTTGATTATCCCGCTGGCGAAGAACGAATCCGAGACCTTTCATGTGCTGCATCCGTCTCCAGCATTGTGGGCCGCGTTGGGTCGAAGTGACCAAGCACAGGAGCGCTAGCCAACGCGCGCTTGACCGCCGTGAAAGCCGCATCGTGCTGTGTTGTCCACTGCCACTCAACACCTTTGCGAAGCAGCTGGCGCAGGGGCTCAGCGGCGGAGGCGATGGAGTCCGAGAAATCACCGAACTGGTTCGCCAAGCCGAGAAAGGACCGCATGGATGTGAGATCCGTCGGTGCGGGAAACTTTACAAGGGCTCGAATTTTCTTTTGGTCGAAGGTGAATCCAGAGGCGTTGACGTGGAGTCCACAAAAATTGGCGGACGTGGCGGTGAACATCAATTTTTGCCGCTTCAACGTAACGCCGGCGTCGTCGAAGCGTTGTAGCAGCTGCCAGACTCGCTGCAGATGCTCGTCGTAGCTGGCGGTATACACCATCACGTCGTCCACGATCTTGCAGGAGTCGGGTAGGCCAGCCAAGGCGACGTCGCCGCGTCGGTTGAATTCGTCGCCGCTGGAGACCAGGCCCATCGGCGCGCGACAGAACCTGAATCGGCCCCACGGGATGATGAACGTATTGAGGTATCGGTGCTGGCGCCGCAATGGCACCTGAAAGTACCCTTTTAATGCGCCCACCTGGTTGAACCACGGATTGCCGAGGCCCATACTGCTCACAGCCTCCACAGGCGAGCAAACCGGATATGTAGGCCGGCGAACGAAGCGGTTGAGGCGTGTGAAGTCCACCGTGAGCCGGCAGCCATTTGATGTGCCGTCTGCTTTGCGTTTGCCGACAACGACGATAGGTGAGCACCAATCTGTCGAGTGGAAGACCGGATCGATGACGCCCTGCTGCTGAAGCTGCTCCAGATGCTGTTGTGCCTGGGCACGATGACAGAACGGTACGGAGCGGGAGCCGTCACGTTGTATGGCACCGCGTCATCGCGCAGATCGATCCGCATTGCCCCGCCTTTATTATTATTATTATTTATTTCAATGTCCATCCGAAAATAGGTTATTACAGACATCGTTACAGCACAATGAAACAGTACACACACGATATACACACAAAGAACAAATTAGACGCACACAACCAGACAACATATATATAAGTGAGGGATATAAGTCAAAAAATGTTAATTGCAAGTAATGAAGAGATATGAAGTATATGAAGTGTATGAAGACATTGAACAGTGCATGAAGGTCAATTAGAGTAAAAAAGTCCATAACGTCAATTATATCAATGATTAAACTATAAAAACGCTGGACAACATACAGGTCGAAAAAGTTATAAACAAAAGTCCACCGAGTCAGTAAAAGCAACTAAATATCATAGACTAGATGAGCACACATATGTCTATCTCAATGAGAGGACGTCATTGTAGGCTGCGGCCGCTCTGTAGGCAAAAAGTTTTTGCGTGCAGCTGAGTCTAGTCTTGGGTAACTCCAGCGCTCCGGCACACGTTGCACGAGTTTTCCTCGCTGTGACTTGGCTGCGGTGCACAAAAAGGGAACGCAGCGAATCAGGAGCATTGCTGTCCTTCAGCATCCGGATGACGAGTCTGACATCATGGCGCCGGACGATGTCTCTTGCTGTGGGCCAGCCCGATTCCTGCAGAAAGGACGAGACACCGTCACGTTTGCCCTTTAGGGAGACCAGTCTAGCTGCTAGTTTCAGCACTCCATCCACCCGCGACATTTGCTGCTGATTGGCCCCGCCCCACACCGACACACAGTACCTCAGCTTGGGGAAGACCAGAGACTCCACCAGACGTTTGAGCGTAGACGAGGTGAGTGATCCTCGCAGCTTGAAGAGCGTCGACACCATCGCGTTACAGCCGCGGACCATCTGACCGACGTGAACGTCCCAGTTGAGAGCCTGGTCCAGCGAAACACCGAGCAGTCTCATGGAGGGCTGGCTGTTAACAGGTTCCCCTGCGACGCTCATCTGGACAGCTCCAACTCTCCTCAACAGCTCCCTGGTTCCCAGTACCATCAGCTGAGTCTTTTTTGGATTCAAAGTCATGCCATTTTTTGTGTACCATTCGCATATTTGATCGAGGCACGCCTCAGCACTGTGCAGTGTCTCGGCGAGTCTGGCTGGTGGTGCTGACCACATGAGTTGAGTGTCATCTGCATAAGATATGAGCCTGCCATTCGTCATGAAGCTGGCGACCTCATTAGTGTAAATGACGAACAGGAGAGGCCCCAGAGATGACCCTTGCGGTACACCGATCGGCACAGACAACACCTCACCTCCACCGCGCACAAACTGCCGCCGTCCGGTCAAGTAGCTGTCGATCCAGTCGCTCTGTACACCATACCATGACAACTTGTCGCACAACTGACTGTGGTCCACCGTGTCGAAGGCTTTGCTCAAATCTAATGATACCAGCAGCGTCACTTCTTTGTTTTCGATGGCGTCAGTGACGTGCTGAATGGTATCGAGGAGAGCATGCTCTGTCGAGTGAGAGGAGCGGTACGCGTACTGCCTGCTGTACAAGAGACAATTTTCTGAAAAATAGTTCGACAGCTGGGCACAGTAGACCTTCTCCAGAATTTTCGACGGTGAACACAGAAGTGATATGGGGCGAAGATCGTTTTTGTCGGACGCATTCGGCGTTTTTGGTATGGGCACGACTACAGCAATTTTCCATTGCTGTGGAAATCTGTTGGATCGCAGAGAACAGTTGACAATCCTCAACAGAATCGGGCCGACGACAGCGAATGTGCGCTTGATGGCGAAGAGTGGTATACCGTCAGTCCCGACAGAAGATGCAGACTTCATGCGTTGGACCACGCTGCTAAGTTCCGGGAGAGTGATGCTGTGTCCACAAAACGAGGCACTGCAGACTGTGGGCGGTCGGGACGCGAAATTTTTGTCTGCTCTCCTCTCAGCACACGTCGCCAACTGCTGAGTCACCGACAAGAAGTGCTCGTTTAGCTCGTCGGCTCGTCTCTCGTCCATCGCTGAGGCCGTTTTGGTAGATGAGCTCCTGATCACTCATCTCTTTCATCTCCCGGAGAGGACCGTCCGTGGAGAACACACGGGGGAAGGCCGCTATAAGCTGCTCGCTGTGCGCACGACGGTCCGCCGCTGTTGGCTGAGCTGTGTTGGTCCAGCGCGGGCATTGTTGAGGTGTGACTGTCGGTCCAGCGGTCACCTGCTGCAGGTGCTGCTCGCGAGTGCTGCTGCAGGTGCTGCCATTGCAAGCTGCTGGCGAGCGAGCTGAGTCACCAACTCTGTGAGCTGGTCCAGCTTCTGCTGTTGGTCGTCTCGCAGCGGCTGCGCCATGTACGGTATATTAAATAGCACTGACAATAACAATAACAATATAATAATACAACGCCACGAAATGCACACCACCAGTCTTGCACACACACTGGCTGACGGCCGTTAGCGTCACCCCCGCCTAATACACTCGCGCCCTCTGGCGGTGTAGCCACACACTACAGACTTCATTATTCACAGAAGCACATGCGTTGCTATCGGTCGATAGTACTGGCTCAGATGGCGCCTCCGAGGCGCTGTTCTCATTCGTGTTCGTCCGTCTCACGGCAACGCTCGATTCACCGCTGCTTCCTGCCGTTTCAGGCGATGCAGCGGTCACACCAGAAACAGGGAAGAGAGAGTACGACTCTGACGTTTTGTGAGCTATATCCAGTGCTCTCGATGATAAAAGTTTTAATACAGGCAAATGGCAGACTAAATCCATGAGTTACTGCTGGAATTAGGACCTCCTGCCACTAGAAGCGAAAATTATACGGACGATTCTTACGGACAGGAAATGAAGTTGACGAAAAAATGTACAGAAAATATTTAAACAAATTGACTTCCGTCATAAATCAGTGTATAGAAATATACTATTCGCTGTACTTCGCTGACAGAGAGATTAGTTTGAAACAAAAATGGGCACAACTCAAATAATCTATGAATATGTAGACAACAAATACAAAACAGTTAACCATGATAAAACATGCGTGCGGACGTGTTTTGTGATCTCCGGTATAGAAATTGCTATTTATCGTAATTTATAATATTTTGAGTTCTATTGAGAACATTTAGTGAAACGCATTAAAGTAAAGTGATATTTGCCAATAATGGCATCTGGTACGGCCAAGAGGAAGTCTTGTGCCACCTGTGTACAAAAGAATGAAGAAATCGTGCGTCTGAAGGAGATCATCGATGAATTGAAAACACAGAACGAGTATTTACAAGAAAAGCTTTCAAAGGATGAACAGCTTGAATCGAAACTATGGTTGGTACTGAACAAGGTTAGTGAATTGGAAATTATTGTACGTGAAAGACATGATTGTATTGGAGAGAGAAAAACAGACATGAATTGTTGCAAGGAGAACGGAACTTCGCATTGTTTGGAGCAAAATTGTGAGAAGACTGGTAGTCCTTGGTTGGATGCAGCTAAAAAGGGGAAGAATTTGCTGGTGATCAAGTCTACTAATAGCAATGTATCAGAAAAAACCAAAGTAAAATCGGCTTTGAAAGACTTACAGGTTGAAAACACTAAATTCTCAGACAACGGAAATATCGTGATGAATTTCAAAAATGTGAAATCGCGTGATGCTGCGGTAGAGAAACTTCGTACAATCGAAAATGTGTCGACAGCAATTATAAAAAAGATTCAACCAAAGATTATGCTGTGCAACGTAAATAGAGAAGAAACTCCTGAAGAGGTTATTGAAACGTTGTTGGAAAAAATCCATCATTCAAATCTGTTGAGCACGTCAGAACTAAATTGAGCGTACTGTTCAAGAACTGCAGGGAATACGCAGCACTACATCTTGAGATGCAACCATGAGGTTCGAGACGCTGTTGCAAGACTCGGGGATAAACTACACCTTGACTGGGGCGTGTACAAGGTGAGAGACAGATATTATACGTTGGCCTGTTATCACTGTCAGCGCTTTGGCCACTCGGCAGCGAACTGCTCGGCAAAAAGAAACGGCGATGGTCCCTGCTGTTTCAGATGTGCAGGAGACCATGAATCGAGGAGCTGTACTTCTCAAATAAAAAGGTGCATCAACTGCATGAGATATAAAATAGATTCAGTTGATCACTGTTCTAACGACCCCTGCTGTCCAATATTGCAGCAAGAAATAGAGAATATGAAGAACAAGACCGATTATGGATGTTGAGATTAATTGCGGAGATTTGAATGTACCGTCAAATGATTCAATTGATCTAGATTTTTCTCAAGTTATTCATAGTGTAACAAAAAATATGTATTGTGAAGAGTTCATTAGGTATGTTAAGGAAGCAAATGGTCTTTATGTGGTCCACATTAACGCCAGGAGCTTAAAATCAAACTTCGATGATTTTGTACATTTTATATCAAACTGTTCCGACATAGATGTAATCGCGATTAGTGAAACTTGGTTTAATGAAGCAACACTTTTGGAATTATATAATTTGGATTCTTATAAATTATTTTCATTAAATAGAAGGGGTAAAAGGTCTGGTGGCGTTGCTATATATGTCCATAAGAAACACAATCCTGTGTTGGTTGAAAGTAAAACGATATGTGTAGATAGTAATTTTGAATGTGTAAGAATCAAATTACAAAACTTATACAAAAACAAGCAAAATGTTATATATGTGAGCTCGGTACACAGATCGCCATCATCAAGCATAATCGAATTTTGTGAAAAACTAGAAGAAATGTTTGCCATGACTAGATCTTCAAACTGGATTATAACTGGGGATTTTAACGTTGATTTGACTAGGAAAGAATATAGCAGCGTTCAGCGTTTTTCTGATGCTATGCTTAGTCTGGGCTTCATGCCGTTAATTAAATCTCCGACCAGAATCACTAGCAACAGCTGTACTACAATAGACAACATATTTACCAACATGACCAAGAGAGAATTTTGTTCAGGAACCATTACTTATGATATAAGTGATCATTTGCCGATATACTGTCGTATAAGTATGGCTCATCATGAAAAACAAACAGAGGAATTCTTCTTCAAAAGAATTATCAACGAGAAAAGAAAAGAAGCTTTTCTGTACAATTTACAAATTATTGATTGGAGGCAAACTTATACCGATAATGTTTTGAAAATACGTAAGAAAACCAGAATTATGCAGCCATGGTTGACAAAAGGATTAAAAATATCGTGTAAAAACAAAAATTATATATACAAAAAATATCTTAAAAGTCAGCTAAACGAGGATTATATTCAATACAAAAGATATAGAAGTCTGCTAACAACTCTTCTGAGACGGTCAAAACAGATTTATTATGAGAATATCTTTTCTCGCTACAAGAATGATATCAAATCGACATGGAAAACTATGAATGAAATAACCGGCAGAAATAAAAGACAAAATTATCCTCCGTATTTCCATCACAATGATAAAATCATAACAGAACCGAGCGACATAGCAGACGCTTTCAATAATTATTTTGTTAATATCAGCCAAAATGTTGCACAACAACAAACAATTCAACAGCAAACAACAAACATTCATTCTCAACGGTTTCCTGCCAATTACTCAGACAGTATGTTTTTGCAGCCCATAAGTCATGCAGAAATTTTCAACACAATCCAGTCTAGCGCAAGTAAACGATCTGAGGATGTTTACAACATAAGTATGAGCTTAATAAAAATGTCATGCCCATATGCCCATGCCTAGAACCTTTGTATTATGTTTTTAATCAGTCATTCGATACAGGTGTCTTCCCAGCAGGAATGAAAAAAGCAAAGGTGTGTCCAATATATAAATCCGGGGACAAAACGCAGTTTTCCAATTATAGGCCGATATCCTTGCTTCCTCAGTTTTCTAAATTATTAGAGAAGTGCTTCATGAAACGTTTAGACAGTTTTATTACAAAACATAGTATTATTAACGAAAGCCAATATGGATTTCAAGTAAACAAAAATGTAAATCATGCAATAATAGATTCTCAAATTTATATAACAGCATCGCTGGGAAAGAAACTATTAACTGTAGGTGTTTTCATTGATCTCAGAAAAGCTTTTGATATGGTAGATCATTCATTGCTGCTGAATAAATTGGCCAACTATGGGATAAGGGGAAATGCTTTTCAATGGATTAAGGATTATTTACAGTTAAGAACACAGAATGTAATTTTTAATAAATCGCTGTCTGACTCAAGGGGGATATATTGTGGTGTACCGCAAGGCTCGATTCTAGGACCCAAATTATTTTTGCTTTTTATAAATGATATTTTTTAATATTTGTCGGACACTAAGCTGGTATTATTTGCAGATGACACAAACATGTTTTTCTCGGGAAAAGAGTATAACGTAATAGAGCATAAAATAAATTCTGAACTTGCAAAATTATATGAATGGTTAGAAATTAATACACTGGAGCTGAATATTGAAAAAACTCACTATATAATTTTTGCTAAACGGCGTTTAGAAGACTTGAACTTGAAAATAAATGACAAACAGATCAACAGAGTCTCACAGATGAAATACTTGGGTGTATTTTTTCAAGAAAACATCAGTTGGAAAGGGCATATCAAGAACTTGGAAGCAAAAATTGCAAAAATAGCCTTTATGTTAAGACAGGTCAGGCCACTAATAAATAGTAAAACTTTCTTATTATTATATAATTGCCTAGTGAGATCTCAATTGTCTTACTGCAATGAAACATGGGGATCAACATTTAAAAGTAATTTGGAAACATTATGTAAATTGCAAAAGAGAATAATTAGATTAATTGAGTTTAAATCTTCAAGAGAAAGCACAAGACCAATATTTGTAAAATTAGAGTTCTACCACTGGAAAAATTGGTTACTTTAAATAATATAACTACTTTATATATGGCCCACAACAACATGCTGCCAAAGGTACTGCAAAATATGTTCATTGTGAACAAACGTCATGTTCATAATTTCTTGGTACAGTCCTGTAGAACAAGATGTAGAAGATTTTGTATAACTCACGATGGAGTCACTTGCTGGAATAACTTGAAAAAGGAGATCAAGCAAATACCTAGACTTGCATTATTTAAAAAACAAATGATTACCAAGCTGATGGACGACTTATAAAGACCATTTGCTTCCTCAAGGTAGATGTTATGATTGTGATTCAAATTCGTTGGTGTTGTTTGTTTATGCATGTTAATGTTCAGTATGGTATACAAGTATATGTCTCGTACAGTCTAAATATTGGATTCATGTTTGAGTGTGCGAGCGTGTGTGAGTGTGTCAGTACATATACACGCATGCATGTATGAATGTGTGTATATGTATGTATATATATATGTATGTATGTGTATGTGTGTATGTGTATATATGCATATTCTGGGTGTATATGTGTATATGTACGTGAATATGTGCATATGTATGTATATGAGTGTGTGTGTATATATTTGTGTGTATGTATATACATATATGGGTGAGTGTATGAATGTGTATATATTTATGTAGTATTCACACCATGATATGCAAAGCTCTTGTGTGGATTAATACACTTGAACTTGAACTTGAACTTGATAATTAAAACATCATAACCACAAGGTGCTTGTAGAGAACAGGTCGAGCAAAGCAGTAGTTCAGATGTATTTCAGATTAAAATATGCGAATGTAACGAAAATACATATTGATTCACAAGGGCACTCTCACGCGCAAAACTCTCTAACACACATAACTATCTCGCACACAGAACACCACTTAATTCGCTCACTGCAACAGACACCCTGCCGAAAAACAACACACCGCCACACGCCTCCGCAAGCACGGCCTCTCCCGTGCCGAGCCGCGGCTCACCCCAGCGCCGCTCCTCCGACTCGGCGGCAGCATATTGTGCAAACATACACATACACGCACATACACGCAAACGCACTCGCACGTCCACATATTAATCAAACGCCGCGCAGGACTGAAAGTCGGCAAATACTAAACACACACGACTTACAGTGCTTGACTCCACGACAATGGCGGAATGTTTGAACACTTTCTTCGTGAACATAGACCGATAATTGTCCCGAAATTTTCGTGCCTGCGACAACGTGACAAGATACATAACACCAGTCAGTACATCCATGTTTCTGAGTCCGGTGACCAATTTTGTTCATACTGTACATCAATGACCTTTCTCAAGCAGTAAAGTCTTCAAAAACACTCATGTTTGCCGACGACACTAGCTTGTTTTTACCGGAAAAGATTTGAAGCAGCTATGTGAACTAACCAACAGAGAAATATCTGAAATTTCACACTGGCCATGCGGCTGGTTGTAACCCGGTACAACCAGCCGCATGGTTGGAATGTCGGCGACTAATCCGGCCCCCCACTGGTCTATGCCAGTGAGGAGAGTGGCCAGACACCCAGCAGGAAGAAAATCAAGACCTGTCAAAGGGCGGATGAGCTGTCTAGCAGCCAACGGCCATCTGGAAACCCTCCCCCGTTGGATCGGCAAACAGGATCCTGGCCGCTGAGTGTCACGTCACACGGGGTATAGTGGTAGCGTGACGCAACACTCGTCTTTGGCCTGCGCGTCGAACCCCGACGGGGACGCTGTTTGGCTACTCGACAGTGGAGAGAATGGTCCGACGCCGGCACGGGTGGCCGGATAGGGCTCAAGAGGGTCAAGGGTGAGGTGACTGGTGCTCGAGGGGGGTCCGGCCCGATTCAGTGTCCACCGTTTGCAGTGGGGCTGCAGTTGCTGAGTCCAGATGGACCGGTGGGGGTCACTGGTCCGTGTCCGGTGCTGCAGCTCCCGCGGACTCGTACCGGGCGGAGCTCGCAGCGAGCTCAGGGGTATTCGGTGCCCGTACAGCGCGAACCACAACCGGCGTGGTATCCCATGCTGGCTCTGCCCGTCCCCCCAGTAGGGCCCCGTGCAGAGTTGGGTGGTCGTGTGCGCAGAGACAAACAAACAATTCCTGGCGTCAAAACCTGCAACCACCCCAACTGCTGGTCGTCCATCGGGTGATCGGCCACGGCCGCCGAAAGGTGGTCATACATTGAGACACGAGCAGGACGACACTCGTGTTGTTCCCACTCCGATGGTGTTGGTGTTTACCAGCACCGATGAGAAGACGAAGCTGTCATTGTTGAGCCCGTTCCGTCGTCTGGATGGATTCAGGAACATCGGAGACGTGCCTCTCGAAGCCAGCCGGCAGAGAGATGGATCGTTGGTGATGAAATACGGCACTGAGACGGCAGCAGCCCGCGCGATAAAGGCAACCACTTTCCGTTATCGCGTGGGCGAAAACAAGCGTTTTGTGAGCACCCCCATCTCGGTGTGTGCACACTCGACATTGAACCACGCCAGAGGTGTTCTGTTCTATCGTGCGCTAGAGGGTGTCGATGATGAGGAGATTTGCGACGGATTGGCATCACAGGGTGGAGGGCATCGACCGACGGCGTGAGGGTAGCGAGGTGCCAACGCACTCTTTCTTCCTCACGTTTGACGGTGCTGTTCTGCCGGACGACATCAAGATCGGTGACATCCGTCAGCGTATCCGTGTCCGCCCCTACGTACCCAACCCAATGCGATGTTACAGGTGCCAACGTTTCGGGCATACGAGCTCCCTCTGCAACCGTGCTGAGATCTGCGGACGCTGCTCATCCGAACGGCACACCGCTGCTGATTGTGACAATGAGTATTTCTGCGTCAATTGAAGGAGTAGCGGTCATGCGTCATCGTCGCGTGACTGCCCGGAATGGCTGAAATAAAAAAAAATTCTGGCTATCTGCGCTGCCCAGCGCTGCAGTTTCGGCGAGGCGCGTGTTGTATATCGCAGCTCGCATCCATCAGGCCCGTCCTATGTCGGCGTAGTCACGAAGTCGGCTCAGCCTCCACAGTCTGTCGACTCGTTTCTGGAGAAGCTGACTGTTGGAGACTTCTTGAAGCTGGCGGGACGAATGCTCTTGAAGCTGGTCGTACCTGGGACTGATAAACATGAGCATGAACCAACACCGGTTGATCGGCGGTCTGATTGGACTGCCGTGCCGCGGTCTCCAACGGCCGCACCCCAGCGGTCCCAGGCGTCCGTGACCCAGCGGCCCCAGGCGGCCGCAACCCAGCGGCCCTAGGCGGTCGCTCCCCAGCAGCCTTTTCAGGCTGCTGAGCAGCGACCTAAGCGGGTCGCCGATCGGCCGGTCAACCGGCCGTGCTGGCAAATCGTGCTGGACCGTGCTGGCAAATCGGCAGTGATACCGGTTAGTCAGGGCGGCACAAAACCGGTCACAAAGCGAGCGCGGTCCCTGCTTCTCCGCGCTCGGCGGTTGCTACCAACTGTCTCCACCAACTGTCCGCAGTACCATCTTCTCCACCAACTTTCAGCTGCCAATCAACAGCGATTTTTCTGCATCTGAGCCGAGAATAGCCTTGCGATCGCTTCGCGATGTGGCTGAAGGCCCTGATCAGGTTCACAACCTCATGCTGAAACGTCTGTCGCCCGAAGTGCTGTCCACCTTGCTGCAGGTCTTCAATGATCTGTGGAATGGTGGGCAGTTTCCATCTTCCTGGCGACGGGCAATCGTGACACCCATCACGAAACAGGGCAAATCGGGCGATCACCCGTCTGAATATCGCCCGATATCGCTGACCTCCAGTCCCTGCAAACTGTTTGAGAAAATGTTTTGCAGACGGTTGGTATGGTTTCTGGAACGCGGTCGGCTATTCAATGATGCTCAGTGCGGATTTCGCCAGGGTCGCTCAACGTTAGACCACTTGGTGACCATCGACTCTCGCGAACGTGAAAGTTTCACGTCGGGGCGATATTCTTTGACATCGAAAAGGCATATGACACCACATGGCGACACGGAATTCTTCGCAAACTGCATCGTTGTGGTGTCAGAGGCAACATGGGGAGGTTCGTACACAATTTCCTTTTGCACCGCACATTCTGTGTGCGTGTGGGGAACTCCCTGTCACGTCCGTTCGATCAGACTGAAGGCGTTCCACAGGGTATTGTGCTCAGTGTGGCCCTTCTTGCCATAATGAGCAACGACATTGACAATCATTTGCCTCCCTCGATTGGACGGTCTCTATTTGTGGACGACTTCGCCGTATGGTGTTCTTCCCGCAGCACTGTTGCTGTCCAGCGTCAACTGCAGCTGGCGGTCAATAAAATAGAGACTTGGGGAACGCGTAACGGCTTCCGCTTCTCGACGTCCAAAACAGTCGGTGTACACTTCTGCCGCCGTCGAGGTGCCTGCCCCGACATGGAAGTGGAATTGTACGGCAGTGCTGTCCATTCCAACGCACGGTTCGGTTATTAGGGGTCACGTTGGACTCGCGCTTGACCTACACCGACCATATTTCACATCCGAGAACCACATGTCTGAAGGCACTGAATGTGCTGAAGACTGTTTCCCGCATGCGGTATGGAGCAGATCGACAGTCCCTTCTCCGTCTGTACCGCTCGTTAGTCAGGTCGCGTCTCGATTACGCAAGGATCGTATATGATCTATCTTCGGAGTTAGCAAAAATCCGTTTGAATGTCGTACACCACGCAGGGATATGCATTGCCACCGGTGCGTTTCGCACGTCGCCAATCGTCAGCCTCCTGGTTGAGGCTGATGAGGCTCCGTGGCGCTCCGTCGTCAAGAGCTGGGCATGCGCTATTCTGGCAAGCTGGCATGCACCCATGAAAACCCCGCGTATGACGTGGTATTTTCCCAGCATGTGCCTGAGCAGCAACACCTTCCAGGACCTCAATGTTCTGTGCTGTTTTGCAGCAAAATGAAGGCACTGCTGGATTCATGCGGGATGGGTGCTAACGACGTCCTCAGACAAGAATACACGGCGGAGTCACCCTGGGAATTGGTCACACCCGATGTTGACGTCTCGCTAGCAGCTCTGCCGAAACACCGTACAGTGCCCAGTGTGCTTAGCTCAAACACACTGGAGCGAATTCATTATTACGGACGGTATACTGCCGTGTACACTGATGGGTCTAAGTCGGCCAGTGGTGTGGGTTGTGCGTTTGTAAGTGGAGGTATGTGCCGCTCATGCACGCTGCCACCGAGCACTTCCATTTACACGGCTGAACTTTACGCTATCCTGCTGCCCCTGGCTTTTATTCGCTCATCTTCATTTTCATTGTTTTTAGCTCTATCCGACTCCCTTAGTGCTTTAACTTCATTATCGTTTTTCTCCTTACATCCTCTTTACAGAGGATTTTCATCTCTCTTGATATTATCCACCACCAGGACAAGCGTGTAAAGTTCTGCTGGATTCCGGCCCATATTGGTATTTTGGGCAACGAGCGAGCTGACAGAGCCGCAAAAAGAGCTGCTGAACGAGACTTTTATTCATTTTATTTTAACTTTCCCATTCCGTATTCGGACTTTTATCCTATTATACATCGTGTTATCCGTTCTCGCTGGCAGCTCTCCTGGGACGAATGTGGTTCTAACAAATTAAATGCAGTGAAGCCCGAAATCGGACATTGGATGTGGTCTTGTCGCCGGAAGAGGTCCGAGGAAGTGGCGCTCTGTCGTCTACGTGTGGGTCACACGTACGACACGCATCGCTATCTTCTACTCAGACAACCTGAACCCACGTGCAAGGCATGTAATTCACGTCTCTCCGTGCAACACATCCTGGTGGAATGTCCATCATTCTCAGAGGCGCGTCAACGTTTCCTTGGGTCCGTTCGGACTATTAGTTATACTATAGGTTATAGGTTCGACTATAGGACTATAGGTTCTTGGACAGGAGCAATCGGCGGTCATTGAGGGCCGCATTTTTTTATTTTTACGGCTTTTGCCTTTTAGAACTATTTATTGATTTTTATTCTTCTGACTTTCATATGCATATCAATCACCCTCACGCTTATTTATTTCATGGCTCCATTACGTTCATATGCATAGTTTTAGTTTAATTTAGCTAACAACAGACTGGGGGGTGCCATATGGTCCTAGAGGCCGGTGCACCCCAAAAACTCAATAATCAATCAATCACACTGGCTAGATGTAACAAACATTGAACACCAAAAAAACTAAATATATAATTTTCTCATAACGGAAGAATCCCTCCTAGTGGCCGATTAAAATGTGCGGCGAAGAAATATGCAAAGTTGACAAAACTAAATTTCTGGGAGTGATCGTAGATAGTAAATTGAATTGGCGGGAACACATTTCGGTTGTCACAAAAAACTTTGGACGGTTAATTTTTTCATAAGAAAAGTAAAACATTTGTTTAATTTGCAGACCAAAAAAACAATGTATTAAACGTTTTTAAACCTCATATACTGTATTGCTGCGAGGCATGGGGAAATACCTGTCCAACTCATATAAAAAGTGGAAAAATTGCACAAATTGAAATGAATTGCACAAAAACAAGCGATACGTACTATTACAAATTCACATTATTATGATCATACTGGGTCTAAATTGAAAAAACTCAACCTTCTACACTTCAAGGGCACGGTCAGGCTTTAACTTCACAAAATTATTCCCAGCATTTCACAACCAACTACTGGTGAATTTTCAAGGGAAATTCGAATTGAACAAGCGACACCCAACAAAATTTTATGCCACAAAGTCACGGACAGAATAATAAAATATGAATTTCTTTCACACTGCAGTAAATCAATGGAACTTACTACCTGAAAAAATCAGAAAGAGTGAATCGGTAGTGTTGCAATGCAAATGCAATGCAACATCTCGTTGCTTCCGTGCTGTAGTCGCTATTAATAAGCGCTATTTCTCACAGCTTTTTCGACTTGTAGTTGTGTATAGTGTGGTTTGTTGGTACTTTTGTTATTATACAATTAAACTTAATTTTTAGGCTTCACATATAGATTCTCCATACATTTATAGCCTTTTCAAACGAGTCGCACTCCGCGATGTACCCGTAAACGTTAGGTGAGACGAAATTAATCATTATGTCCAATTGTTCGGTGTTAGACTCGATATAGACTGAAGGAATGCAGAAAAACTGCTGTACCAGTGGTTCCACTCGCGTGCTGCACTTGCCGAGTTTGACAAGACCATTTGCACTTACCATTTGCAATTTGATTTGAGAAAAGTGAAAATAGAATTGAGAAAATTGAAAATAGATTTGAGAGAAGTGAAAATAGATTTGAGAAAAGTGAAAATAGATTTGAGAAAGGTGAAAATAGAATTGAGAAAAGTGAAATTAGATTTGATTCATGTTATATCACAAATTATGAGTATTCATTTGAAATCTTTACAAGTGTTACATAAAATTAAGTGATATATTAATTATTTAAGCTATAAGGTCACTATTGCGCTCTCATTATCACTATTGTACCGTACATGTGCTTACTTTATGAGGAATTCTATCAGCCAATATATTACTGTCAGCGATTTTGCATAGAGCCACTGTTCTCGGAGAGCACTCGCAAGCAAAGCGTGCACACACGTGTACACATACGCACACACACACACACACACACACAAGCACACACACATCTACAGAAACAACAATTTCAGAGACGGTACAATCCAGGCAACGCCCCCTGGATACCTAGGTGGCGTTGGTTGAGGCATCACGTGCGAATAGCGCTTGTCGTTGCTAGCCATCTGTACTATGTTTAATATTGTACAGTATATTTTTGTGTATGGTGTCTATTTGTGTGTGCGAGGTAGTGTGAGTGTATGTATGTTGTATGCACGTGTTATGAGTGAGCGCAGTATTTCCAAGGAGTGAACTGTCACTGGTGTGGGGATGCAGGGGGTTGGACAGTGCGCGCCACTGTGGCAGTGCGCGCCATAGGGCAGTTGTTTGCGCAGAACGTTCGTGCGTGTTTGTTAGTGAAGGTGTTTCAGTGGGCTATGTTGAGTTGTGATTGTGTTGAGTTGTCATATCTTGCTTTTTCGCGTTGTTTGTCGCGTTGTTTCAAATTGCATTGAAACGTCACGCCAGCTGATGAACGGAAATTAATCAAGGTAACAAGCAGATACAAGCAGTACAAAATTAATGAATCAAGAAATCTCGACGAGGTCTTTGCGGAACGCTGCAGCGTAGTAACGCTCTACCCGATTGGCGTAGCTCTGCGGATGCGTTGAATGATACAACGCACTGGATACAACTTGTATTCATGTGGCTGATCGTCTCGAGAACGATCGTCTCCAGCAGTTGCATCCGCTGCTCGGTAATGCGTCATGCGTTGTCTCGAATCATGACCAGCTCATCGGGCATTTTCTCCCTTGGACATATTTTCACGTGGCTCTTCATTGAGCTGCATAAAAGCTCGATAGGACTGAGCAGGTACGAGTAGGAGGCCATTCTGAGCAGCTGAATGTCCTGCTGCTCCTCAAACACTGCCTCCAGTCGACTGTGTGCTGGGGCTTTGTCAAAAATTACCGTGGGGCGATCGATTCCAGCTTGGCGACACTGCTCCACCAGACACTTAAAGCATTCAGCACAGCTCTCCTTGTTGATCGAGCCCCGCCTGGTGGACATGAGGACGAGTATTGTTGTTGTCATGGCGCCAATGATGTGCAGATTAGTGCCTTTGCTGGCCGGGAGAACTACAGCAGCTCTGGTCCCCACTTTTGACCGTCCTTGGCTGCGCTTGCAGAACAAATTGAAGTTCCTCTCATCCACCCACACTGGCGTGCGACCATCGGACCGAATACGGAAGAGTTCCTCGATGTATTCGGCCCTTTTTCGCTTATTGTCGGCGTTGTTCATGCGGTCATTCGTCGGTCGCAATGCTTTCAGCGTCAACAACTTCCCGTCAAGCCAGTTCCTGATTGTGTTCAGGCACACCTGACATCCATGCTGCGAGTGGATGATGAGCAGCAGGTCTGTCAGAGTGAGTGACGGCATTTTTTCAACCGCTGATATTATTGTGTCAATCATTTGTGTCGTTTTTTTCACGTGATTGCCTCCCCGGTGTTTTGGGCAATTCTCGTTGGATTTCAGCCAGGATTTTTATGTTAACACAGAGTGTTTTAGCTACATTCTTCCAATCCCTTTCGTTTCTATACGCATCCATAATTCCTTTGCGATTATTTATACTGATTTTGTTTGGCTGTTTACACGTATTGTGGAATCACTGCTAATGTCTGATGTTTGATTATGATATTTCAATGAATTTCTGTTCAATAAAGAAATCAGTGATGTTACAAGATTCTCAGTTTATTATTTTTTAAACAAATATATGAAATAAATTTGCATTTTCGGGTTATAAGCATAATTTTATTGTGTGAAATAACATGGATCAATTCTATTTTCACTTTTCTCAAATCTATTTTCACTTTTCTCAATTCTATTTTCACTTTTCTCAAATCAAATTGCAAATGGTATAGACGCTCCTGCCTCAGAAACTTGTCCATTATCAGTTGAATAAATTGTTGTGAATACAAGAGTAAGATTTTTTTATAGTTCGGGTAGAGGGATAGGACAGGAGACAGCTGCATTAATCCAAGGGGGGTGCCAACACTGTTGGGTTATCGCTCCCCCCTGGGTGTGGCAGTACAAGGAGGGAATAAGCAGAGGGGTCCGCTTTTAGTCGCCTCTTACAACACGCAGAGGGTACGGCGGCAGTATTCTTATCCTCTGACCGCAGGGTTATAGTGTAAGATCTGACGTGAGGCTTTATTCAACCAATAACACAAACATGGTCTGAAAATAAACACATAAACACGGTAATAACAATACACCTACCCCGGAATACATATTATTTATTACCAGAGAAAACACGCAATTAATATATATGTAGTTATTCATTATACAACGAGAAATACATACGCGATTAACCATAATTGGACAATGTTTTGACATGCGATAAATATGGACCACGTGTGATAAGCGATCCATTCGTCAACAGCGCGTCGAGTTCACCACACGAACATCAAACTATCGAGTGGAAACATACGATACAACATAGCATACATACTGAAGGTATACTAAATATAATAGTAAATGGGTATGGTTATAAATACATGGCTGCTGTATTGGAATATCAACATTTGCAATATATTTGATTGCGTCTGTGTTTTTATCTTGGCATTATCTTGAACCCTAAGGTATCTTTAAACCTAAATAATTTTATATACGCTGGATAAATTTAAGTCAAATTAAGTATAATATGTGTTGTCCCGTGAACATGAATTTTGGTCCACTAGGTGTCAACGCTCTTGTCTCCTGGGAACATCTTGAAAACCTAATTTATTTTTCCTTGTTCAAATGGGTATTGATTGCTTCAATTGTCTATATGTTAGTGTGTATGTTATTAAAAGGTGGTTCGTAAAGGGTGTGCAATCTTATAACTTTAATAGTATCGCTTAACCACAGGAACATTTGCATGATGATTCCAATAGTTTTTGTGTGTTTTAAATTTAATTACATTAAAATATTGAAGATTAAATGACATATTGCAGTTATTATATATAGTATTATATTTATAAATATTATATTTATTCTATTTGTAATTCGAATTTATACGGAAGGGTAATTGTATGTGTAATATGTTTTGTGGTGTTAAACATTGTCACACCACTGTTATAATGCAACAGAACGACGTATATTATTTACTTCACACACATACAAGAATGCATACAAGATCACACACACTCACAGCATTGACACTCAAACCATTCCCCCGTACACACACTTGACACCGGTTGTTCGTACCGCTCTTATATACCATCGCTTGGCCTTACGCACTCTTTCTGCGTCTCGCGTGACCCGGCCGAGGTCATTCGGTCAAGTTGTGTTGAAACTGCCGTCAGTCAAGTGACGTCACACTACATCACCATACACCTGTTTTAGCTTAACACTTAATGTTTAAGCCTTACTGGTAGCTGACGCTTTCTACCGTTTCGTCGAAGCTCGGTGTGAGACGACGGGTGCTCCACTGTAGCATTATACGACGACTCTGGTACTCCGTTTTCACTTGGTCCGCTCCTCCAAACGAGTCCATCAAAATATGCTGGCGGTTTCGCATGGTCGTACGTCCCCTCGGTGTACGAATCAAATAACTTCGAGGTCCGTTGATACCAACCACTGTGCCATTGCTTTCCCAACGCCGGTTCGTTTGGTTTTGAATAAATACAATGTTACATATCCTTAATATTGGTAAAGCGTGCGATCCTCGGTTTTTAAGTTCAATTGCACGCCGTCTAGCCTCCTCCCGCAGCAGATCTGCTTCGTGTGCCCATCACCGCCATGTCAGGGCAAAAGCCGAATGATGCATAGGCACATGTGACCGCATAGGATGCCCAAACATAATTTCAGCCGCAGAACGTCCATCTTGCCTTGGAGTGTTGTGCAGTTCCAGCAACGCTCTAGCAAAGTTATCATCGTCCATATTCCCGTTCACTGTTGTTTTATGTAGAAGACGTTTCATCCGCTTCACGGCCGACTGCGTGTGTCAATTCCTTCAGGGTGATCTGCACTACTGATACAAAGCTCAACCTCTTAACGTTGAAAAAAAGTTTGTTTATCGAGCCATATACTGGGGGCCGTCATTACTTCGAAGGCGACTGGGAGCGCCGAACGCTGCAAAGAGTTGCCGTAACGTTCTTATCAAGTGACGAGAAGTCGCATCTGAATGTGGGCATTCCAACAAATACGGCCAATTTGAGAGACGATCTACGTAAACGGTATATGTCTTGCCAGTATGTTGAAAGTAATCCGTTGATATGTTCTCGAACACTCTTGTTGGAGTATCGTTGTTAATGTAGGGTTCCTTCGGTAGACTATCACGATACTGTCGACATAGTGCACAGGCTTCCACTGTCATCTTGATACCATTGTGTAGAGCTGGCTAATATACTGACTGACGGGCGCGACTTAAAGTTATGTTTATTCCTTGGTGGCTGCTATGAAGTATTTGTAGCATATCGCGTCTCAGAGACTGGACTGACAATTATTCACCCATATAATACAATATTATCATCCAATTTTAGTTCATGCCGTATATTCTAGTACTGTTTTACTTCTGGTCGGCAAAAAGCTCGTTCATCTGGGAATACTTCCTGAATGGATATATCATCATTTCGTGCTCATGATCATCACTCGCGGCATTGCGTATGTCACTCATCAGTTTGTCGTGTGACTTTTGATTAGTAATGTCACTTCGATCACTGTCAAGTATTTGGTGGACCGCTGAAATTCGTATTTTATCCATCACTCCATGAATGTATATATCATGATCATTGTCGTTTTCGTTGGAGACTGGAAAACGCGAAAGGCAATTTGCCGCTGCTAGCTTTTTCCAGGGCACCACAGAGAAGTAAACTGCAGATGCTTCTAAGATCTTGCCTCTAAGTCGCTGCAAACGAATGTTTGAACTATCTGTCAGACCCCTAGAATTTAGAATGGCCAAAAGAGGGTTATGATCCGTTATTATTGTGAAATGTCTGCCTGTAACATAATTGGCTGCCTTCTACATGACAATACTGTCAATAGTGACAAATTTCTTAGGTGGTGGTCCAGCCAAAAAAATGAACGAAGATCTATTGAATTTGTCGGTTTTGGAAATTGTTTGTTGACGGTGGGTTTCTTTTTATCCACTGCGAAACCATTTTTGCTTACGCTAAATCCGCATAAATTTACTATATTTTCGGCAAATCGGAATTTCGTATTACTGAGCGTTATTCCAGCTGATTCACATCGCATCAGCAGGTTCCAAACATGTTCAATATGTTCATCGTATGCAGCGCTATGCACGATAATATCATCGACCAACTTATCTACGTGTTGTAAACCTGACAGAGCGGCGTCACCTCTCATTGAAGATATATCCGCTAGCCACGAGTCCCATTGCTCCTCGTTTTAATCTATAACGTCCCCATGACGTTATGAAACAAGTCAAATTTCTATCTTCCTGTCTGATGGCAATTTGGAAATATCCGTGCTTGACGTCAACAGTGCTGAACAATTTAGCACCTTACAGCATGTTCATGTTCGTCATGACAACATCTAGCCCCGTTTTCACAGGATGTGCAGGACGTTGTATATATTTGATCAGATGTGTCAAGACAAATGTTAGTCTGCAATCAATGATTGAGCCGGTCGAGCTCCGTTTAGGCACAGGAACAATAGCATGTCATTATGCGGTTGGGTGAGTGACCGTCTCGATGATGTTCTGCTGCACTAACTCTGATATTTCGTTTCAGCATGCTCATATATTGAATAGGTACTGTTCTTGGAGCCGATATGTGCCTCGTCTTGGTATCTGACGATAACACGATATGCATCGGTGGACCTTCCATTACTTCTAAGGATCACTCATTGTAGAAAACCGCTGGGAATGATCGCTTGAGCTCATCAGCATGTTGTTTGCGCTCGGCTGGTGTTGGATCACGAGCTAAGCTCCATTTCGGTCGAACACGACCAGTTTTTCGAACTTCCAGGCGTTTCATCAAGTCACCGAGATCACGGCTCGCGCTTGCCCTCGGTGATGGTAATGCATTGAGTGCATTGGCTGTTTGCGTCGCATGACAGTTGTTCGTGGCAGGAAGCTGTTGAGGAAAAGAGTGGTGTATGATTGTCAGATATACAGCATCTGACCATGAAAGCAATGCATTATTTACTGTGGGAACAATATACAACATTGTATCGCACAATGCGTCATCCGGCTTCAGTGCTGCCTTGCAAGTTCCGATGCAATGAAGTGTTTTGCCATTTGCTGAACACAGACGCTCTGCACAAACTGCCAACCGAGATGTGTCAATTCCCAATTTCTGAGCTATTTTCACGTTGATTACTCGCACTTTGGCTCCTGTATCTGCAATCCAGGCAATACCAGTCGGTGTGCCAGATTTTGGCGTCACGTGAATATTCGCAAATGGTACTTTACGTCGCTTAGATCCGCGTTTGCTGACGTCACTGAGGGTAATACACCACATGTTGCGATCAAAACGGCGTTTGTGAATGCGGTCATTTCTATTCTTACCACGAAACATTTTATAAATGTTTTCAAGTTTGCCGCATTTGTGACATTTTTATCCAAATGCCGGACACTCATGCCTACCAGAGCTGCGATTTCCGCACCTGATACATTTTTTCTCACTGTGATTGCGATGTTTGCCCGCTTATGACAGTTTTTGTTCACTCTTTATTGCGCAACATGTAGCTTCACTCTGCTTAATGGCTGATGAATTCGCAGCAGCGGTCTCGGATGAACTACAGATATCTATCACTTAAGACCGGGGTATTTGTGCTGCAACGTTAAATTTAACGCGTGATCATCTCGAGTGCCCATAATCACTTTGTCGCGAGGTCTATCATCTTGACACGTGGAACAAAAATTACAGAACCATTGAGTTTTACGAACGGCTTGTTAACAAATGTTTCATCTGGATTCTGATTTATCATGTAAAAATCTCGTCTATATAAGACAATATCTTGGTGCGATCGAAGATGTGTCTCCATTTCAGTGATACATTCGTGCACACTCGTCACACAGTGACGTCACACTAGCTACCATACATCATGTGAATTATTCTATTCTACTAAATTACTTTTCTATGTTATATTTTGTAAAATACTTGGTACTTTATAAGTTATAAAGTACCAATTTTATGTAAGTAAAGTAGAGTATCATTTTTATGTTTTAAATTATAACATAAATATGCATTTATTGTCATTATTAATGCGACAGTTATTCCCCAGTTATTAAAATACGAATGAAAATCCATGGTTCCGAAATTGTATATTTTTAAATGACGGTGTGTGATATCAGAACATGCGCTGAGTACTTGTACTTTGTGTAATTGTATCATTTCGTGTTTTGCGGTCAGAATGACTCAAAACAGCAGGTCAAATCTGAGGGAAACGTAGCGGCGAACGAAGTTGAACAGAAGAAACGTGACGGCGAAGTGGTGTACGCCGAACTCATCCTCAACTCTGATGGCAAAAAAAGCGACGTGCGACCCAGTGCTGAAAAATCGGAGTACGCAGTAATTGTTGGCACAAAGAAAGAGGGCGAAGAACAAACTGAGTAGTCGATTACACCGACTCAATGGGTTTTATCGTTGGATTCATTCACAATTCCTTCCATCAACATATTTCGCTTCACCAATGACCATTGGACCATTATCGAATTTAAATTTGGGGTTGTGTATTTGATCATTTTTGACATATGTAAACTTTATACAGTGCTGCATATTGGTTTTTAGTGTCTTGGTTCAGGTTTTTAGTTCTTCTTGGCAGTCGTTTATGTGTCTTCTTGGTTACCTTTTCATTGCTGCTGATATTTGAGGTGACTCTACTGGCGACCACTTTACACAGTGAAAATTGCGTAATTATATTTTATAAGGGTACATTTTGCATTATTATGTATATTTGATTGCCGTAATTACAATACACAGACGTGTAATGAATGCATAAATAATTGTGAATGTATCGTGGACTATATAACGCCCAATGGCGATATAGTAATATTGACTGTGAACTGACACTAGAAGTTCGGCGTAGCGCGCGTGCAGTTTTCATTTGTGCGCTTTCCACTCGACGTTGGTATGTTCGAATCGTTTTCTATGTGTGTAATTCTGTAATTGGATGTGATTAATTCATGTTCTAATCGATTCTTCTTTTGATGCCTATTTATTTTGCTGGCGGTGTTTATTTGTGTGAATTTTTGTTCGATGGCACGTGTGGGTTTTGTTCCACTTGCTGATGAACACGGTGATCAAAATTTGAGTCCTATTGTTCGTTTCCTATGCTTGCCACCTGCGCATAGTTTATCTATTGAAAACACTATACAATCAAGTGCGTTATCATCTTAATTAATTATGTTGTACATTGAATTGCTGTTCTAGTGGTAGTAAATGTGTGTGTATGTTAGTGCGTTTTTTTGTGGACAATATTTTGACATGTCATTGAGACATGTGTAGCTGATATTTTCAGTAATGTGTTTTCGGTTGCTATCTTATCGCTTCTTCACTAATAAACACATGCATTGTAACGCTGCTTGTTGCTTTATGAATTTCGGTGTCATGCATACAGGTCCCGAATTGGAAAAATTGCATATAGTTCCCGAATTGCAAACATTTGATAGATACGAACACATTTTTTAAATGCTCATGTCCGATATAGTGATGTAGGTGTGATATATGTATTAGTTTTTTTACTTCGGGTAGAGGGATAGGACAGAATACAGCTGCATTAATCCAAGGGGGTGCCAACCCTGTTGGATTATCGTTCCCCTCTCGGACATGACAGTACAGGGAGGTAAGAAGCAGAGGGTCCGCTTTTAGTCGCCTCGTACGACACGCAGCGGGTATGGCGGCAGTATTTTTATCTCCTGACCGCAGGATCATATGTATTGGTGTCAACGCAGGTCATATACAGGCATATTCTACACAGGTAAGCAGGCTTATTGAGTAATGATCTACAATAATTTTTATTACGAGCATCAAATACAAATGAATCAGTACATATCCATACATCTTACAATCTGTGCTCCAATGCAGAATACGGGGTGCCATGAATACAATGTCGAAACACAATGTCATGCTCGACTATACAAAGATATAAACAATGTTTTATAATTGCGCGCCATCTGGTGTTACCACGCATTCAAAATACAAGTGAGCCGCTATACCTGTACGCCGGAGCATGCTACGCTCATGCAATATCTGGTGGTGAATCAAGAAAGCTATTCTCGACCTTAAATACCTTAAAGCCCCACACATGCTCCCCTTGTCAAAAAACATTAATGTACGAGCATCGATCATTTAAGCTTTGAGCATTGAGCATGTGAGCATTGAGCGTGTTTGCATTGAGCATTTGAGCCTGAGCTCGTACATCGTGCATGTAAAATAGTGCATATAAAATAGTGATCATGTATTTATCAAAAAGCATCCATTACAAATGGTTTTTCAGCTCTTTGTCGTTTATGTACATAGTGCAATTCGAAAAAAGAGTCGATAAATGAGATGTATAAAATTAGTGAATGTGCTAAAACACAATAGAACGCATGGAAATGGTAAATGGAAATAAATAAGAATCAGATAAAATCAATTTCTCCACTCAAATCAAATCAAATCCAAACACTCGCAGATTAACAAAACGAGGACGAGCCCCGGTCGCATGCGCATACCAGCGCAGCGCTCGGTAGAGTCCTCTGTAGTCGCTGCTCTGTATTCGCTCGGTAGACTGCTCTTTAGTCGCTGCTCTGCAGGTCTATACTGTCTCGTGGCATCATTCTTCACAGACCGGACCGATCATCTACTGTTTTATTTCATTTTCCGTTTGATTGTGTTTTTGTAGACTGACATTTACCTTTTATTCGCTCTTAACCATCCGCTGTTTATGGCCCATTATATGATACAATCTTAGCTTGAAATTAAACGCATTGCTGAAGTGTCGTGAAATACACTCCACGCGAGTTTTGCCCTAAATTTTCTGCAAATTCTAGCAGCAACTGAAAGTGTGCTGCCATTCGCAGCACGGTATTTTCGACATTATCTGCTACTTTTCTTCAGCAAGCCTGAAAACTAATAAATTTCTTAGGGAAGACGCATGATTTTGACCGTCGCTGGCGACCCAATTCGTCTTCTCAGTGATGCCTAATTTTTACAGGCTCACGCTGAGACCCGCCATCACATCCACACAAAACAAACCTTCTTAACTCTAAAAGTAATCATATAAAACTTGCAGCGATGATAACACGTCATATCTCTAAACATGATAAACCACGTAAAATAGTGACAACAAACATCATAACAAATGTTATGGTATATGCGTGCCATATAAATCGGTTTGAAATCGTGCACGTTTTGAGCGTCGTGCTGTTGTGCGTGAATATGACGACGCTTTGGTAACCGCGGAGAATCACTCAGTTGATGTGTGTTCGGAGGCTGAGGTCGATGGCGCGGTATTGTAGCATGCAAATTTTTATCGGCCTCGTCCGTCGTCCAGGTTAGAATTTTCAATGAAAGCAGGTTTCAATCTTTCGATGGAGACTTTTTCGCGGCGTCCGTTACAATCGATGATGAATGTCTTATCTTTCAACGTTATGACACGATAGGGTCCGTTGTACTTGAAAGATAATTGAGCAATATAGACGTCTTTTCTCAATAGTACATGTGATGTTAAATACAGATGAGGGTGAATGAACACTTTCTTTGAAGACGAGCGAGGTGACCATGGTGACAGTTGTTTCATGAAGCTTTTTGGCCGACTCAGTTCGATTGATGAAGTTGTTGATGAAATTGGCTGCACAAATTTTCCTGGGAGTTGGATCGACTCGCCATAGACGTATTCTGCGGCGGATGCACCTATGTCAGATTTGAAGGCCGTGCGAATTCAGAGCAAAACAAATGAGAGACGAGTGGTGCAGTTTGTTGCACCATTTTCATCGCGCAATGCTGATTTTATTTGGCGATGGAAACGTTCGATCATCCCATTTGCTTGAAGATGATAGCTCGTGGTCATTTTGCGCTTCACACCGGGAGAGCTCCACAACTGCTGCCAGAGTTTTGAGGTTTATTGTGCTCCCCTATGGATGATGATTTTTGATGGTACACCGAATCGAGATATCCAATGATGGAGAACCGTTTGAAAAATGACTTATGGTGTAGCTCTCGGAATCGGGATAGCTTTTGGCCAGCGCGTGTACCGATCGACCATGGTCAGGTTGAATGATCATCGCACGACGGTAAAGTTCCCACAAGGTCCATGTAAATGACGTCGAAACGTTTGGTTGGCTCAGCGATAGGCATGATTGGTGCACTGACATGGCGAAGAACCTTTGCTCTTTGGCATTTGAGACACGTTCTGTACCATTTACGAATGCCAACGAGCATGTTTGGCCAGACGTATCCTGATGCAATGCGACGTTGCATTGCACGACAACCAGGGTTAGAAAGAACGTGATTATGGAGAGGCTCAAATTCTACAACCGTGCTCAACAGCCAGGGGAAAGTGTCACGGCGTTCGTCGCTGCGTTGCGAAATCTCAGTGCTAGCTGTGAGTTCACTAACACTGATGAAATGATTCGCGACATAATATGCATCGGTGTATACGACATATCAGCGCAACAAACGCTGTGGAAAATCTCGTCCCTGACGTTGGCCTCAGCTATTTCAACGGCGCTGACGGAGGAGGCGTCGCATCAAGATCAACTGGTCATGACAAACGTGGATCCTCCAGTTTCAGGCGTGTGTGCTGCTGCTTCGTCATCATCATCATCATCTGCAGCTGGTGGTCGTCCAACTGGTGGAAGTGATTGCCGTTTTTGTATGCGCAGGCACGAAATGAGACGGTCCGAGTGTCCTGCGTGGAACCTCCTCTGCCGAGTCTGCGGACGCCGTCACCATTTTGCAGGCAGTATCGAGTGTCGCGCTGCACGTGCTGGCGAGAGCGGTGAGCGTCGCAGTGCACCCACCAGGGATAGAGCGGTCGCTCAGAGCGATAGCCCTGCAACACGAGACAGTCGAGCGATGAGTCATAGACGTGACGTGCAGACACTGCAGGACAATAAGCTGCAAGATTCGCTGTCAGTGGGTATGGAGAGTCGCAGTGTCGGTAGTAAATTGTTCAAAACATTGCTCACGCATGGTACCCAACTCGCAGAATCAATCACCGTCTGCAATCACAATGTCAGGTTTGACACAATCGCCTATGACAGCCGTAAATAAGCAAGACGTAATGCATGAATTCGCTGATGTTTTCGATGACAATACAGTTGGGCTGATTTGCCAGGACTTTGAAATTCAAGTAGACCCCACAGTTGTTCCTGTGGTTGAAACTCCTAGGCCTGTGCGTATACATGTGAGAGAAAAACTTCGAGATAAGCTGAATAGCCTCGAAAATCAGGGAATAATTGCCAAAGTGGTCGAGCCAACAGAATGGGTATCCAACATAGTTATTGTGCCCAAGGCTTCAGGTGATATCAGGTGTCTTGATCCCATATCTTTGAATAAGGCGATTCGCCGGGCTCATTACCCCACACCAACGGTAGATGAGGTTGCGTATCGACTTTCAAAGGCGAAAGTTTTCTCTCTCATTGATGTACATTCAGCGTTTTTACATGTAGGATTGTCAGAACAATCTTCCAGGTTATGCTGTTTCCACACACCGTTCGGTAGGTACAGGTGGTGTCGTCTGCCTTATGGAACATCTTGCGCACCCGAAATTTGGCAACGATTAATGCACGAAATGATCACTGACTTGGCAGGAGTAGAAGTCATAGCCGATGACTTTCTAGTCTCGGGAAAACGGGACACATGAGGAAGCAGTAGCAGACCACGATAAAAACCTAGTTGCGTTTCTCCAGACAGCCCGTTCGCGGAATTTGAAACTGAATACAGCGAAATTCAGATACCAACTGAAGGAAGTAGAGTGGATGGGACATGTGTTTAATGATAGTGGCATGAGTCCGAGTCCAAGAAAGGTTGAAGCCGTTGCTAAATATCCGCAACCTACCTGTTTGGCAGAGTTGAAGCGATTTTTGGGAATGGTAGCGTACCTCTCGAGATATATTCCTGACGTGTCGACGGTAGTTGCTCCTCTTAGGCAGCTTACGAAAGCGAAATATGAGTGGTATTGGAGTACGGAGTGTGAGAAGTCATTTGACAAGATAAAACATATTTTGATCAGAGCCCCGGTGCTCACGTATTACCGACCCGAGCTTCCCGCTACTGTACAATGTGATGCTTCGAGCACAGGACTAGGGGGAGTACTACTACAGGAGGGACGCCCCGTAATTTATTGCAGCAGATCACTGACGTCAGCTGAGCGGGCGTATTCACAAATATAAAAAGAATTGCAGGCAGTTAGTTTTACAATGAACCGACTGGATCAATTTGTCTATGGCAGATCTGTTTTGGTGCAAACAGATCACAAACCGTTAGTTGAAATTCAACAAAAAGCGTTGTGTGACGCCCCACTCCGGCTCCAAAGAATGTTGTTATCGTTGCAACGCTATAATTTCACATTGGTGTATTGTCCAGGTGCAAATGTTCCAGTGGCTGATGCTTTGAGTCGCAGCACTAAAGCGAGTAATAGTGTTCAGAGCGTTGCAAGTGTTGAAGTTGAGAATATAAACTTGAGTTAAATAGTATAAACTGAGTTAAACTTGAGTTAAATAGTATAAACTTGAGTATAAACTGCTGCCGTCATGGTAAACCTTGGACCACTCTTCGTTTTCATCCTCCTGTTCCTCGTTCATTGCTGTGCAAAATTCTCTCCGCCAACGCACTATTGTGTCTTCCTCACACTGTTCTGAATTGTCTCCTGTCACCGCTTCTTCCTGACAACCCAAGTCTGACTCTTCTCTTCCTAAAATGCATGTTTCTGACTCTACAGCTATTTCTCAATCTTGTCATTCCTCACATCTGGTTTCCCTCGTATCCAACAATTCTGCTATTAACAATCTTACCCAATCTGCTCATATATCTCCCTTAGCCGTCACTAATTGTATTTCCTCCTTGGTTGGCCTGCTCAATATTCGGTCTGTACGTAATAAAGCTAATTTTGTTTCTAATGTCATTCTCTATCACAACTTCTCACTCTTTTTTCTCACCGAGACCTGGCTTTTTGACAGCGACGTTTCATCGTTTTCCGCCCAACTTCCACTTTCATTTAACTTCTTGCATGTGTCTCGCGATCTCACATCTTCTCGAAAATCTTGCGGTGGTGGTGTTGGTGCTGTTTATCACTGTTCTTTATCTTTATCACTTTTATCTACTCTACAATTTCCTTGTAGTTCCTTTGAATACGCTACATTCTCGCTTTCTTCTCCTTCACACCCTAAATTAGGTATTCTATTGTTATATCGACATGATCACACTGGCACATCCTCAGTATTTATATCTGAATTTGATACACTCCTATCTTTCTTCTCGGATACATTCTCCCATAATTTCATTGTTCTAGGCGATTTTAATTTCTGGATTGACTCACCATATCATGCGCATGTTTCTGATTTTCTAACTCTGCTCAATTCTTGGGATCTTTCCGTTATGAACAGCGGTGCTACTCACCTATCCGGTCATACCCTCGACCTTGTGATCTGTACGCACTCCTCCAGACTGTCTCTCCTCGATTCATTCACTTACCCCCCTGATTCTCTCATATCTGATCATAGCCTCATCACATTTTGTGTTTCTCTTCCTTCACCTTCTAAGCCTTCTTCCGCTTCACTGATGCTTCGTGATTACAAAAAATTTGATCCTTTATTATTTTGTCGTTCGGCTACCTCTCTTCTGAATCCCTCAAACTATTTCTTCCTCCCACCACTCCTCCTCCCAAAGTTTATATCCGACTCTCTCCCTCATCAATGATCAGATCTTCCCTTTGCGCTTACATCACTTTCGCTCAAGATATCCTCCTCCTCCCTGGTGGTCGTCCGATCTATCCCGCTTGCGCTCAGAATGCAGAGCCCGTGAGCGTTCTTGGCGGCGCTTTCGCTCTTCTTCATCATGGTTCTCTTTCTGTAGTGCCCGCAAATCTTTTTTCTCTGTGGTTGCTTTGTCAAAATCTAATTTCTATCGTTCACAATTACGCCAACTCCAATCATCTCGCTCACGATGGATAATTCTGAAATCTATTTCTGGTCGCTCTTTTAAGTCATCTTGCTAAATATCTGCCAGTGAATTCGCCTCATTTTTCTCTTGTAAAATTGCATCCTTGCAATCCAAATTACCCACTAGCACTTTTCCTCTCCAATTTCCTCCTTGCCTTAGCACTGTTTCCTCTTTTTCCTCGATTGCTCCGTCTACCACAGCACGTTTTCTTACCAAACTTCAGAGGTCTAAATGTCCCACTGACCCCATACAATTTTCTGCTCTCTCTGATGCTATTATACTCCTTACTCCACTTTTCACATATATGGTGAACTCTTCTTTCCTTCACGGTTCATTCTTAGCTTCCAAACATGCCACTATACTGCCGATTCTCAAAAAATCCAATCTTGATCCCTCTCTTCCATGCAACTATCGTCCAATTTCTATTCTATCTCTGTCCTCCAAGCTTCTAGAATCTGCCATCCTTGTTAAATTACGGCCTATCATCTTGCCTGTTCTCGATCCTTGCCAATCTGGTTTTGTATCTCAGCACTCTACCGAAACACTTCTTCTCTGCCTCTCCAATGATCTATTCTCTAATTTTTCATTTGGAAATTCCGTGCTTCTGATTTCCTTAGATTTTTCTGCTGCCTTCGATCTAGTCGACCACGAAATCTTATGCTGCGATCTTGCTCATCTAGGCCTCACATCTACTGCACTTTCTCTTCTTACCTCATATCTAAATGATCGTTCCTATGCTGTTCGCAGTAATGCGGCTTTATCGTGCGACTTTCCTCTCACCTCTGGGGTTCCACAAGGCTCACTTATTGGTCCTTTACTTTTCAACTTATACGTATCATCCCATTGTCCTATTCTCCGCAGCTATCCAGTTTCATTTCACGTATACGCTGACGACATTCAAATTTATTTTCCTCTTTCTCCTCATTCTTCAAATTTGGTCTCTATGCTGCTCACCCAGATTTCTTCTTGGGCTGCTTCACGTAAACTTGTTCTCAACCCTGACAAAACAGAATATCTAGTCTTTCACCCTCCTCGAATTTCTCCTCACTCTATCAACCTTCCGCTAGCCAATCAAATGCGCAATTTGGTTGTCTTGTTCGATCCTAACCTTTCTCTCTCGACTCATTTTTCTCAGCTTATCCGCTCGTGCCGCTTTTTACTCCGACAATTTTACCCTATTCGTTCGTCGATTGATGTCTCATCCGCTAGTCTTCTGGTAAACTCCTATATCTTTTCTAAGATCGACTATTGCAACTCGCTCTTCTTCCATCTTCCCTTGAAATCTATCCGCCAACTCCAAGCAGTGATCAACCTTGCTTGTCGGTTTGTACTGAGGCTTCCTCCGCGAACCCCTACTTCGGTGCATATCCGACAGCTCCGCTGGTTACCTGCTCTTTCTCGTATCCGCTATAAGGTATGTTGTCTGGTCTTCAAACTTATCCACTCTCCCTCTTCTCCTTCATATCTCCGTTCCCTATTGACTCTCAATAATCGCACTTCTTGTCGCATTCCTGTGCCATTAGTCTGTCCTCCTGCTCTTAATCAATCCTCTTGGTCATCCAAATCTTTTTATTTCTCTGCTCCTCGTATCTTTAACTCGCTTCCATCTTACCTTCACCACAAGTCTTCATTCCGATCCTTTTCTGCTGATCTTCATAAATATCTGCTCACTCGCTCTCTTGATGACTAAATGTATGATTTGTCTTTGGCTATATGCGTGTTGTTTGTGCTGATCGTCCTATGTTGTGACCTCGTTTTTCTTGCTTGATATTTGTCTTTTTACTCACTGTGAATTATCTGTTTTCGTTGCTGCGTCCCGTTTTTGCATCTCTTGCATTCGTCGTTGTCTGGTCAGGCTTCGCCCTGCTACTGGTAACCGTGTAATTCCAGTACAACCAGATTCATGGTCGAGTCGTCGGCGACTAAACCGGCTCCCCCACTGTTCTGCAGTGAGGAGGGTGGCTAGACACCCGACAGGAAAAAAAAACAAAACCTGTTTCAAGGGCGGATGAGCTATCTGATAGCCAACGGCCATCTAGCATGTTCCAGTTTGCAAACGTGTTTTCATTTTTCTATTTGTGCCTACTCCCTGCTCGCTGTGCTGTTCCTGTCGGTTGTCTTTTTCGCGCCTGTGTATAAATATGTGCGCTATATTAAATATATGTTGTTGTTGTTGTTGTTGTTGAGTTCAGGGCTAGCTGTTTCTCCAGAACGTAAACAGGTCTATCAGGAGGCAACAGACAATGATGATTCGCTCCGACAAGTCTGTCGGGGTGGCCGTCTCGTAGATCCATGTTACCTGCTGATGTCGCTCAGTACTGGCCATTTCGTTTAGAAATGACGTCACAGGACGGATTGGTGTTTAAGTATGGTAAGTTAGTGGTTCCCAAGTCGCTACGGGCAGGTGTCCTCTCCAGGCTTCATCGCGCTCATATTGGCTTGGCGTCAATCATGAGGTATGCCAGAGAGAACGTGTTTTGGCCGGGCATGGCGTCTGAGGTTAGAAACATGATATTGAACTGCACTGTTTGCATGTCCTATAGACAGGAGCAACCATCTGAGCCCATGATGCCACACACTATAGCGCAACGTCCGTGGCAAAAATTAGCGGCAGATCTCTTTGAATTGAGCGGAAAGTGATATCTTGTAACCGTTGATTATTTTAGTAATTATGTAGAAGTCGATCTCCTTCATCGTGTGACAATTGCAGCAGTTGTCTCGTGTTTAACTACTCAGTTTGCTCGTCACGGAGTGCCAGAAGTATTGGTCACGGACAATGGTCCACAGTTTTCTTCCCAGGAGTTCAAACAATTCATGCATCAAACAGACGTAGTACATATCACGTCAAGTCCGAGGTACGCCCAGTCAAATGGGAAGGCTGAAAATGCTGTAAAAACGGTAAAACAACTCTTCCGTAAAGCCAGCGCTTCTCATGAAAATCCACTTTGGGCATTGATGATCTGGCGTAACACACCCAGTGAGGGTACGAAAAACTCGCCAAGTCAGATACTGTTCGGGCGTAGATGTTCGGGCGTAGGCGCCAACAGCAGGCGTACGACACTAGAGTGGGTCATCATCCGCTGGTACCACTGTCTATCGGCTCAGCAATACGAATGAAATTGTCGGATTCAACAACATGGTCTTCTGGTATTTGCCTACGTTATTTAGGACACCGTTCATATGAAGTACTTGTCAATGGAGTAAGATACAGGCGGAATCGCAGGCAGCTGATGCTCGACAGTCAAACTCAACCAGATTTGTACAATGGCGTCAGCTCTCCTGCTCAAGATATCAATGAGCCGAAGCTGAGTCCGGTTCTTCAACGACCTGTACGAACATCGTCGCGTCAGACCAGGCGTCCAGCGTACCTTGATGATTATGTTTGTTAAACCAATATGTTTGTGTGATTCATTATTTATATCAACTTGTCACTTGAAATGTTTTAAAACATATATGTTTTTTTTGGGGGGAAGAGGAGATGTGACATGTGTATAAGTGCTGTACCGTATGGCGTCATGTCAGAGAGTGTAGAGTGTGACAGGCTAATTCACAGAACTATGTTGCAACCCGATCCTGTGCACCTGCAGCCATGTATGTCAGTATTGTATGCATCAACACCAGTCATGTGTGTGGAATAAACCGGACAACACGTTACAGACCTGACTAAAGAGCGGTACAGAAGGAGAAGGGACTGTCGATCTGCTCCATACCGCCTGCGGTAAACAGTCCTCAGCACATTCAATGCCTTTAGACATGTGGTTCTCAGCTGTGAAATATGGTCGGTGTAGGTCAAGCGTGAGTCCAACGTGACCACTAAAAATCGAACCGTGCGCTGGAATGATACAGCACTGCCGTACAATTCCACTTCCATATCAGGGCAGGCACCTCGAAGGCGGCAGAAGTGTACACCGACCGTTTTGGACGTCGAGAAGCGGAAGCCGTTACGCGTTCCCCAAGTCTCTATTTTTTTAACCGCCAGCTGCAGTTGACGCTGGACAGCAACAGTGCTGCGGGAAGAACAACATACGGCGAAGTCGTCCACAAATAGAGACCGTCCAATCGAGGGAGGCAAATGATTGTCAATGTCGTTGATCATTATGGCAAAAAAGGCCACACTGAGCACACTACCCTGTGGAACGCCTTCATAACGAACGCCTGACCGAACGGACGTGACAGGGAGTTCCCCACACGCACACAGAATGTGCGGTGCAAAAAGAAATTGTGTACGAACCTCCCCATGCTGCCTCTGACACCACAACGATGCAGTTTGCGAAATTCCATGTCGCCATGTGGTGTCATATGCCTTTTCGATGTCAATGAATATCACCTCGACGTGGTGACTTCGCGTGAATCTTTCACGTACGCGAGAGTCGATGGTCACCAAGTGGTCTAACGTTGAGCGACCCTGGCGAAATCCGCACTGAGCATCATTGAGCAGCCGACCGCGTTCCAGAAGCCATACCAGCCGTCTGCAAACCATTTTCTCAAACAGTTTGCAGAGACTGGAGGTCAGCGATATCGGGCGATAGTCAGACGGGTGATTGCCCGATTTGCCCTGTTTCGTGATGGGTGTCACGTTTGCCCGTCGCGAGGAGGATGGAAACTGCCCACCATTCCACAGATCATTGAAGACCTGCAGCAAGGTGGACAGCACTGCGGGCGACAGACGTTTCAGCATGAGGTTGTGAACCTGATCAGGGCCTTCAGCCACATCGCGAAGCGATCGCAAGGCTATTCTCGGCTCAGATGCAGAAAAATCGCTGTTGATTGGCAGCTGAATGTTGGTGGAGAAGATGGTACTGCTGACAGTTGGTGGAGACAGTTGTTAGCAACCGCCGAGCGCGGAGAAGCAGGGACCGCGCTCGCTTTGTGACCGGTTTTTTGCCACCCTGACTAACCGGCATCACTGCCGATTTGCCAGCACGGTCCATCGGCCGGTTGACCGGCCGATCGGCGACCCGCTAAGGTCGTCGCTCAGCAGCCTCTTCAGGCTGCTTGGGAGCGGCCGCCTTGGGCCGCTGGGTTGCGGCCGTCTGGGGCCGCTGGGTCGCGGACGCCTGGGACCGCTGGGGTGCGGCCGTTGGCGACCGCGGCACGGCAGTCCCTCAGACCGCCGATCAACCGGTGTTGGTTCATGTTCATGTTTATCAGCCTCAGGTACGACCAGCTTCAAGAGCATTCGTCCCGCCAGCTTCAAGAAGTCTCCAACAGTCAGCTTCTCCAGAAACGAGTCGACAGACTGTGGAGGCTGAGCCGACTTCGTGACTTAGCCAGAATTTATTTTTATTTCAGTCATTCCGGGCAGCCACGCGACGAGGACGCATGACCGCTGCTCCTGCAATTGACTCATTGTCACAATCAGCAGCGGTGTGCCGTTCGGATGAGCAGCGTCCGCAGATCTCAGCACGGTTGCAGCGGGAGCTCGTATGCCCGAAACGTTGGTACCTGTAACATCGCATTGGGTTGGGTACGTAGGGGCGGACACAGATACGCTGACGGATGTCACCGATCTTGATATCGTCCGGCAGAACAGCACCGTCAAACGTGAGGAAGAAAGAATGCGTTGACACCTCGCTACCCTCACGCCGTCGGTCGATGCGCTCCACCCTGTGATGCCAATCCGTCGCAAATGTCCTCATCATCGACACCCTCTAGCGCACGACAGAACAGAACACCTCTGGCGTGGCTCAATGTCGAGTGCACCGAGATGGGGGTGCTCACCCAACGCTTCTTTTCGCCCGTACCCACGCGATAACGGAAAGTGTTTGCCTTTATCGTGGGGGCTGCTGCCATCTCAGTGCCGTATTTCATCACCAACGATCCATCTGCCAATCCCTCGCAAATCTCCTCATCATCGACACCCTCTAGCGCACGACAGAACAGAACACCTCTGGCGTGGTTCAATGTCGAGTGTGCACACACCGAGATGGGGGTGCTCACAAAACGCTTGTTTTCGCCCACGCGATAACGGAAAGTGGTTGCCTTTATCGTGCGGGCTGCTGCCATCTCAATGCCGTATTTCATCATCAACGATCCATCTCTCTGCCGGCTGGCTTCGAGAGGCACGTCTCCGATGTTCCTGAATCCATCCACACGACGGAACGGGTTCAACGATGACAGCTTCGTCTTCTCATCGGTGCTGGCAAACACCAACACCATCGGAGTGGGAACAACACGAGTGTCGTCTTGGTCGTGTCTCAATGCACGACCACCTTTCGGCGGCCGTGGCCGATCGCCCGATGGACGACCAGCAGTTGGGGTGGTTGTAGGTTTTGACGCCATTAAGTGTTTGTTTGTCTCTGCGCACACGACCACCCACCTCTGCACGGGGCCCTACTGGGGGGACGGGCAGAGCCAGCATGGGATGCCACGCCAGTGGTGGTGCGCGCTGTACGGGCACCGAATACCCCTAAGCTCGCTGCGAGCTCCGCCCGGTACGAGTCCGCGGGAGCTACAGCACCGGGCACGGACCAGTGACCCCCACCGGTCCATCTGGACCCAGCAACTGCAGCCCCACTGCAAACGGCGGACACTGAATCGGGCGGGACCCCCCTCGAGCACCAGGCACCTCACCCTTGACCCTCTTGAGCCCTATCCGGCCACCCGTGCCGGCGTCGGACCATTCTCTCCACTGTCGAGGAGCCAAACGGCGGCCCCGTCAGGGTTCGACGCGCAGGCCAAAGAAGAGTGTTGCGTCACGTCACCACTATACCCCGGGTGACGTGACACTCAGCGGCCAGGATCCTGTTTGCCGATCCGACGGGGGAGGGTTTCCAGATGGCTGTTGGCTGCTAGACAGCTCATCAGCCCTTTGACAGGTCTTGTTTTTCTTCCTGCTGGGTGTCTTGCCACCCTCCTCACTGGTATAGGTCAGTGGGAGGCCGGATTAGTCGCCGACTTTCCGACCATGCGGCTGGTTGTACCGGGTTACATGTTACCAGTAGCAGGCAGAAATCTGACCAGACATGTCTGCCTTTAGTCGCCTTTTACGACACGCGGCAGCTACGTCGGCAGAATTCTAACCCCCTACCGCAGGGCGGTCTGGTCTGGTACACGCGTTCAAAACTCGGTAATCACCACATGCGCGTATGCAATCGCCTAGCCCGACAATTATAAACACCGTCATGTGTTAAGTATATATTAACATGTCGTGCCTCTTTACACCACACCAAAAATGTACATGTAGATGGAAAATGAGCTACACCGCGTAAACACTCACAACAGCGGCTTAGGACGACTCCTTCAGCCGTGTGCCCACTGTACCTGTGTCGTTTCCAGACATGCCGATCACGTCGGGGTCACCAGTGTTGTGTAGGCAAGATCTACATGCCCGGAGGTAATGTACTGAACGAGTAACGGGAATGGTTAAAACGTATATTATATTTGCCGCACGCAATCACTATACACAATGAATCACAATCACACTTTAACACATACAACAATTATTTCGCCAATTACACCATGCACTGTGCACACATCACCACACCGTATCACGTCACCAACCAAGGAAGTCGTGATGCGTGCCAGCCAGTGGCGGCGCCATGGGGGGGGGGGGGTCTTGCGGGGGCGGGAGCCCCCCAAAAACTATGTCAAGGCCCCCATTCCCCGAAAAATCATAATAATGGACATTAAAATTTCTTACCAATTTAAATGAAGCCCTGTAATTTTGGTTCAAGTTCGAGGACTGAATCAGTGTGCCCCAGTCCCATATTATAATATTATGTAGTCAGCGTTCGAGTGTAACTCTTCATGCTTCGCCAAGCCCCCTCAACTTTTTCCTTAGCCCCCACAACTTATTCCTTAGCCCCCCTCAGCCCCTGTATCGGAAAAATCCTGGCGCCGCCACTGGTGCCAGCGGCCTACCCAAAGGGATTATACGTCGTCTGGCACTAGGCAGGGTGTGAGGATAGTTCTGATGTGTGTGAGACCGGAATGTGAAAGACGGTGTGATACGTGTGATACTGTCAGCGGCCTACGCTATGGTATACCATTCGGCTGACAGGCAGAGACTGAGGGTGGCGCTGATGTGTGTGTGGCTGCAGCGGTGAAGAGCGTGTGATACGCTACAATAGGCCCTAAAATGTAAAGCCCTTTATTGATCTGCTTAAAAATTTGGAGATAAATAACCAAATAATTTAATTTTAATATAATTTACAAATAAGAACAAACTGATTAGAATGTATTAACACAAGGTGTACCTTATCAGCATTGTGAGCAGGTACGACCACACTCGATGGAACCGTAAATAAAAAACTTACTGAACAGAGATCATCAATGATACCTCGCATAAGGTCGCGAAGTTGCACTTGGATTTGGTCGCAAAATTGCACTCCTAACACCAAAAAGTGCATCAACTGTATTCGATTTAAGAAAGCTGACGTCGATCACTGTTCGAATGGCACTTGCTGCCCACTGATGCAAAGAGAAATTTACAAGGTACAATCCAAGACAGAATATGGACAGTGATATTTCCAAAACGAAATGCGCACTGGTGAATATTCAGTCGGTATGTAACAAGACTGCAGATATTGTTCAACTATTAAATTATGAAGATTACAAAATTTTGGCACTTACAGAAACTTGGCTAATGGAAAATGATTTGGCAATTATCACAGAAATGACTCCAAAAAAGTTCAATTTTTTTAATAGAGCCAGAACAAGGGGTAAAGGAGGAGGGGTCGGTATTTTTGTATCCTCGAAATTCTCTCAAAATAAGAAAAGTAAATTCAACAAAAAGACAAAGTTTTGAACACATGCAATGTGCATTAGAAATAGGTAATAATAAGGTTGTTATATCAATAGTATATAGGCCACCAAATCTCAAATTAAGTGTATTCTTAGATGAATCTAGAATGTATCTTGATTCTTTAGACATGGTGTCATATCATAATATCATATGTGGGATTTCAATATCTGGTTAGATGATGTATACAACCTCTACACAAAAGGATTCATAAATATCCTTGATAATTATAATTTTACCAACTACGTGTTAGAACCAACATCAAAAGCTGGCCACATTATAAGGCCTTGTTATCTCGGATAATTAATCCCATTTAACAAAACATGTTTCGGTTGATGAAGTTCACAGAACCTCTCCTGTTCATAAATTTTTTGACTTCTATCTACCTTCTCACAGTGTACCAAATAACCGTATATGCACAATACTTTGCGGAATTGAGAGCCATATAGGTCGTGCTACACTAATCTGTACTGTGGTTAACAAACTAGATTATATGTTGAAAAAACATTGTATTCATGAACAACCTATGTATAAGTGTTCAACTTGTGTGTTAAGCACATTCAATGAAGTTGTCGAATATCAGTACAACTTACAGTGTCCTCAAGTATATAGAGTGACTCATGACAGACCATCAGACCCATGGTTCAATAGTGAAATACTAAAAGCCAAGCGCACTAAGAGGAGAATGGAAAAAATTTGGCGCAGACGTAAAACTGTTGATGCTCAAAATGACTACCGTTGAGCTCGTATGCACTTGAATACATTGATCATTAAAAGGAAGAGGGAGTATTACTGTAGTATCAAGTGGAGATGCTTGCGCATTAAGGCATTTGTATCAGCTGACTGTTTGCCGTGCAGTGTGTTGAGGCGTGGCTTATAGCCTGCGCGTGCGGGTAGTGTGCGTGTGCGTGTGTGCGAGCGTGCATGTATGCTTGTGTGTGAACTTGCAGGCGTTGATGACGTATTGGCGTAATGTTTTCTGATTGGTTGATTATTGGATGAATGTACAAACGATCGCCTGCAGCGGGCGATTCTCAACGCGTGAACTGGAGAGTGAATGTTGGGCGGTGTGTGTGAAGCGTGCGGCGATGTTGTGTTGTGTTGAAAGAGGATATACGGCGGTAGCGGTGGTTTATTGAGTCGTTTGTTCACTCACGGGTTATTGTTACCCGGTGGTTTATTGAGTCGTTTGTTCACTCACGGGTCACTGTTATCTTTTGTCATTATCTAAGTTCTATTCGTTATTTATTTCTATACGTTCAACCATTCCGAATTTATTCGAGACTATAATTACGCGTTTCCTAATTTCTGGTTGTCGATCTACCGAGACATGACGGAGAACGAAGCAGCAATGACGGTTGCGGGGAATGCGGAACTACAATTACACTGTAGGAACGCCTACAAAAGTGAAATAATGGCAAACGGCCTCAGCGATCAAAACCTGTGCGTACGGTAAGACTCGTGTGTTGTATAGCTTGCGCCACCGATGCATAATAAACAATTTAACATGTAGCAGATCGAGCACATACATATTTATATATAGCATGATAAGGCGATATAAAGTGATGATAAAATGAATACATAATAATAGCAATGGCAATAAAATAAAAATATAATGCACTGAGTGTGGCACATCGGCTACAGCTCTCCCCCAGGTACTTCACAGTACCGATTCACAAGAACCGACCAGGAGGGCGAACTGGTCTAGAGCGGCGTGATCATACGATACGCGGCGGCTGGACAAGCGAACTCTGGCCGTCGGTGGAGGCGACTGGCGCAGTTTGAGGAGCTGATTGGCTGGCATCGCGATCATCTATAGATATCGGGGGAGATTCCACACCAGACTGATTGTCTCGCACCAGAAACGCCGGCTTGAGACGGTCTACAGCGACAGTGTCGGTCTTGCCACCGTAGTCGAGCACAAAAGCTTTGTCACCGCGCTCAAGCACAGGGAACGGACGGCGATATGGCGGCGTCAATGGTGACCGATGAGCATTCACGCGTACAAAGACGCGTGTAGCGATGGCCAGTGACTGTGACACCTTGGCCCAAATGCGCTTGAAGACGTATCGTTCAGAGACGAGGCGCTTTGTGACACGGGCACTTGGGTGATGCAGATTATGTATCGGGCGATACACTTCGTGCTGCAGTGACTCAGGCAGCAGCGGCCGATCAACACCAGTGGAAACGTCCACCAGCATTCCAGACGGAACACCCTCGACTGGACGTACTTCCACGCGAAGCGAAGGACAAGAGGCAAGCTCGGCGACATCTGCGGCACTGTGTTGAGCGAGCGCGATGCGCCTCACATCGAGCGAGTGTTGAGCGTCCACTGCAGGTTGAGAGACGTTTCGTGTTGCGCCTGACGTAGGCCTACTGAGTCAGTCCGAGACAGCGTTTTCGGACCCTTTGATATGTCATATGTCCGTGGAAAAATCACTCAGATATGCGAGCTGTCTTTGGACACGAGCCGAACGTTCGGTAGTGCTGGTGAAGGCATGCAACAACGGCTTATGGTCGTTCCACAGCTGCAATGCCTTCAAGTAGATGCCGGAACCTTTTGACCGCACTGAACAATGCATACAGCTCCTTGTCACCAGTGGACCATCGCAAGGCAGCGCCTGTGAGCTTGCGGGAGCGGTACGCCAGCGGTACCCAATGACCATTCTGTAACTGTAGCACAACAGCTCCCCCAGCCAAGTCAGATGCGTCTGCCACTAGTTTCGTCGGAGCATCCGCCTGTGGAAATGCCAAACATGAAGCGGCAGCCAGCGCTGATTTTGTCTTCACGAAGGCGGAGGCTTGCAGTGGTCCCCACACAATACTTCGTTTGCTGTTCGCCACCTCATGAAGGGGCTGGAGAGTTTGAGCCAGCCTGGGAATGAACCGGTGGAAAAAGTTTATCATACCTAGGTACCTCCTGCACTCAGTGGAACTGGTGGACGGTGGCATGTTCACGAGACCAGCGATTTTGTCTGGTAAGGGCTCGATGCCACGTGCAGATACTTTGAATCCAACGAACCGCACACTACGCTGGCCAAAGACGCACTTTTCCGTCTTGATGGTCAGGCCGACCACTCCGAGACGGCGAAAAAGTTCTCTCAGATCTCGGCGGTGAGTCTCGACATCTGGAGAAAAGACGAGGACATCCTCGAGGTAACAAAATACGCGTGGCATGCCCCGCAGCACTGTGTCCATGAGGCGCTGGAAAGCTTGGGCAGCATTACACAAACCGAAAGGCATACGCGTATACTGAAAAAGACCAAATGGAGTCGTGATCGCAGATTTTTCCTGATCGTCTGGATGCAGAGTAACTTGAGCAAAAGCACGCGGTATATCGATTGTGCTGAAATATTTCGCACCACTGAGCTGATCGGCGAATTATTGAATGTCGGGAACGGGATACCTGTCGGGCACGTGATGGAGTTCAATCGCTCGTAGCACCCGACCAGTCTGAAAGCCGTGTCACCATCCTTTTCAACGAGGTGAATGTTACTGGACCAGCACGATGACGAGGGAAACAGATTGCCAAAGATCCACCAACTCTAATAACTCTTTTCTGGCAGCGGACAGCTTGGCCGGCATTAATCGACGTGGGCGAACGAACACTGCATTGCCTTGTGTGATGATGCGATGCTGGACACTAGGCACCTTCACAACAGAAAACCCGTCAGGTGGGGCGACGAGCTGCGCGAAGTCGGCTGAAGCGCTCACACCGGCGAACTCCGGCCCGTCACATGGTCGCTGTACAGCACTGACGTGAGTCAGCACAGGGTGTGTTGTGACGACTGACGCGTTGCCGCTGGTGGACAAGAATGTGGCGCTCTCGATGAGCTTGTGCCGTTTCATGTCCACCACAAGACCAAATTCGCGGAGGATATCCGCTCCGATTATTGCGTGTGGAACTGCTGTTGAAATATATATGAACGAATAAGTGCGCCCGAGTCTCAGATCGACAGTCACGCGATGGTTGACCTCAAAGACTTGGATGGATGTACCGTTGGCGGCACGTAACTTCGGCTCGTTGAGGGCCGCCGCTTATGCCGTTGAACGAGCTGGCAGCAGAGAAACATCGGAACCGCTGTCAACCATGAATTTGCGGCCGGACATGTCTGTGACGAATAACAGGCGGTGATTTTCACGGCAACCGGACGTGGCCATTACCGCCGGCTGCCGTGCCTGTTTCCCGCCATGCCGGACGTGAATGAGCACAAGTCGAGACAACGTCGCGCTGCCGGACCGTACTTGCTTTGGAGGCGGCACCAGCGCGCGACAAAATCTTTCGGCTGTTTGTCTTTCGGTTGTTGTTGTCGCCTGGGTGTCGACTGAGCGGGCGAGCGAAAACTTCTCGTGGCCGCCTCTAGAGTCTCCTCGTCTGTGTCTGTGTCTGTGTATGTGTCGCCGGTCACCTGTGCCGCAAGTGAAACGATCGCCGTTGGCTGGTAGTGAGCGTCTGCGTGCAGTACAGTGTCCCGCAAATTGTTGGACACCAGCCACTCGCGACAGAGCAGTCGGAGGTCTGACGTCATTCGACACAGAAACACCTGGAACACTTTGGATGATTTCGTGTTATGTGTCGTTGGGGTATAGCGCCGCGAGGTCGCCGTACAATTCCGACGGCTTCCGAGAGCCCAGATATCGCGGAATATTCTCCAGACGCTTTAGTTTCTCAGCCGGAGTCATCTCTAGTCGCTTCCGCAGTCTGGCTTTGAGCTAATCGTAGCAGTTGCTAGCGAGTGGGTTCTGGGTGGCAAGATTTTTGACCATCCTGAAATTGGTTCTCGGTAGCATCGGCAAAAATTTGCGAAACATGGTGGTCTGACATTCAATGCCACTATCGGCCATCAAATTATCGCACATTGCGATCCAGGTGTCCACATCCAGTGGGTCGAAAACCGGGAGGTCGACCTTCACCGAACCCATGGAATGAGGGTGGTTATTACGAGGCATAATATATATGAATCCGCAATACGACTGAAGAGTATTGGCAAAAAAGAAATATACCGGGGTCACCACTTGTAGGAATACCTACAAAAGTAAAATATTGGCAAACGGCCTCAGCGATCAAAACCTGTGCGTACGGTAAGACACGTGTGTTGTATTGCTTGCGCCACCGATGCATATTAAACAATTTAACATGTAGCAGATCGAGCACATACATATTTATATATAACATGATAATGCGATATAATGTGATGATAAAATGAATACATAATAATAGCAATGCCAATAAAATAAAGATAAAATGCACTGAGTGTGGTGCATCGGCTACAACACCAATAAAGTGAATGATGCTGTTGACGACATGGGGAAGGTTTATAAAGTCCTGAACAGTGTCTCAGGACTGAAGAAGAATGCAAAATTACCTGAGGGGTACAATGAAAAAGATTTGGCTGATAAATTTGCCGATTTTTTCACGGAAAAAATTATTGATGTGGTAAATTGGATTGTTCCTAATGATACTTATGTTCAGGATAGGGGACAAGAAGTAATTTCGGTATTTGATAAGTTATCTTTGAAGAATAATTTTGAGGTTGTAGCCGGCGCGTCATTTTTGACCCACCTAAACTAATTGTGTATATTCTATAAAACTATGATCTTGTACTTGTATTTTATCAATTCCTTAAATTGTATCATGTTATGTTAATTGTGTTTGTTATATTGTATTATGTTGTGTTATTGTATAATGTGGTCGTTAAATTGGATTGTTAGTGACGCAATACACATCCGTTCTGCCCGGTGCACGTAGCTTGTTTTCTGAGGCTGTTTGCCTGTGTTTTTACTGTGTTTTTACTGTTGTGGGCGTTCATACAAGTGGTGACCCAGATTTTGTTTTACCTCTCAATTTCGATTGCTAATTTTTTATACTGTTTTGATTGATTTTTAATATATTTGCGCTATGTCGCTCCACAACGCTGAAGCCATAGCATGCGCAGTCAGAGTCGAGCTCCCCACGTTTGATCCACTCGATGTGGATACATGGGTGGCCATGTGTGAGAACTCCATGGTTGATGGTGGCCTATCCTCGCAATCCACAATGTTCAGGAAGATGTTGGCCAAGTTACCCGTGGCTCATTTCCGGCTGGTGAAGGACTTGCTGTCAAATCTCATCTCGCTGTTGATTGCTACGAGAAACTGACATTGCGGCTGAGAAAACGGCTAGAGCTAACCCCTGCAGAGCGACTCCAACGTTTGGAAAACCTGCCAAGACAGTTTCGATCTAGAAAACCGTCTGAGCTCTATGGCGATCAGGCACTGCTCTATCGGAACGACACTGACCATGAGATCATTAGAGAGGTGTTCATATGTCGGATGCCTACCAACCTGCAGCTCATGTGTCGCGATTGGTTAGTGAAAGACGCTCTGAGGGATGTCTCGCTGCGCGCTGACGCCTACCATCAGCCAGTGGCCGCAGCTCTGGTGACGGCCAATGTGGCTGATGCAGACAGATCTTCTGACTCTAAGTCTGAAAAACAGGTGGCAACGAAGAGACGTTCTGGCCCTCCAGCGTACGCTCAATCGTCACGCACAAGCAGAACACACCAGCGCGCACACACCAAAGAGTTCGTTGATCGCTGGTGCCGCGTGCACCGGAAGTACGATCCTGCGTCTCGGAAGTGTCTCAGATCATGCTCTCTCACGGCCGACATGTCGGGAAACGCATGAGGCAATCGACAGTGATGCCGACGTCTGGCTGCCGCGACAATTGCCATCTTCTCTTTGTCAGAGATGTGACCGGTCGCAGGTATCTTATCGACAGCGGCTCGGAGGTGTCTCTCCTGCCTGCTCGTCTGAGTGCTTCTGCAGTCGTCCTTGACCGACCAAAGCTGCCTGCTGCCAACGGAACACCCATCCCGGTCTGTGAGACAAATGGTCTCGTCGATGTCGACCTCGGAATGGACCGCTCGTACCAGCTTGGTTTTGTCATTGCAGCAGTTCCTCATGCTATTATCGGCGCGGAATTCTTACGCGAGTTCGGCCTGGTGGTCGATTTAAAGCGAAGTACACTTGTAGACAGTGCTATGTTGTTGTCTGCCAGAAGCGACTCGTCGGCGATACGGCATCCAGTGTTAGCCCACATAAGCGCTGCTCAACACCGTGACTGCGACGGTCCAGGATTCGTTGATGTGCGTAACTCCTACGAGTTTGCCAGGTTGATCTGTCCGACAGTCGGATTCCCTGGTGTGAAGGTGCTGGGGGTTGAACACCGCATCAACACCCGCGGTAATCCGGTGTTCGCACGACCGCGTCGACTTATGCCGGCCAAACTTGAGGCTGCCAAGAAAGAGATGACCGAATCGGTTGATCGTGGTATTCTGGTGTCTTCGTCATCATGTTGGTCCAGCCCGATCCACTTGGTTCAGAAAGACGGAGGTCTTCGCACAGGCTGATCGGATGCTACGAACGCCTCAATGCAATCACTGTTCCTGACAGGTATCCAGTTCCTGATATTCAGTCGTTTGCTGATCACGGGAACGCTTTATCGGCGTATTTAGGCACCATACGGCGATAATATCCCGTCATCCCCAGGAAGCGTCGTAGTCCAGCTGAGTCTGTCGGTAGTGGGAAGTCTGCGACGGCCTCCACGCGTTGTTTCGGCGGCGCCAATCCTTGATCACTAATCTCATAACCGAGGAACGCAGTGAAGGCTGGTAAAACTGGCACTTATCTGTGGCCAAGCGCAGTCCGTGTTTTTGCAGCACTGACAAAACCGCATCCAGGTCGCGTGCATGCTGTTCCTTGGTGGTGGAAAAGATCAGAATATCGTCCAGGTATATATATGCAGAGTCGATGTGAGAAAAAATGTTGTTCATGTATCGTTGAAACGTGGCGCCGCTATTGCGTAGTCCCATTGGCATATACAGATATTCAAAGAGCCCAAAATGTAACAATGTTTATATTTTGCGGTGATATATATAAGTTATATTCATATTTTTAGTAATCGTCTGTTTTGAACATTGCATATTGCATGTTGTGTATTAGATATGGCATAGGATAGAAGTTAGGATTGAAAGTGGAGCATAAACACATACATCACTGTCAACACAGAAGGTTAGGCAACGAGAAGCATAGCAGTGGTCGCACGCTCACACACACATAAACATATACATCACTGTCAACACAATAGGTTAGAATACAGAACACAGCATTGGTTGCACACACGTAGACACACACACACATACACTGCAAGACATTAAGAGACAGCAGGGCAGCACGTGCACACGCATATATTACATCCACCAGTGTGTAAGACTATGTGCGTGTTGCATTGTGGTGACCTTGCGGTCCGTAAATAATGAGGTCGTGCACAAATAGGAGATAGAGAATGAAGTAGGCGGCGCTAGCTAGCACTATATAAGCACAGTGTTTTCACCATTCGGGGATATAGAGATAGAAGAGCAGCGGCAGTAGGAGGATATAGAGATAGAAGAGCAGCGGCAGTGGGAATATGGAATAGATAGATAGAAGCGGCAGCGGGAGGAGATAGATTGAGCAGCAGCAGCAGTAGAGGAGATTCAGTAGAGAAGTGGAGAGGTTCAGAGGGAGAATGGAACGGAACAGAGTATAGTAACACCAGAGGATTGAACGGGAGACCAGATAGGATAGAACACTTAACATAACGTTGGGACCGATAGAGTTAGGAACTGCAACCTTCAGCGTAATATCACGACGAAATACAATGTTTCTAAAATCAACTGTGTTTGGAATCGGACATAAAGCGTTATCGCGGCGCACAACGTTAAGAGGCCTGCTCAACTAGAACTATCACGACTGAAAAACAACACTGTTACACAAAAGGGGTTGTCACCGCTGTCTTGGGTATGTCTTGGGGCGCCATTGGAACATTGTAATAAGCGCGCAGTAAATCAATTTTACTGAATACGCGCATGCCGTCCAAACGTGATGCGAGGTCTTGTATATGAGGCAAAGGATATCGGTCCGGTATCGTTTTCAAATTGAGCGCTCGGTAGTCTCCAGTGACTCGCCACTCACCTGGACGCTTTTTGGGCACGAGATGAAGCGGCGATGCCCATGGAGATCGCGATGGCCTGACCACGCCTTGCAGCAGAAGTTCGTCAAAGACGCGCCGGGCAGCTTGCTCACGTTCGGGACTTAGTCGACGAGGCGAGGCGTACGTTGGTGCAACGCTGCCGGTGTCGATGGAGTGTGTCGCTGCCTGTGTTTGTGAAGGCGGAAGCTGATGTGTGGGCGACGTTAATGCCGGAAATTTGTTCAACAGCGAACGTACCTGTATTGGAAAGCTCGATGTGTCGTTGACGATTGTGCGAGTGCTAAGCTGTAGTAGCCAATCCTGCCAATAGATGGCGCCCGCAGTCCATTCCATGCGTTGGCGTCGCCATGGGAACGGATGACGAATCAGTGTGCGCACAGCAGTGGCCTTGAGTGCAGTGACGTTATTACGGTTCGGGTGAGAGGTGTGTGTATTTTGTCGCAGGTGTTCATGTGTTATCGTGTTAATGTGTTTTGTATAGTCAAGTGTTCTCGTCAATAAAGATCCAGACCAAAACATGGCGCAGCCGACAGGATTCCGCATGGAGCCAGTTGGAGTCTGCCCGACTACAATCGCCATCGGCGGGACAGAAGTGAGTGTGGACATCCACGTCATCAAAGGAGTGACTGGGTTGCTGCTCTCTTGGCACGTTTGTCGGGCTTTGAAACTGATTCCGAGCGATTATCCTTCGCAAATGCAGACGCCGGTCGTAAGAAGCGTCGCCGAGCGCAAATCCCAACGGGAATCGCCATCGTCAGTGGACAACCTCTTCGACGAAATTCCAGACGTCTTCAGTGAGCGTCTTCTGTCAACTTCCCCGACATCATCACAACAAGAGTCTGAAGACACCGAGGAAGAGACGACCATTGTGGCATGTGTAGCCGCTGAACCAAACATGTCAGACACCAACTTGCAGCAGGTTCGGAGTGCAAGTGCTTCCGACTCGGAGATGCAGATACTTCGAAAAGTCATCTTGGATGGTTTTCCGTATCGCAAAGGCGATATGGACCCCATGATCCAGCCATATTGGACTGTGCGTGAACGTCTATCAGTGGAGGATGATCTTGTCTTCTACGGTCGACGACTTGTGATTCCGAAGGCGTTACGACGGGAAATTTTGAACGAACTACACGCAAGTCATGCGGGTAAAGAGAAGACGAAACAGAGAGCTCGCCAGGTTATGTATTGGTCAGGAGTGGACAATGACATCGACAACATGACGAAGCAATACACGACATACCAAAAGTACTTGCCATCGCAAGCCGCCGAGACTATCATACATCACAAACAAGCCTCTCGACCTTTTGAGTTCGTTTCCATCGACTTCTGCGAGTATGGAGGGCACACATTCGTTGTGTTGGTCGACCACCTCTCTGGATGGCAGTTTTTTAACTGACGGGGAAGCTTCTCGACACATTACGGACGGTGTTCTGCATGGTGGGTGTGCCGGTAACCATATACTCCGATGGAGGCCCCCAGTTCACGTCAGGAGAGTTCGTCCGATTCGCTGAACGTTGGAAATTCGAACACGTGCGCTCCTCACCACACTATCCACAATCCAATGGGAGGGTGGAGGCAGCGATCAAGACGGCGAAAGCACTCATCAGAAAGCGGTGGATGGCGGAAAGAGGAGGATCCTGATGAATGGTCAAAGGGAATTCTCCAACAAAGAAACACTCCAGGACCGGACGGAAGATCTCCAGCCGAGATACTCTATGGACGACCAGTGCGGGACATGATTCCTGCACATAGACGCCAGTTCTCTGCGGAATGGCAGAAATCGAGCGAGGAAGCTGAGCATACAAGGCGCGAACAACAGACAAACGTGGACGAGAGGTACGACGGACGTGCCAAAGACCTGCCAGACCTGAGCCCGGGAAATCATGTGGCGGTGCAGTGTCATATCACAAAGGAATGGAGCAGGTACGGTGTGGTTGTCGAAAGCCTGGCGCACAGGCGCTACCTCATCAAGGTGTCGAGCGGACGTGTGGTCTCTCGAAACCGACGACACATTCGTCGCCGGTACGGTCATGTGATGAGACGAGATCCGGAGCATCCGACGCTCCAGTCGACCGACGAGGCGCCGAGTCCAGAACCGTGTTCAACGCATCCAGAACCGCGGAGGTCTACCAGAGAACGGAGACGTCCTCAAAGACTCATCGAAGTGATGAGGACGTCTAGGGGGGCGTGTGCGAGTGCTAAGCTGTAGTAGCCAATCCTGCCAAGAGATAGCGCCCGCAGTCCATTCCATGCGTTGGCGTCGCCATGGGAACGGATGACGAATCAGTGTGCGCACAGCAGTGGCCTTGAGTGCAGTGACGTTATTACGGTTCGGGTGAGAGGTGTGTGTATTGTGTCGCAGGTGTTCATGTGTTATCGTGTTAATGTGTTTTGTATAGTAAAGTGTTCTCGTCAATAAAGATCCAGACCAAAACAACGATCAAACCGCAGGATGTTACGCTTGACCGCGAACAGGTAGATACAATCTCAGTGTGTGAGTCAAAAATACGTCGTTGCTGGCAGTCGATGATGAGACCATAATGGGCTAAAAAGTCTTGGCCGATCAGTGGCTGGGTGACTTCGGCCACGACAAATGTCCAATTAAAGGTGCGGCGCAATTTGCGCAGTTCCACCTTTAATATTATTTCGCCGTGAACCTGAATAGATTGACCACCCGCGGAATGAAGTTTCACAGCACAAGGACGGAGGTTTATCTGCGGTACGATCGACGGGGGTACAATTGATACCGACGCGCCTGTGTCCACAATAAAAACGACACATTTCATGCCAACGGTAGCTGTGAGTTGGAGAAGGGGCAGGTGGGCATTCACAGCTGAGCACACCTGCCCTCCTAGTTTTCCGACTCTGGTCGTGCTGAAGAGCGAGCTGGGGAATCAGAGCGAGCAGGAGATGACGAGCCGATAGGAGAAGAGGCACGTGAAGATGGCTGCATCTGAACAGCCCCCTTCTTTGGCCAGCGACACCAAGGTTTACAGGTGCGTGCGCGGTTTCCGAAGAAGATATGGGCCCTACATACCTGGGGGCGCTGAACATCGAAGAAGGGATGTAGTGAAGACTTATTACTTGAGCTTGCAGCGTAGCTTTCACTCGTCTGATGATGTTGCGGGTTATGGGCCGGCACCGCAACACATGGCGCCGCGGAGCTGACGAGAGGGACCAACTCGTCCGCCAATTTAGCCAGCTGTGACAGCTCCATATCCTTCTGTGCCGCCAAAACGGGGCCTATGGTTACAGGCAAAGCAAGCGTGAATTTATGTCGGACAAGATCGTACGACACTCCCACCTTTCTGGCGATAGACTGTAGCTCACTCATGAGAGCAGATGGTCTGCCGGTGCTGGAGGTCTTCGAAATCAGCTCCTCGAACAGTTTTGGCTTAGAACGCTCGAACAGTTGAAGTACTTCGGTCTTTAGCGCAGAAAATTGTAGTTTTTGAAGCGCACTCGGTGGTAGTTGACTGACCACGTTGGAAGGTAGAGCCGATAAGACGTGGTAGTACCTCGTTACTTCCGATGTTACGTTTTGCAGATGAAACTGCGCCTCGAGGATGAGGAACCACCCCTCAACCGCGTTTTCCATGAAAGCGGGAGCTTTGATAGAGACGCGGTGAGCGTTAGCCTCTAATGAAATATCAACCTGATGGTCGTTGGAAGCGATAGTAGGAAAGAATATGGAACACTCGGGGCACCAATGTAGCCAGTCACAAGGTGTAGTAGCACAAATATGTATTGATGGCGGATAACGAGTAAGTGAGTGAGTCAGTCAGTGTGTCATCGCTATATATACCCTCTAAGCAGCGGAAATTACAGCATGTTGTTCTACATTTTTCTCGTATGTTCTAGTGCAAGAAATGGCGTTAATAATATCACAGGAGTAACACCAATCCCTAAAAGAAACATTAATTAAGACCAAATAATAAAATAATAATAAAATACAAAACAATTGATAATACTTACGCACAAAAATACAACAACAACAACAACAACAACATGTATTTGTTATAGCGCACCGAAGGGCTCGGGCGCGACACGATTATAACAGTTGGGAACACGGAATACAAATAACAGGCCAGATGCAAAAGAAGTGAACTACAAATATGCAATAAATGACAATAAATATAGAGACAAAATATGGGCAAAACATACAAAGCAGACGGACATGACGGACAAGACAACACGACTGAAACATAATGACAACACAACACAGCAAACACAACTCGGGAGAATATAGTCATAGCGTTGATATAGTAAGCATGCAAATGAGAGAAGGAATACGAGTAAGAACATGCTAAAGTAACATGTTATAGTGATGCAAAAGGTGTGAGAGTGTGGGAGACTGGGTCAAAAGAGAGGTCAAAAAAGTGTTTGGAGAGCTTAGAGCGGAAAGAATTGTAGGAAAGAGAAGAAGTAATGTGAACTGGGATGGAATTGTAAAGGCGAGGGGCGGAAAAAAAGAATGATTTGGAGGACCAAGGAGATTCATTTACAGCACGAGGGCATACAAGGGGAAGAGGAATTCGGGAAGGAGTGAGGCAAGGAGTGAGGAGAAGGCGGAGATAGGATGGCTGATGAGGATCGTGGAGAAGCTTATATATCAGACAGCACAGGCGAAAGTGAATACGTGGAATAATAGGGAGCCAGCGAAATTGAAAAAGAAATTGAGAAGTGTGACGACAAGGAACAGGATGAAGGACAAAACGACAAGATTGATTAATGACGCGTTGTAGGATTTTAAGAGAACGACGAGGAGCATGGATGTACAAAGAATTACAATAGTCAAGTCTAGAGAATACATGAGATTGAATAAGTTTGATTGCGGAAGGTCTGTCGAGATATGAGCGTATAGGATAGAGGGATCTCAAGATAAGACGACAAGTGCGGGCGACAGAGAGGATGTTGTCGGAGGAAGAGAGAGATGAGTCAAAAATAACTCCGAGATTGCGAACTGTCGATGATAGGATAAGAGGTAAGCGAGGAGGAAGAATACGAGGAGGATGAAGAGCCAGAAACTCAGACTTGGACGGGTTGAGGAGAAGGTGACGGGACGACGCCCAAGAAGAGATGGTGGATAGGATGTCAGAGAGAAAAGACGGAGAAGGAAAAGGAAGAGGGATATATAACTGAATGTCATCAGCGTAGATATGAAATGAGATGGAATACTTACGAAGGATAGGACAGAGGGAGGACATGTAAAGGTTAAAGAGTATCGGACCAAGAATAGATCCCTGAGGGACACCTGATGAAAGATGGATAGGATCAGATACAGAGGAATTGAAGTTGACAGAGTATGTCCTTCCCGAAAGGTACGATTTAAGGAGAGAGAGGGCAGAAGACGAGATACCAAGATGAGAGAAGTCATGAATTAGGATAGAGTGATTAACAAGGTCGAAGGCGGAGGACATATCCAGAAAAACGAGAAGAACAGAGCGACGGTACGAGAAGTGCGAGAGGATGCCATTGGAGATAGAAAGAAGAACTGATTCGGTAGAATGAGAAGGGCGAAACCCGGATTGGAAGGGATCAAGAGACTGGCAGATGAAAGGGGAAAGTTGCGCAGAGATAGCGGACTCGAGAAGTTTAGAAGCAAATCTCAGAAGAGATATAGGACGATAGTTACTAAGTATAGAAGAGTCAAGGTTCTGTTTCTTAAGAATCGGACGGACAATTGCATGTTTGTCAGCGAGAAACTGGCCGTGAAGAAAAGAGGAGTTGATAAGATGCAGGAGATAAGGAACCAGGGAAGGAAGGGATTTGGATATAGCAGGGAAGTTGATTGGATCAGCTGGTGAGAAGGATAGCTTGGAAGAGGAAACGAGGGAAAGGATATCATGAAGATCAATGTGAGAGAAGGACGTGAACCGGTGATGAGTGGAAGTGTGAGTGAGGGCAGCACAATTGGTGGGAATACTCGATTGTGTGAGTTTTACTTTTTCAGAGAAAAATGTTGAGAACCCGGGAGCCGTTAAAGGAGAGGAAAAAGCAGGAGAGTTAAGACCGCAGAGAGAGTTCAGAGTGGACCACAATGACTTGGAGGAACGAGAAAGGGACGAGAGTTTGGAGCTATAGTAGCTACTTTTAGCAGCAGAAAGAGCAGGAGTGAAAGATGAGCGAGCGGAGCGAAACAAAAGCCAATCGGAAGAAGATCGTGAACGCCTCCAAGTACGCTCAAGACGTCGTTGAAGAGACTTGAGTACTCGAAGCTGAGGAGATGACCAAGGAGTAGAGCGAGAGGAAGATGAGCGAGTGATGATTGGGAACATACAATTATTTATATGGGAGAGTGCGGAAGAGAAATATGGATAGATGTCATGGGGAGGAAGATAATACAGAGCAGAGATAGGGAGACAGGAGGATAATAGTGAGTGAAATTGAATGGAATTAAAACATTTGTAGTTACGATAGCTGGACGGAGTATGAGAAGGGGGACAAGTGAGCGGCAGAGTAGATAAAAGTAGGCTGTGGTCAGAGACGGAGGAATCAGGAGGAAATACAAAGATATCGGAAGGGACAGGATCAGTCGAGAGAAATGGGGAGGGAAACAGGATTAGATCAAGTGTATGGCCAGATATGTGTGTAGGAGAGAGAGAAGAATAAGAGAGACCATGGGAAGTAAGTAATGAGATAAAATTCAAGCAGTAAGGATTGGCCGAGGGTGAATCAAGCCAGAAGTTAAAGTCGCCGAGTATGATAAAATGGCTGGAGAAAATAGACGAGACTGCTTCAATGAGAGGAGGAAACTCTTGAAAAAACATCGCGGAAGTGCCGGGGTGATTGGGACGGTAAATGATAAGGATGCAAAACTTGTTAAAAGAGGGGACCGAGAGGGTGAGAGCTAGGAATTCGAATGAGGTGGGAGAAGAAACCAGATTGGAAAGGGACGAAATGGAGAGACCTTTGGAGAATAGACAACCTACCCCGCCACCCGAAGACTTAGAACTGTCGCGCGATTTGTGTAGGAATGAAGAACAGGAAGGTAAGTTAGCAGAGAATGAGGAAATATCAGAATCAAGGAGCCAGGTTTCGGCAAGACAGAGAATAGACATATTATGTGAGGCAAAGAGGTGGGATATGTGAGTCGTTTTATTTCGAGCCGATCTGATGTTGAGAAATCCAATTGAAAGATACTTAGAGTTAAAATGTGGACTAGGTTGAGGTGAGGGAAGTGAGGAACAGTAGAGGGAAGAGATGGAAGAGCGGCAGGGAAATTGCGCTGAAATAGAAAGAGGAAGGGAAGAATCGCTAGAAGGCGATAGTCAATTTAACATTGGCGAGGGATGACGAGGGATGACGGTCGGTGGTGAGGGGGTGGGAGCTAAGAGAGTGCGGGCACGGATAGAATTGCGGACAGCCAAGAAGGAAGAACACTGCGGAGAAAAAACAGAATGGTTAGAAGCGTGGCCGTGATTAGTACAGTTGACACATTTCAGTGTGCTGCGATCAGGACAGGCGGAGGAGGGGTGGGGACCAGCACAATAGCCACAGACGGGTAGTTTTGTGGGGCAACGCTCAAACTTGTGACCAAGTCCACAGCAGCAAGAGCAGCGAGTCACCCAAAACCTGTCATAAACGCGACAACAGCGTAGGTGGACGAAGAGGCGATCACCTCCCTCACGAATTTTTTGCCGAACTCCCGGTGAGACTCCCAGCACGGCATGAGAGCGACCTTGTTTAGGCGGGGTGATGAAGAATAACTTGAGGTCGGCTTCTGGGACATCAGTGAGAAAGCTGTTCTTGGCACGCAGGGAGGCCAGCAGACTATCAGGGGACGAGGGTGGCACATCCACGAGGGTGATTTTCGGCAGAATTGTTTGCTGCTTATTCAGCACTGCTACTTGCACTCCGTCGATGTTGTCGGCAAGCGACTTGGCTGCCTGGGCAGCGGCGTCTTCGGTGGAGCAGCGCAAAACAAAACCACCTGATGATGTAGGACGGGCCGTTTTCACTTGTACCGTTTGCAGATGTTGTTGCAAGTTATCAGCTCGTACAGGCTCTTTACTTTTACTAATACAACACAATATGACTCACAAGATGAATCTAGTGTGGTGGTTCACTCTGGTTAAATCAATTTTACCACACACAATATAACATGAAACATACGAGACAAGGTTCGGACGCACCAGAGATAGTGTATTCTCGTCCACACACAACATACTTGACGCCTCGGAACATTCTAGTATTTTCTGCTTTGGCGTACCAATCAGCGATGGCGTCTATTGATGCAAATATATATAAACATTTAATATTTATCACATATGACAAATTAATCAGTAAGTTTACAATGAAATTAATTAACATGACATAAAATGTAACACAAATAGTAATAAACCGAAAATAGTGAATGCCTTGACGAAACAAGTAACAAATCTAAACGTCTTGATTTTAACGACATTCATTTGTCATTAACTGAAAATTGAACAAGCAAATACAAAGTAAAATACATAAATTATAATATTTTTGAATATTGAATGAGGAATGAAAATGATCAAAAGATTAATTAATAAAAGCATAGACAGACACTACAAGAACTCCCCCACCAGAAGTGGAGCTTCAGAAAAGTCGTGACCAGTAATGGAACAAGGTCGTAACAACGAGGTAATGTGTGACCAGTAGAACACCAAACAACAATTAACACATTCACACAATAAAACCACGCATACTCACTTAACCACTCATACCGATACATTAACAAATATACGACCATAATCACTAATCACCATACTAACGGATTATTATGTCTCACATAAACGACACATAATGCAATACAATGGCGTTTCCGTATGTTGAAATTACATAGTGAAACCGCAACATACATTATACAGGCACAATAGCATTGGTACATTCAAAACACGCATTGAAGAATATATACATTTAGGACGACCTTGTCCGCAATTATACAATACAATACGATATACATGGAATTCAACACGCACCAGTAATGAGTGAAATGGGTGTAAATATGTAAACTATCAAAAATAGTGATAATCAGGCTGCTTTTTGAACGTCACTTTACGGCCTGACCTGGTGGTGGTGGTGGTACGCTCAACCAGCGATGTACGGGGAGCGGGAATTGGAGGTGATGGCGACGCAGCAGCTCTGCGTGACGACTTCTGCAAGGTGGCCGTATTTGTGATTACAGCCGGCTTCAGTCGGTCGATGGAGACTGTATCCGATCCTCCGGCAGGTAAAGCGATCACAAATACTTTGGGTGATCTGGAAACCACACGGAATGGCCCACGGTATGGTGCTTCAAGGGGCCGGCGGACTCTGTCCGCGCGCACCCACACCTGTTCGCAGGTCATGAGTTGTGATGGAACGTATGATGCTGGTGTACAGTCGGACGTGCCAGAAGACATGGTGTAAAACCCCACCTCGGACATCTTTTTCGCCAGCTCTGAGACAAATTCATGCTGCGTCTTGATAGTCATTGTGTCACCAGTCGGCATGCGAGGGCACAACAAGTATCCACCAGTAACGGCAGTGAACGGAGACACATGTGACTCAGTTGGAAGCAATCTGATGCCCAGCATTACTACTGGAAGTGCAGAAAGCCAGCACTGCCGCCGAGCCATGATGGCGGTTTTTATGACCCGGTGTAGTCGCTCCACGAGTCCATTGGATTGTGGTCGGTATGCTGTTGTTCTGACGCGGTGAAACCCGACTACTTGAGACAATTCATTAAACAGCTCCGATTCGAATTGACGTCCTCTATCCGTCACCACGTAGAGTGGGACCCCGAATCTCGAAATCCAGTGAGCAAAGAATGCCTCGGCGACGGACGCGGCGGTAATGTCGGTCAGTGGAATGGCCTCTGGCCAACGACTGGCTCTGTCAATGCAGGTCAGGATATATCGATACGGTGTTGCGAACGGATGATTGCGCGTTACGGCTGGTGTCAATGGTCCAACCAGGTCCAGATGCACACATTCAAAACGCGCACTGGGCACAGCAAAATCAGCTAGCGGTGACTTAGTATGTCTAGTGACCTTGGCTTGCTGACATGCGACGCAGGCGCGGACCCAATTTTTTATGTCGCGATCGATGTGCGGCCACACGTAACGAGACTTAATCAGCCTGATGCTGCCGTGAATCCCAGGATGGCTCAGATTGTGCAATTGCATGAACACAGGATGCCTACATTTTTCAGGCAAATATGGCCTTGGGTGTGGCGTAGAAGTGTCACACAACAGTGGTACATCTCCGGACATTGTGAAAGCACTAAGTGCTGTGGCAGCAGTTTGTGTTTCTACATCGTTTGCTTGTGCACGAGCAATGGCTGGCAGGTCATAGACGTCCAGGCTGACAGCATTCACACTGCGTGACAGACAGTCTGCGACCGCGTTATCCGATCCACGAATGTGTTGTACATCCGACACATATTCAGTTATATACGACCAGTGCCTCTGCTGACGGTCAGATTTGGCCACATGTGGACTGGTGTAGGCCGAAACTAGCGGCTTGTGGTCAGTCAGCAGAGTCACCGATCGACCTTCTAGGAAGTGCCGAAAGTGTACTACAGCGTAATATGCCGCCAGTAACTCACGATCATATACAGAGTATTTACGCTGGGCGGCAGATAATTTTTTTTAAAAGAATGATATCGGTTGTGCGACACCCTCAACCATTTGATGCAGCGCAGCGCCGACGGCAACAGAAGAACTGTCGGTTACCAACTGCATATGCTGGCAACTTGGACTTGGATGAGGCAGTACACATGCATCCATCAGCGATTGTTTAGCGGCCTCAAACGCTACTGTTTCTGCTTCATTAAGCTCAATGTGCTTGGCGTTGGGCTGCAGTCTAGTGCGCTCAGATAGAGGATGAACAATATCCGCGAACTTCGGCACAAGGCGACGGTAAAAATTGCAAACTCCAAGAAATCGACGAAGAAAAGCTGAATCACATGGTTGTGGAAAATCGCGAATAGCGGAAAGCTTATCTTCAGGTGGCTGTACTCCATCAGCTGTGATCTTGTGCCCGATAAAGTCAACGCTTTTCTGGAAAAAGGCACACTTCTCTATTGATAGACGCAGACCATATTTATCTAATATGTCAAACACGGCTGCTAAGTCACGTGTGTGCTGCTCCTCGTCGGCCGAAAACATCAGTATATCATCGAGGTAGACAAATGTACAGCGAAGGTGAGACAAAATGGTGTTCATCATGCGGTGAAACGTTGCTCCAGCATTACGAAGACCCATGGTCATAAATGCGTACTCATAGAGACCAAAAGGCGTGACAACTGCAGTTTTGGTGATGTCAGACTCACTCATGGGAACCTGATGGTACGCTTGTAGAAGGTCCACTTTAGAAAACACACGCATACCGTGCAGATGCGCCGACAGATCCTGGACATGTGGTAGCGGGTACATTCTAGTATTCGGAACATTCTAGTATTTTCTGCTTTGGCGTACCAATCAGCGATGGCGTCTATTGATGCAAATATATATAAACATTTAATATTTATCACATATGACAAATTAATCAGTAAGTTTACAATGAAATTAATTAACATGACATAAAATGTAACACAAATAGTAATAAACCGAAAATAGTGAATGCCTTGACGAAACAAGTAACAAATCTAAACGTCTTGATTTTAACGACATTCATTTGTCATTAACTGAAAATTGAACAAGCAAATACAAAGTAAAATACATAAATTATAATATTTATGAATATTGAATGAGGAATGAAAATGATCAAAAGATTAATTAATAAAAGCATAGACAGACACTAGGATGATGATTCAGATTGGAACCATTCACGTCACCAGTGTAAACGCCCGAAATATACATTGTGATAACTTCTCGAAAAACACACATAATATAGAACAAAATGACATTATTATATCTCGTACAATAAAGTAACATAAAAACAAGGAAAATGACAGTTGTTATAATACCTAGTAACTAAGCTTATTACATGAATATACAAATGAAATATAGCGGTATCACCACAAATATGATTCAATAAGCAACAACAACAATAAATATGATTCAATAAACAGCAACAACAATAAATATGATTCAATAAACAACAACAACAATAAAGATGATTCAATAAACAGCAACAACAATAAATATGATTCAATAAACAACAAACACAATAAATATGATTCAATAAACATCAACAACAATAAATATGATTCAATAAACAACAACAGCCAACACTGAGTAAAAGTATAATTTAATAAATATTATCATCGACAGGATGATAAGTCACAAAAAACTTCAATCACAACGAACCAAACTTGTATTGCTCAAATCGTGCTTCCATCAACGCACGCGTCCAAATTAGCAATGCACAACTTGAGCACCAATAATAGGGTGTAGCAAGCATTGCAGCATATACACACACACACATACATACACATGTACACACATATGCCTACACGCATACGACACATACACATGCACACATACACACACACATATATGACACACACATACAATAGGTGCACTATATTTACCGTCCGCTGATTTTGCGAGAGATGCAGGCAGAGTGCGAGCGGGCACACAATCGCAAGTGCACAATGGGTGATACATCTACTCGAAGCTATATCTAAATGAAGCAACGCGAGCATCAAGGTGAAGCAATTCACACACAGCGATGTGTCAATTCTGCACTGTCGCCAACATACTCCCCACCTTGAAACAATCCATTTCTTTCAACATAATAAGCAGTCAGTGAACAGCGCGATAACATTGTCCGCGGATAATGTGACAGTGACAAAAATGCAATGTGTTCTGATACATCATCTCGAGACATGCACCTCGATAAATATCGATAAATGCAACAAATGCAACCAAACAAAAGCAAAACATATCTTAATTCGATAAATGCAACCAGACACATTACAAATTCAAACAGCACAGTATTTGAACGTGCACAGAGGAACTGAAAAAACGAAAAACAGCGAGAAAAAAACAATGCAACCATTATTTACATTGTTACGACATATTCTTCAGAGGCATTGAAACAAAATCAACAAAATCCTTCAGATACGCAGGAGCTCAAATTGGTCTTCCATATCTAGTCTGATAATTTCTTGCTTCCACACTGGAATTGTTACACGAGTTTCCGTCGTTATTAGGCTCACAGGCATCCAGTTGTTCAATAGGGTCTGTATACAAAGGATATGAGTCCATTTCCATGCGATGTAATCTCTGCACAGTTCGAGTTAAAACCCCATTTTTAGTTCGAATGTCAACTGTTCTAATTTCTTCATCTTTACCAGGATGAATATTTTCCACACGTCCTAGTAACCAATTCATACCAGGCGCGTGCCATTCTTCCACCAAAACCACATCTCCACAGCGTAGCGGGTTACGACACTTCATTTGTTTCACGGCAAAGAGTAATGCTCGCAAATATTCAGTTCGCCAGACATTCCAAAATCTTTTCATATCAGATTTCATAGTCAAGAATTTGGAGCACAAAGACAATTGACTATTCACATCATTGCTATCCAATTCAACAAAACGTTTGAATGGAGAGCGACCAAAAATGAAGTGATTTGGAGTGAGAGCTTGATGGTCATCAGCTTCTGTGCTGATGTAGGTGAGAGGACGCGAATTTACACAGTACTCTACTTCGCAAAAAATTGCGCTCAGCTCATTGCTGTTCACAGACAGGCGACACAAAGATTTGCGTAGCGAAGATTTCACTGTTCGTACAAGCCTCTCCCAAAGTCCTCCCCACCATGGGGACCTTGGGGCTATGAACTTCCATGAAGGAGATTTCATTCCAAACAGACTGGGCAAAATACGTGACATGGCCTGAAAACTAAGAGCATTGTCGGTGTAAACGACCGAGGGCCATCCGCGTCTGGAAACAAACTTTCTGTAAGCTAAAGCGAAATCAATAATCGACAATGAATTCGTTAGTTCCAAATGAACGGCTCTCACCACGGCACAAGTAAACAAGCAAATATAAAATTTGTTGCCTGGTGAATCCAAGCAATACAATGGGCCCGCAAAATCTACACCACAGGTAGAAAACGGAGCAGCTTCTGTGATGCGTGTTGCAGGTAAAGGAGGCGCAGGGGCATTACTAGCAGCTTTATTAAAACGCTGACAAGTAATACAAAATCGCTTCACCCTTTTTGCCAGTTTCCTCAGACCAACTACTTGGTAGGATGACTTACCTGCTGCGATAATCAAGTCAACTCCTGCGTGCTTCAAATCATGATGATAGTGACGCACTATCAACAAGCCAAGATGATGCTTAGGTATGAGAATGGGATTTATTTCATCATACGAAAAATCTGCATTTTCTAATCTGCTACGACAACGTATAATGCCGCTGTCATCAACGAATGTTCTCAAATGCTTGACATAATTCGCACGCTTCAGCGTCCTACTTGCTAACAAAGTGGAACACCCAGTTTGATAGTGCTCCTGTTGACATAGACGAATAATCAAATTTCTACCTGAATTGAGATCTTGTGATGTCAAATTCAGGCCACTGTCAGCATGTGGATCCGCGCTGTGTTTGAGGCGGCTGATGAATTTCAACACGTACGCAGCAACTCTTGTCAATGTTACGAAAGCGCTGAATCTTTCTAATTTGATAGCAGATGAAAAGGACAAGGAACATGTATCTTGCGACTGATTACTCTCAATGACAGGAAGAGTGGTTACGCAATCAACATCTGTAACACAGTTCCAGCCGTTACAATATAGCCATGAGGGGCCACGTATCCAGTCGATACGAGACAATAACTCTGAAGCAGATACTCCACGTGTTAGCAAATCTTCAGGATTATCCTTACCTTTCACATGACACCAGCAAGCAGTGTTCGTGAGATTTTGAATTTCCGCAACTCGATTGGCTACAAACTGTTTCCAGGCGGTAGGTGAGCGTTTGATCCATGATAGCGCCACCATCGAATCAGTCCAACAACGATACATGGTGTCAGCAGGCAAGCACAAGGAATCGCGCACAAAAACAAGTAATCGAGCAACAAAGACACAAGCAATCAATTGAAGTCTGGGAAGACTCACTTTTTTTCAACGGAGCCACTCGGGCTTTTGATATGACAATAGAAAAGTCACAACCACTAGCATGACGTCTTCCCATGTACACAACAGCTCCATATCCACATTCCGATGCATCTCCAAATGCGTGAATTTCAATTTTGTCTCCATTTTTCCAGCCATCAAGAAAATAGGAACGAGGAATGTTAAGTTGTTCGAGATAGTTGATTCCTGAAAGCCAGCTTATTAACGTATTGCAGCAGTCAGGAGGTATCTGCTCATCCCAATCAAGTCCCATGCGCCACAAATCCTGAAATAAGCATTTGGCTCTCATCAGAATCGGATTGATGAAACCCAGCGGATCAAACATTCGAGCAATGTAACTTAACACGACACGTTTTGTAATCACAGAATCATCTCCAGCAGTGAAAATGCCAAAAGTGAACAAATCATTTTTGGATGACCAATTGACACCCAAAACTTTCACAAATTGATGAGAATTGTCATCACAAGACAAAGGAACTTTGTCCAACACAAGCGTACTATTTGACTTCAATTTAAGCAGTGACATACCAGCGGTCTCAAATATGTCTCTGGCTTCAGTAAACATTTTATGGGCAGTCTCTTCCGAGTCTGCTCCACTAAGCCAATCATCCACGTTCATGTTAGAACGCAGCTCGTTCACTACATGACTTTCAGGAACGCTTGACAAGTATGACAAGTAATGATGTATGGTAGGGTTCAACAAGAAGGGGCTGCAGTTAACGCCGAAAGTAACGCGATTGAAACGCATTACTTTCACCCTACCTTCCACAATCCAAAGAAACCGGTGCACATCACGATCATCGGGGTGCAATTGCACCTGCAAGAAAGTCTTGCGAAGGTCTGCAGATAAAGCTACCTTCCAACGTCTAAAACGCAATAGCACCTGTACCAAGTCCGTGATTAGGTTCGGCCCAGGCTCCAAACAATCGTTCAACGATACACCATTGGGTCCGGCGGCAGATGCATCAAACACTGGTCGGACCTGAGTGGTACTGAAAGCTTTTAAAACTGGTCTGTGAGGCAAGTGAAAGACACGATTGACGTGCTTTCTCTCATCACTTACCTCCGATATTACCCCAGTGTTCAGCATCTTAGTCCGGCAGCCAAAGCGATGATTTTTGTTTAACCTTGCAGTAGAGGTCCCATGAAGGGTTTCGATGGATTTGGTACCCCCAGACATTGTAGAATCTAAAATCAGAGGGTGCCAAGCTGGCACCTTTGGGCGTTTTCTGAAAATCATTGATTTTTATGGTACCCGGTACCCCTCCTTTTTCGCGATATGCGAAAAACTAAAATATTCATATCTTCACCAATATAGCTGATATAAATACAATTTTTGGTATCAAATTGTATGTTTTCAGACATGAGGAATCCAATTAACACATTATTGTCATTATCTGAAATAGTCTTCATAGCCAAACATCATCATTCTACCCCAAAACACCAAATAAAAACATAATTTTTATCTGAATTAAATATTTGATCTGATTTATGATGCATTTAACTGAAAATCAGTACAATAGGGATACCAGACATTATATGAAAATCAGAAATGTTGGTGACAAACATCATAGAGACTGTATAAAGGATCTAAAAAATAATCAACAATATCTAAAGTCTAAGAAGCTTTGTTTCCATCATCGTCGTCATCATCATTTTCGACAACTACTTTAGTGTGCTCATTGCAGCAATCCAATCCACCTTCACAACTGCAAAATATTGTACATGGAAGCAAGCATCTGATGAAAGCAAGACAACAAAACTCTGGGTAGATAACCTGCTCAAACCTGTCCTGCTGATGATGTTGTTTTGTCGAGCTGAGAAGGAAGCAGATTGGGCACTTCTTCACGTATGCTGTAGAACACATGATTCCCTACTTTTTTTCTGCGGGCCACCCAAATTATGCCCACTATGGGCTATATTACCTTCGCTCACTTACAGCAATGCAGCCAGACCTCTTGGAGAGATTCATGAAAGGAGAGCATGTCACCCGTCATACACCAGGTGTATGGAACGGAATGTGGACGGACATGATGATCGAGACAACGTTCATGCGGTATCGAAAAGGACCCAATGGTATTATTGGCATCACACTCAAACCAAACACGATGAAGACCTGGGCCTTAAGTCTCCATACTTGTAGTGTACTAGCCAAAGACGTCTGTGATATGACCTCACATGACCAACATCAGCACCTTCACAAGGAAGAGATGAAAGCTCGGATGGCATCAGATGCTGTGGACCGCAAGAAGATCAGAAAGAAATTACAAGGTTATATTGATCCACTTGATCCATCCTCACACTCACAGGGCGATCTTGTCCACGTTGTGAGCGGTAGAATAACAACTGACCGAACAGTGAACGTTCATGAATCAGTATCAATAGGAACGGAGATGATGAAGCAATATGAAAGCACATGGCCTGGCGGTTTCCATGATACGCTTCCCAAGAAAGTGCATACCCTAGCAATCACCAAGAAGCACATCCAAGTTGGCAAAACGAAGGTACATGACACCAATTTCATATATTCAGGCATCATTAGTCTGCATGCTTCTGGTCGAGAGATGATCCTAAATGAGGTTCTGATGTATGAACTGTTATCGATTTCTACTTCGATGTTCACCGAAAATGGCGAGATGAGATTAGCAAAAAATAAATCAACACTCAAAAACATGCTGGAAGTTGAGATAACTGGACGATCTGCACCCAAAGCGAACATTGTGATCATTGATGGCTCAGCTGTATTGTGGGTGATTCACTGGCCAACACAAGGAACAGTCTGAGACTTTATTGACAATGTTGTATCATACGTAACAACCAAGATGAAAGAGGCTGACGTGTACCTGATATTTCACCGATACGAAACGTACAGCACCAATGGAGTCACTCGTACTGCAAGAGGGAAGGAGGCAAGCAGACACCACCAGTTGTCGCTGTCAACACAACTGCCTTCTCAGAAAGTGGTGCTGACAGTATCATACAATAAAGTACAGCTCATTGCTCTGATTGTAGACGCACTACAGACACAGAAAGACCGCATAGGATTGACCAATCACAAAGTAGTTGTCACAGCGCCAGATCCAGTACCGGTAGAAATAAGCCATGGCATGACCATCCATCGAGCAGATCTGAGCAACACTCAGGAAGACGCTGATGTCATTATAATACACCAGCTATTGTGTATTCTTGACAGCACAAGAGAGGGCAACAACAGTGTCGGCGTCATTTCAGATGACACTGATGTGTTCGTCTTGTTGGTCCACTTTTATCATGAACCAAACCTCACTTGTAATTTGACGATGGAAGCTACATCCAAAGAAAGGAAGTCCATTGACATACAGGCAACTGCACATCGCCATAAAGACATCGCTGGCCAGCTGTTAGCTGGCCATGCATTGTCAGGTTGCGACACAGTAGCTCAGTTATGGGGCATCGGAAAACCCAAAGTTGTGAAAGTTCTTCAAGCAGGTCATCAGTTGTTAGAACTTACTGTTGTTAGAACTGTGTTAGAACTGAGTTGTTAGAACTGGGAATACGACTGCCGCACTAGCTGATATAATCCAAGAGTTCACCAAATTCATAGCTGCTTGCTATAGGCATGTAGAAGCCGTGACGATGACCGATGTACGATTCAATATGTGGAAAGTGAAAACAACAAATGCAAACATTGTTTCTGCACCAAAGCTCATGTCTCTCCCTCCGGCCAATGAATCGTTCCATCAGAATGTTCTAAGAGCCCACTTGCAGTGCTGTATTTGGAAGCATGCTGCGGAACCAACCCCACCGGAGAATGATTCGACCATGCATGGATGGCACCGAGATACCTTCAACAAGATGCTACAACCCACTATGCTTCCGCCCAATACCTCTGCGGCACCTAAGGCCATTCTCAAACTGATCAAATGCACTTGTGAAAACTGCAAGTCAGCCAGATGCTCTTGCTCTTCTGCAATGGTTCCATGCACAATATTTTGCAGTTGCGAAGGTGGATTGGATTGCTGCAATGAGAACACCAGAACAGTTGTCGAAAATGATGATGACGACGATGATGGAAACAAAGCTTCTTAGACTTTAGATATTGTGTATTATTTTTTATATCCTTTATACAGTCTCTATGGTGTTTGTCACCAACGTTTCTGATGTTCATATAATGTCTAATATACATATTGTACTGATTTTCAGTTAAATTCATCATAAATCAGATCAAATATATATTTCAGAAAAAAAATGTTTATATTTGGTGTTTTGGGGTAGAATGATGATGTTTGGCTATGAAGACTATTTCAGATCATTACAATAATGTAACCATTGGACTCCTCATGTCTGAAAACATACAATTTGATACCAAAATTGTGTTTATATCAGCTATTTTGGTGAAGATATGAATATTTTCGTTTTTTGCTTATCGCGAAAAAAGCGGGGGTACCGGGCACCATGAAAATCAACGATTTTCAGAAAACGCCCAAAGGTGCCAGCTTGGCACCCTCTGGTTTTGGATTCTACAATGTCTGGGGGTACCAAATCCATCGAAACCCTTCATGGGACCTCTACTGCAAGGTTGTCTCACACTTCCGCCGGACTATCTCCTGCATGACATCGTTGTATTTTTCAAGGAGATCAGTTTGCTTCCCTAATTTCTTATTGAGAGCAAACACCCTTCTCTCAGCACAACGCCGGTTATCAAGCAATTCGATAGGCTCTGGCTTCCAAGGTAAGCGCACCTGATATCTGCCATCATGAAAATGACCTGATATCTGCCATCATGAGCACCTGATATATGCCATCATGGTCCGCCTCGTAGCCGAGTGGCTGAGACGCACGCTCTGTGCACGAGAGGTCCAGGGTTCGATTCCCTGGCGAGGTGAAACGAATGGGTTCGTTTCTCAAAGTGATAGCCCAATTGCCGCAAGGCGGGTTTCGTGTGCGCGCAGCCGTACAGTTTTCTGTGCTGGCCGTGACTGCGATAACCCGTGTGACGGCCGGACCTGCGGTGTGCCAGCCGGGGCCGTGAGGCTTTGCCCCCACAAAACTGCACGCGAACACAGCGTTCTCTACTGCTGTGTTCAAATGCGTAATAATAATAATAATCATGAAAAGAGATACTGTGCTCAAACTCACCGATTATCTTGTCAGTTTAAGTGTTTCTGTAAAATATGCCTACATTTCCAAGGTTCCACAAACGATGCAGACAAGACTCACTTATTTCTGGCATGATCAATAGTTGCGTATCAGCTTTATCCTGCGATTCGCAGATCACAGAGCCAGACAAGACCCATCCAAATACGGTTTCTTGTGCAACCAATCCTTTGTCGGACTTGATCAAACCACCTTTAATCAAAGACCAGTAGCTGTCTAGACCAACTAAAATATCAATATTACAGATATTTTTGTCCACAATACAATATGCAAATTCAATGTTTTTGAATTGCTCCAAATGTTCTACAGAGATAGCGGGTCTCTGCACGGGAACAAAAATCTGAGGAACGCCCACAGCTTGCAAAGTCAACTCATCGTCAGACGTAGAAGAACACAATTCCAATTCATATACAAGACTTTTTCTTCTGGATGTATGCCCAACAAATGCTGCACATGTCAAATCTTCAGACTTCAAGACATTACAAACCACAACTTGAGTCAGCTTATTGGTCACGTAAGTCCTAGTAGAGCCGGTATCAAAGCAAACGTTAGCTCTAAACGGGCCGTTACGCCCCTTGACATTAATCTCCGTGATGGGTAACACAGATATTGTTTTCATGCCACCAACAGTACATGACAAATTCACATCTGATTTGGAAGAATCAACAGTCTTTATATTAGACGAATTTGTGTTATACTACTTATAACAACAAATCTCGTGGTGTGAGCCTTTACAAAAACTGCAATATTTTGAACAACTGGACGACCTGTGGCCGGGGCCCAAACAACAAAAACACAACCTCTTGGCTTTTAATAAAGCATGTCTCTCACCAATAGACAAATTGATAACTTCTGGACACCTGACAACAGAATGAGACGAATAAAAAATTTCGCATTTGTTTTGAGTGGTGTGTAAAGCAACGGCAGTGTGGAATGAACGTGTTTTGGAATTATGCGATTGCCTCCTGTTCACCTTTTGATTGTTCTTTGCAGCAGCCTCGACAGCTGTTGTTGATGCAGCAGCTGCATAAGCGCCCGAACGCTCTTGCCTGTTGGTCTCGACCTCAAGGAAGTTCAGCAGGAAGTCAAGGTCGCTTTCTTTTCCGTCGCTAATTCGTGCCCACTCGAGTCTGACAGATCCAGGAAGTTTCGACAACAACAGTGGTGTCAGGAAGACGTCATACGAAGAACCACTTATTCCCAGAACTTCTAGGCTTCTTGTATGAGCCAACAAGGTGTCTTGAAGATGTCTCAGTGCGGTGGTGTCTTTCACATTGGCCTTATCAACACTCAGGTCAATCAAACTCTGCACATGAGAAAATATCATCTTTTCCCGACGTCCAAAACGAACTTCCAATAATTTACGCGCGCTGCTGTAATTTGATCCGGTGACTGACATACCCATTAGGCATGCCTTCGCATTCCCGTCCAACAGAGACTTCAAGTACGTATATTTCATGATGTCTGACATTTGGCTGTTGTCCACAGCAGCGTTGAAACAGTCCCAAAAGTTTTGCCATTTCAGAGGATCTCCATCAAATCTCAAGGTGATAAGGATCTCATCAAGGTGATATCATCAGCATATCCATATACAGGGTTGCGTGTGGTTGTGTACAGGTCAGCGGTGTAAATGTTGAACAAAATAGGACCCAACGCACTTCCCTGCGGGACACCGGACACAATGCTCTGCCAGCCACTGTATGCTCCATCGATGGCAACACGTTGTACGCGATTGGAGAGAAATTGATGCAAAACACTTAGCAAGCGGCCGCCGACTCCAATGTTTCTCAGTTTTTGCAACAAGCCCTGGTGGCTCACACGGTGAAATGCTGCCGAAAATCCAACTGCACAATCCAGGCTTCACTGCCTTTGTCTAGCACTTGCTGGAGCTCATGCGTGATAGTAAGCAGAGCGTCAGTCGTGCTGAGATTTTTGCGGTATGCAAATTGGTTTTCCGACGGCAGATTGTTGCTCTCCAGGTACTTAGACAGTCTGGAAGATATCAAGTGCACGAATATTCTGGACAGAATCGGCGTAATTGATATCGGCCGGTAGTTTGCAACATCAGCTGAATTGGTTCCTTTTGGTATGGGCGTGATATTCGCAACCCGCCAACATGATGGAAACGAACCAGTCTTCATCAAGCGCCTGAAAAGAGCACTGAGCTTCGGAGCTAGAGTATCTGCCGTGTTCTTGAAAAATAGCGGAAACATATTCAGAGGGCTGTTCCTCCGTGGGCATCAAGGTCTTTCATGAGATTCGCCACTTGTTTTGATCGGAAGGCAATGCCTTTGATTTTCGGGGCGAGGACAGATGAATCGTCAGACGGAATGGACCCTTGACATTGCTTGGTATTGAAGTAATCCATAAGCAACTCTGCCTTCTCTGTTGGGTTGCTTTTGAGCTCACCGTTTGCTGAAAATAAAGAAGGGACAGACAGGTCATGTCCAAACACTGACGATTTCAACGTTGACCACCATTTGTGGGCGTCATTGGCAGATGTTAGCTTTTCAGCAAGTTTCTTTGAGTGACGTGTTTCCGCTTGTGAATACACATGCTCAGCATGCCGGCTGGCCTCAGTGTAGACATTCCATGTATCGGCTGAGCGTGATTGAAGCCACTTGTGGTAAGCCTCCTGCTTGGATTCACGTGCGCTGCGACATTCGTTGGTGAACCAGGCTTTTTCGTCAGAGCGAAAACGTAGGTTTTTAGTAGGCACTCTCTGAGACACACTCTGAGACACTCTCTGAGGGATGACATCGGTAATGTATTTGTTCAATGCATCGATGGGGCATTCCTTCTGCTGCAGATTTGAAACTTTAATTGCTTTCAATTCATCATTCACCTTCACCCAGTCAACATTGTTCTTCATGTGCACGAGCCTTGAAATCGTGTAAGGAGAAACCTTCTGTCTCAATGTCAACTTCACGGACAGGGACGAGTTATCTGAATGTCCTATTGGACCTTCCACGTTTACACTCACGATATCTGAGACGTCTGTCATAACCAAGTCCAAACAGTAACCCGCTTGATGTGTGGGACCGGACACCATTTGGGAGCAGCCAGAACTGTTGCAGAAATCATATACTGCTCTACCATGAGCGTCTGTAGGAGATGTCGACAAGAGCCACTCACGGTGAAGGGCGTTCATGTCTCCCACAAATACAAACGCTGACTTGGTGTCCTTCTCCTGAATTGTTGACATGGCTGACAAGAGACATTCGTAGATAGAGTCGTTAATGTCTGGATTTCGATAGGCTCCAAAGATGTAAAAATTCATCAAGGCGGTGTTGACACGCAGCAGCTTAACTTCATGATAAGTGCAGTCGTGCGCTGTAATTCGCGTTGCTGAAAAGCCTTTGCGTACGTACACTGCCATGCCACGCCGCCTGTTTTTTGAGTCACGTTTGATTAGCAATTGCTTACTGAAACCTGGCATCAAGAGCTCAGATTGGTTCCGATAATCGGACACAAGCGTTTCGGCTCAGATAACGATGTCCTTGGAGCGACTGGCTGCTGTCAAATCTCTGATGTTCTTATACAAGCCTCTGATGTTGGCGAAAAGTATATTTGAAAATCGTTTTTGTGGTCGAGCTGGACCGGGATTCATTTCAACATCGCCACACATCATCAGCAGAAACGACAAATCCACGGTGTGGGAAGGCACACATACAACGCAAAGCAAACATACAAATAAACACATAATGCATGATGCATGCGAGCACAAAAGCACAACACATAACACATGCATACGAAATGTCACAACAAAAAACAAGCATACAACACACACAATACAAAGCAAACATACACACAAATACACACACAACAAGAAAAACACTAGAAAACACATGTGAGAACAATTTATTGAGAGCTCATTGTTAAACACATATCGCAAGGCAAAATGTCCAATGGGCGACAACAAAGACAGAGTATGAGAGCAACACAGAATTAGTTGGCACCTCAGTGCGAGGAAAGAGCTGGGCGCTGACGGAAAACGGGAAAACCGGCCGTTAGCCGTCGGGGCGGGGCTACAATTTTCAGCCCGCCACATCAACAAAACAAACATGAGGCAGAAAATAATACATATATCCATGAACAGCACTTATATTTATAGTCAAAGTTAAATTAAATAATATACAAACTGAACTGAAAAGTGACTAAACTAATTGTGTATATTCTATAAAACTATGAGCTTGTACTTGTATTTTATCGATTCCTTAAATTGTATCATTTTATGTTAATAGTGTTTGTTATATTGTATTATGTTGTATTATTGTATAATGTGGCTGTTAAATTGCATTGTTAGTGACACAAAACACATCCGTTCTGCCCGGTGCACGAAGCTTGTTTTCTGAGGCCGTTTGCTTGTGTTTTTACTGTTGTGGGCGTGAAGAATATTTTGAAATCAGTTAAACGAACGCGTTGCTGACTGGATACCATTCCTATAAGTCACATATATAACTGCACTGCTTTTGATGAAATGATATTTATATATACAAACACTATTAATGTGTGGCCAGTGACCCCGCTCGTCGTATATTTATATGGATATATGGCAGCGGCCAGTGTGTTGGCTATCCACACTGACGTCACTGCGTGTATGAGTGTGTGTGTGTGATATTGTTTGTATGCCTGTGTGCATGTGCGTGTGTGTGAGTGTCACTGGACACAAGTTGCGTTGTACGTTCGTTCACCATTCACTGTGTAATACATTCATTCGCTCATCAACCACGCCAGTGTTTGCATGCGCCGTGCTGCTACAAGTGGTGACCCCGACTTTCTTCGAACAAATTTTTCAGTGATCCAAACGAGATTAACTTCTTGTCAACAGCCAACATGCCGGATGAAAAAGCCGATGTTTTTGCGCTCCAGTTCGCGTTGAATTGCCAGCTTTCGATGAGATCGACATTGACACATGGCTGTTAATGTGCGACAATCTGCTGGAAGACGGAGGCATTTCTACGCAGACAACAAAGTTCCGCAAATTGCTCGCGAAACTGCCACCGTGTCAATTCCGACTTGTAAAAGACATTGCGTCTCAGTCGCCTCTTGCTTCAGACTGCTACGATCTTCTGCGGCGCAGATTGAGGAGCAGACTACAGCTCACCTCTGCGGAGCGCTTCAGACGATTCGAGAGCCTTCCAAGACTGCTCGGCTCAAGAAAACCATCACAGTTGCTTGAGGATATTGCCATTCTTTATCCAGACGACACGGACCATCAAATTATTCGTGAGGTTTTCCTGTGCAGAATGCCAGATAATCTGCAGTTGCTCTGCCGCGACTGGCTCAACAGTGATTGCCTCCGGGATGTCGCCCTACGCGCTGATACTTACCATCAACCAGCTCTGCCGACCCTCCCTGTGGTAGCGCATGTGACTCCGAATGACAGCGAGATCGACGTAGACCACACAGCTAATGCGGTGAGATTTCGTAGCAGCGGACGTAAGGCAACTGTACAATCACCAGGGCCACAACGGAGGCAAAGTCCCTCACGCCACAAGTCATCGCAGCCAACCGCCTTCACTGACCGGTGGTGCCGCCTGCATCGTAAGTTCGGCCCCGCAGCCCGCAAGTGTCTCGGGTTCTGTACGTTCACAAGTGACTTCAAAACGTTTCCGGGGAACGAGCCGAGCAGCCGACGGTAATGGCGACGTCTGGCTGCAGCAATCGTGAGTGCCATCTCTTGTATGTCACTGATCTCACGGGTCGAAGATATCTCGTTGACAGCGGCTCTGAAGTCTCCTTGCTACCTGCAGACCGAGACAACCGCTGTGTTCTACACCGACCAAGACTCCGCGCTGCCAACGGTTCCATAATACCTGTGTACGAGGTCGGCCGCGACCTGAACGTGGATCTCGGCCTGGGTCGGTCATACTCGTTTAAATTTATTGTAGCAGCAGTGCCCACACCGATTCTCGGCGCAGATTTCTTACGTGGGTTCGGACTGCTGGTAGATATGCGCAGTCACCGGCTAACCGATAGCGCGACATTTCTGTCAACTGTCAGTTACATACACAAACATGACAGTCATCCTCTGCTTGCACATGTTCGATCTGATGATCAGAAGGAAGGCGACGGCAAGTTATTCTGTGACATATGCTTTTCGAGTGTCTTCAAGCAGCTGTCGACTCTCCCGTCCGGATTCCCCACCGTCACAATTCCAGGAGTTGAGCACCGAATAATAACTCGCGGAAATCCGGTACACGCCCGACCACGTCGCCTCATGCCGGCAAAATTGACAGCAGCGAAGAAAGAGCTGGAATATCTGGTCAGTCAGGGTATTGTCGTGCCATCTTCATCTCCGTGGTCCAGCCCGATCCACCTAGTTGACAAAAACGGTGGAAGGTCCTACCGAATGGTGGGGTGCTATGAGCGTCTCAACGCACTCACTGTTCCGGATCGGTACCCGGTACCTCACCTACAGACCTTTGCAGATCGGCTGTGTGGAGCAACAATCTTCAGCACTGTCGACCTCGCACGGGCGTTCTCTCAAATTCCTGTGTACGGACCGGACCAGAAGAAGACAGCGATCACAACCCCGTTCGGTCTGTTTGAATACCGACGCATGCCATTTGGCTTGTCCAACGCTGCGCAGACGTTTCAGCGACTGATGGATTCAGTGCTTCGCGGTATGTCCAATGTTTACGTGTACATTGACGACATCCTGATCTACTCACCGGATGCTGAGCATCACCGTCGCGACCTTTACGAGCTGTTCCGCCGCCTCCAAAAAGCTGGCCTGGTCATCAAACCAGAAAAATGTGTTTTGGTAGGTCTGAGGTGCGCTTTCTCGGCCTGAAAGTTTCCGCCGGCGGCATCGATCCCCTTCCGGACAAAGTGGCCGATCTTGTCGTTGTACATCCACCAGGAAACGTTCATGAGTGTAAACGCTATTTGGGTATGATCAATCATTTCCATCGACTTATACCAGGCCTTGCAGCGCTGGTACAGCCACTCCATGACGTGTGCAGTTCCGGTCAGCGCACTTTTCACTGGACGGAGGCTCAAAACTCTGCTTTTGAGCCGAGCAAACGGGCGCTAGCCCACGCATCTCGTCTAGCGTTTCCTTGGAACGATACCCCGACCAGAGTGGTGGCCGATGCGTCTGATACAGTTGTGGGAGCGGTGATATTGCAGAAGCAACGTGGAGTGTGGGTTCCTCTAGCATACCACTCACGGAAGCTTCAGGGTGCCCAACTTCGCTGGTGTACAGGCGACAAAGAACTCCATTCGCTCTTTAGTACCATAAAACGTTTTCGCCACTTGCTAGAAGGCCGCCCAGGACTTCAACTGTGGACTGACCACAAGCCGCTCACATACGCCTTCACCAGTTCATCCGAACGTTCGCCGCGCGTACAGAGACAGCTTGCGTTCATTAGTGAATTTTCGACCGACTTACGTCACATCAACGGACTCGACAATGTGGTTTCCGACTGTCTGAGTCGGCCACCGACGACCGACTACAGATAATCTACGCACCATTCGTCCGTCGTGTACACGGAAGCGCAGCAGAATATGGATTCGTCGCGTTTGGCGAAAGCACAGCAGACCTGTGAAGAAGTGGCGTCTCTGGCAGCATCTCCGTCGCTCAACACCGTGCGACGTAGCGTTGACGGTGATTCGACGGGCCTCATCGTCAACATTTCGACCGGTGTAGATCGTCCTTTAGTACCAGTGTCCCTGCAACGTGAGGTGTACGAGCGGTTCCACAACATGCACCATCCCAGCGCCAGAGTGACACGCCGCTTGATCTCAGAAAGATTTGTGTTTTCTCGGCTCTCCTCGAAAGTTGCCACATGGGCCAAAAGCTGTTTGCATTGTCAGCAGTGCAAAGTCGCGCGGCACCAGCGTACTGCTCTTCGTCGCCCACCTCTGCCTTCCGGTCGATTTGAAAGTCTCCATGTGGACATTGTAGGCCCTCTACCCGAGGTCAGCGGATACCTGTACATATTCACCGTGATTGATCGGTTCACTCGCTACGCGCAGGCGATTCCGATGGTAACAGCGACAGCACCGGAATGCGCTAAAGCTTTGTTGGACTAGGTGGCCAGGTTCGGCATGTGTCTCTCTATCACGTCAGACCGAGGGCGTCAGTTTGTCTCTGACCTCTGGAAAGATTTGTGGGTGTTTCTTGGAGCACAATTAACCACGTCCTGAGCCTACATACCCCAACAGAACGGTCTGGTTGAGCGCATGCACCGGCGGCTGAAGGCATCATTGACAGCTGCACTGCAAAATATTATCAATTGGCCATCAGCTCTCCCCGTCGTACTAATGGGAATGCGTTCGTCGTACAAGCCCGACATAGGAACGTCGTCTGCAGAACTCGTTCTGGGGGAGAAATTCCGGCTTCCAGGTCAATTTTTCACCGAGACTCATCCAGTTCCAGCGAGTGAGATGGCGCGCCAGTTGGTGAAGTCATTTGCTGACTTAAAGCCTGTCCCGACAGCTTGGCATCGCCGCTATGACGCCCACCGGCCTTTCATCTCACCGTCACTGTCAACCGCTTCGCACGTGTTCGTAAGGGTGGACAGCGTTAGAGCTCCGCTATCTCCTCCATACCAAGGACCATATGCGGTGATTCATCGAGGGGAGAAGGCGTTTGTGATAAACAATAACGGCAAGGAAGATACGGTTGCAGTGGACCGACTGAAGCCCGCACATTTGGAGCGGAGTGACCAGACTTCACAGACGCCACTCGCGGCCTCGTCTCCAGCGCCAGTTCATGCTGATTCAACACAGACGCCAGCTCAAACTCCATCGCCAGCGTCAACATCTCCGCCGACTGTCAGAATCTGGTCCCGGCGCTCCAGACCAGTGCGGCTTCCATATCGCTTCAGGTAGTCGGTGCAGGCACCTGTGGGGTAGCTGTGGCCAGTGACCCCGCTCGTCGTATATTTATATGGATATATGGCAGCGGCCGGTGTGTTGGCTATCCACACCTCTGGCTATCCACGCCAGAGGTGTTCTGTTCTGTCGTGCGCTGGAGGGTGTTGATAACGATGAAATCTGCGACGGTTTGTCATCCCAGGGTGTCATCCGTGTGGAGCGCATCGTCCGACGGCGTGAGGGTAGCGAGGTGCCAACGCACTCTTTCTTCCTCACGTTTGACGGTGCTGTTCTGCCGGATGACATCAAGATCGGTGACATCCGTCAGCGTATACGTGTCCGCCCCTACGTACCCAACCCAATGCGATGCTACAGGTGCCAACGTTTCGGGCATACGAGCTCCCGCTGCAACCGTGCTGAGATCTGCGGACGCTGCTCATCCGAACGGCACACCGCTGCTGAGTGCGACAATGAGTATTTCTGCATCAATTGCAGGAGCAGCGATCATGCGTCCTCGTCGCGTGACTGCCCGGAATGGCCGAAAGAAAAAGAAATTCTGGCTATCCGCGCTGCCCAGCGCTGCAGTTTCGGCGAGGCGCGTGCTGTATATCGCAGCTCGCATCCGTCGGGCCCGTCCTTTGCCGGCGTCGTCACGAAGTCGGCTCAGCCTCCACAGTCTGTCGACTCGTTTTTGGAGAAGCTGACTGTTGGAGACTTCTTGAAGCTGGCGGGACGAATGGGCTTGAAGCTGGTCGTACCTGGGGCTGATAAACATGAGCTTGAACCAACACCGGTTGATCGGCGGCCTGAGGAGGCTGCCGTGTCGCGGTCGCCAACGGCCGCACCCCAGCGGTCCCAGGCGTCCGCGACCCAGCGGTCCCAGACGGCCGCAACCCAGCGGCCCAAGGCGGCCGCTCCCCAGCAGCCTGAAAAGGCTGCTGAGCGGCGACCTCAGCGGGTCGCCGATCGGCCGGTCAGCCGGCCGATGGACCGCGCTGGCAAATCGGCAGCGATGCCGGTTAGTCAGGGCGGCAAAAAACCGGCCGCTCAGCAGGCTTCCAAGCCAGCTGAGCGGTCGTCTCCGAACCGGAGGAAATCCGGAGACTGGACGGTGGTTCAGCACAAGAGCCGCCGTTCGGTCAAGTCAGCCTCGCCGAGGAGTGACCGGCGAGCATCTCCCGGTCACAAAGCGAGCGCGGTCCCTGCATCTCCGCGCTCGGCGGCTGCTAGCGCACCGCCTTCCGCACACGACGGAGCGACTCCCACCACTGCCATGGAGGTGGAGAGTTCCTCTAAGCGGAAGCTCTCGGCCTCTCCAAGTGGGTCCCCACCTGACTCGGAGAGAGGACGATCGGCTAAGCGATGCGATTAGGTACCTGTGCTACCTGGTTGTTAGTGTATATGTGCCTTTTTAACGGGAGTATTTATATGTATTTTATTCTATTATATTTATTTTTATGTCCATTTTACAATGGAATATTAGAGGTATTAGACCGAATTTTAATGATTTACTGCATATTTTACACTCCCGACAACCATCGATTTTAGCAATACAGGAGACTAAGCTTTTAACTTCTTCGTATTTTAGTATTCAGGATTTTAATGTTTTTAGATATGATAATCCCAGCTCGACTATAGCCCATGGCGGGGTTATGCTGGCTGTTCGCACCAGTGTACCCTGTCGCCGCCTGCATATTCAGTCAGATTTGCAGGTGGTTGCGGTTCGGTGCTGGCTCGGTGGTAGGGAGGTGAGTGTGTGCTCATTGTACCTGCCGCCTGGTCGCCCGTTCCCAAGGGCTGACGTCGAGTTTTTAATCAGTTCACTTTCACCCCCTTTTTATGTGTTAGGCGATTTTAATGCTCACAGCCCTTTTTGGGGTTGTGATGCATATTGTAGCCGTGGTTTTATTATGGAGGATATTTTAACTGTATTAGACATAGGTATTTTAAACACAGGTACATATACGCATTGTACCATGCCATCGGGAAGCATGTCCGCTCTGGACCTCAGTCTGTGCAGTCCCAGTCTGCAGGCATCCACGAGCTGGACCGTTGAGAACAGTCTGTATGGGAGTGACCACTTCCCTATATGGATCTGTCTCAATGAGGTACCTAGGTTGGGAACACGACCACCGAGATGGAATTTCAAACGAGCTGATTGGGTCCGCTATGATTGCTTGACACTGGAAGCCATGGGCAACCCCACACTTCGACCCAGCGTCGAAGGTTTTACTGAGGCCATTGTCACCTGTGCCAAACAGAGCATTCCGCGTACGGCATCGCGTCCCCGGCGGCGTCCTGTTCCTTGGTGGACAGACGCGTGTGCTACGGCGTTGCGAGAGCGACGTCGTTGCTGGGGTCGCTTCCGGCGCAACAGCACGGTGGCAAACATGATTTGCTTCCGCCACGCTCGCGCAAAAGCTCGATGGACCTTTCGTGAGGCGAAGCGGGCCTCGTGGGTGTCCTATGTGTCCAGCATTAATCGGCATTGTCCTATATCCACCATATGGGACCGAATAAAGCGCATCTCTGGTAAGTACCGTCCCAATCCACTGCCTTCTCTGAAGATCAGTGGCGTGGACGTGATTAATCCGGAGCATGTTGCTGACGAAATTGGCCGATATTTAGCGGAGCGCTGTCGTGCAAACGTAGACGACCCTGATTTTGCGGCGATCAAACAGCAGTGCGAGAGATCACCCGTTGATTTCTCCACCAGCTGTCAGCTGCCAATCAACAGCGATTTTTCTACATCTGAGCTGAGAACGGCCTTGCGATCGCTTCGCGATGTGGCCGAAGGCCCTGATGAGGTGCACAACCTCATGCTGAAACGTCTGTCGCCCGCAGTGCTGTCCACCTTGCTGCAGGTCTTCAATGATCTGTGGATCTGGGATCTATCGCCCGATATCGCTTACCTCCAGTCTCTGCAAACTGTTTGAGAAAATGGTTTGCAGACGGCTGGTATGGTTTCTGGAACGCGGTCGGCTGTTCAATGATGCTCAGTGCGGATTTCGCCAGGGTCGCTCAACGTTAGACCACTTGGTGACCATTGACTCTCGCGTACGTGAAAGTTTCACGCGAGGTCACCACGTCGGGGCGATATTCTTTGACATCGAAAAGGCATATGACACCACATGGCGACATGGTATTCTTCGCAAACTGCATCGCTGTGGTGTCAGAGGCAACATGGGGAGGTTCGTACACAATTTCCTTTTTCACCGCACATTCTGTGTGCGTGTGGGGAACTCCCTGTCTCGTTCGTTCGATCAGGCAGAAGGCGTTCCACAGGGTAGTGTGCTCAGCGTGGCCCTTTTTGCCATAATGATCAACGACATTGACGATCATTTGCCTCCCTCGATTGGACGGTCTCTATTTGTGGACGACTTCTCCATATGGTGTTCTTCCCGCAGCACTGTTGCTGTCCAGCGTCAACTGCAGCTGGCGGTGAATAAAATAGAGACTTGGGGAACGCGTAACGGCTTCCGCTTCTCGACGTCCAAAACGGTCGGTGTACACTTCTGCCGCCGTCGAGGTGCCTGCCCTGACATGGAAGTGGAATGGTACGGCAGTGCTGTCTCATTCCAACGCACGGTTCGGTTTTTAGGGGTCACATTGGACTCGCGCTTGACCTACACCGACCATATTTCACAGCTGAGAACCACTTGTCTAAAGGCACTGAATGTGCTGAAGACTCTTTCCCGCATGCGGTATGGAGCAGATCGACAGTCCCTTCTCCTTCTGTACCGCTCGTTAGTCAGGTCGCGTCTCGATTACGCAAGCATCGTATATAATCTGGCTTCGGAGTCAGCAAAAGGCCGTTTGAATGTCGTACACCACGCAGGGATACGCATTGCCACCGGCGCGTTTCGCACTTCGCCAATCGTCAGCCTCCTTGTTGAGGCTGATGAGGCTCCGCTGGCGCTCCGTCGTCAAGAGCTGGTCATGCGTTATTCTTGCAAGCTGGCAAGCACCCATGAAAACCCCGCGTATGACGTGGTATTTTCCCAGCATGTGCCTGAGCAGCAGCACCTTCCAGGACCTCAGTGTTCTGTGCTGTTGTGCAGCAAAATGAGGGCACTGCTGGAGTCATGCGGGATGGGTGCTAACGACGTCCTCAGACAAGAATAAACGGCGGAGTCACCCTGGGAATTGGTCACACCCGAGGTTGACGTCTCGCTAGCAGCTCTGCCGAAACACCGTACAGTGCCCAGTGTGCTTCGCTCAAACACACTGGAGCGAATTCATTCTTACGGACGGTATACTGCCGTGTACACTGATGGATCTAAGTCGGCCAGTGGTGTGGGTTGTGCGTTTGTAAGTGGAGGTATGTGCCGCTCGAGCACGCTGCCACCGAGCGCCTCCATTTACACGGCTGAGCTTCACGCTATCCTGCTGGCCCTGGTTTTTATTCGCTCATCTTCTTTTTCATTGTTTTTAGTTTTATCTGCTTCCCTTAGTGCTTTAACTTCATTATCGTCTTTCTCCTTACATCCTCTTATACAGAGGATTTTTATCTCTCTTGACATCATCCACCACCAGGGCAAGCGTGTAAAGTTCTGCTGGATTCCGGCCCATATTGGTATTTTGGGCAACGAGCGAGCTGACAGAGCCGCAAAAAGAGCTGCTGAACGAGACTTTTATTCATTTTATTTTAACTTTCCCATTCCGTATTCGGACTTTTATCCTATTATACATCGTTTTATCCGTTCTCGCTGGCAGCTCTCCTGGGACGAATGTGGTTCTAACAAATTAAAAGCTGTGAAGCCCGAAATCGGACATTGGATGTGCTCTTGTCGCCGGAAGAGGTCCGAGGAAGTGGCGCTCTGTCGTCTGCGTGTGGGTCACACGTACGATACGCATCGCCATCTTCTACTCGGACAACCTGAACCCACGTGCAGCGCATGTAATGTACGTCTCTCCGTGCAGCACATCCTGGTGGAATGCCCATCATTCTCAGAGGCGCGTCAACGTTTTCTTGGATCCGTTCGGACTATTCACGATGTTCTCGGACAGGAGCAATCGGCGGTCATTGAGGGCCGAATTTTTTAGTTTTTACGGCTTTTGCCTTTTAGAATTAGTTATTGAGTTTTATTTCTTGACTTTCACATTCATTTTGTTCACTATCACACTTATTTATTTCATCATTCCATTCCTCATGTCCATCATTTTTGGGTGTTTAGGCTGTGAATAGACTGGGGGGTGCCGTATGGTCCCAGAGGCCGGTGCACCCCATAAACACAAATAACTAACTAACTAACTATCCACACTGACGTCACTACGTGTATGAGTGTGTGTGTGATATTGTTTGTATGCCTGTGTGCATGTGCGTGTGTGTGAGTGTCACTGGACACAAGTTGCGTTGTACGTTCGTTCACCCTTCACTATGTAATACATTCATTCGCTCATCAGCCACGCCAGTGCTTGCATCCGCCGTGCTGCTACAAATGTAACGTTTGAGTCTGCAAATTTTCCTGCTGATGCCAACCAGACACTGATCAAGCCAATTCCTAAAAACGGCAAAAATCATCAATAATTTAATTCTTATAGACCGGTTTCGAATATAACATTTACATCAAAAGTTATTGAAAGAGCTATGTTGGATCAAATTTTAGAACATGTCAATTAGAGAAGTATTGAGAAGGCATATGCTGCGCGGCGAGCACGTTCACTCTGGTTCATTTTAGTTAAACGTGGAATGCACTCGTTCATGTACGATAAGTACATTTCAATGTAAATTACTTGTATTAAGATATGTTGGCTATCCACACTGACGTCACTGCGTGTATGAGTGTGTGTGTGTGATATTGTTTGTATGCCTTTGTGCATGTGCGTGTGTGTGAGTGTCACTGGACACAAGTTGCGTTGTACGTTCGTTCACCCTTCACTGTGTAATAAATTACTTGTATCAGATATGTTAATTTGTTAAATGTACGTGTTATCCAACAAAGTTAAACGTTTGTTGTCAAACTGTGTCGTGTCAAGAAACGCGTGCAACAACTTAAGGTGTATTGACCACAAGTGCTGTCAATGCAATGCTGTTCCGCGCTTCTAGCAACATGGACAGCGTGCAGTGTGCTCGTGCAAGATGACACCGCCGCTATATGATATACATGAATGGAGACAATGCGATACAATGCAGACATACAAACGCATACACATATATATATATATATATATATATATATATATATATATATATATATATATATATATATATATATATACAGATATATCCTAATGCTACCCGCCACACAAACAGTTCCTCAATTGCTAATGGTGTTGTTCATTTATATATTCGCAGATATTGTGATAATTGCTGGTGAATACATTAGCAAATGGTGAATACTTATTTATGATCACAATATTTTTCAACTGTGCCAACAAAAATGTCGACGCCTGAACCGCACTCGGAAGTGAGATGTCCTGCCGAAGGGTGCACCCTGTCGTGGCCTACATCAACACAGTGTAGGCGCTGCACGTTTGCATATTTTACTTATTTGTTCTCGTGTCATGGTAATTAATGTATTGTGTTATTTTAAAGGTACACTGTTGTTTATATTTATATGTGTGTTATGATGTATTAATGTTTTATTCAATATCACTATATAAACGCACAAGCATACATGTCTATATTTGCGGAACGTATGTTATTGCATGTATATGTTATTGAGGTGTTGTGCATTGCTTGATGTGTGCAATTGTTGTCTCGCGTCGCGTTCCCTGTACAACATATCATTGTGCGCATTGCGCAAGTAGACCCATGCAGCGCGGATTTATGTGAGTATCGGACAACTTCCGGTGAGCGCGCTCATTGTCCGATACTGGCATAAATCCGTAATACACTTAGGCACGCGCATAGCGCTGTGAGGGACCGCTCATCGCTCGCTGTTAAGTGCCTCAAGATCTCGCCCTATTCGACTCGCTCATTTTTGCTGTTTGTATCATCAACCCGTGTGTATCTTCGATCTGTGTGTGTCATCGACGACTATTTGTATTGTTTGTGGACGGCGCCAATGTAGTGTTCGAGAAAACTCGTCTTTTCTGCTAATTGGCCAAATTCATCAAGCTGCTCTTTTAAGAGCATTTAATTAGCGAATAATTTAGCCCCGCCTTTTTAAAGGCGAATTGTCAGTTGCGAATTCAACGCATTGTACAGTCTTTGTAAAGACTAAGCGAATTTAACGCAATTGACAGAGCGTTTTCGGTGTCGTTGACACACGCGTGTTTGTCAACATTGGCGTAGCAATGTCTATCAACACTGGTGACCCCGAGTTGAAGACAGCCACTGACACGCAGATAGCCAGCGCACAATCGTCCCAGCCTTGCAGGCCAGCAACGACATTCAGACTACCAACGTTTCTACCTGAAGACCCCGAAGTTTGGCTGGTCCAGGTCGAGTGTGCTTTCGATGTCGCCGGCATCGACAACGACGAAACGCGTTTCAAGTTGGTGGTCGCCAACTTGCCAGCACACATCGCCACACAGGTCCGTGATGTTTTGCGCGGGCCCAAATCGTTTTCCGCTCTCAGCACGGCCCTGCAGGAACGTCTGGCTCAATCACACGCCAGTCGCCTTGAAGCAATGCTTTCAAAGCAGCAGCTCGGCGACCAAAAACCGACGACTCTTCTGCGGTCTATGCGACACGAGTTGTTGATCGCCGGCAACGTACCTGCAGACTCAGGGCTGCTCAGGACACTATTTTTGCAGAGACTCCCACAGGCAGCACGAGCGGCCTTGTCCCTACTGCCTGCGACTACCCCTCTCGACGAGCTGGCCGGAGCTGCTGATCGGTACATGGAAGCCAGCGGCATGAATACGCCACAACTAGCAGCCAATCATGTGCAGTCAGTGCCTCACGCTCAGGAGAGAACGGACAACAGTCGCAGCGATTTGTGCCAAGCTGTATCTTCGCTGGTGGACACTGTCCAACAGCTCGAATTGACCAACAGACGCCTTGAGTCCGCACTGGCCGCGAGATCTGCAGAGCGCGAGCCACGATTGGCCCCAAGGAATGAGAGCCGCGCAAGATCGACATTGCGCCAATCTGTTCGTCAGCAGTCGCCATCTCCACGACGAGGTCAGTCAGCACGAACACACTCACCTGCACAAACGTACGTCCAGCCACCATCAACTCTCTGCTGGTACCACGAGCAGTTTGGCGCGGCCCCGCGTCGCTGCAGACCACCTTGCTCTTGGTCTTTAAACTAGACAGCCCCCAGCATGTAGCGCAATGCTTGGGTGGCTGCTCTACCGACGCGCCGCTGCTCTTCATTCGTGACAAGACCAGCGGAACAAAGTATCTTGTGGATACTGGCGCTCAAGTGAGTGTGGTACCACCGACGCCGCACCACAAGCAAAACCTGACACCGACGACACAGCGACTCACCGCCGCAAACGGATCCGAAATTCGAGTTTACGGCAAGCGCAGCATCACCATCCGTTTTGAAAACGGTGGAAAGATTCAATGGGCTTTCGTAGTTGCGCAAGTCAACATGGCAATCATCGGAGCTGATTTTCTGCACGCGCACCACATCCTGATTGACTTGCGTAACAAGCGCCTGTTACACAGAGGCAACGTTTGTACTTCGGCAAGAACCTCGACGATTTCTTCAGTCGGCATTCGTGTTGCGACAGTTTCGCGGTACGAACAAATCATGCAGCGCTTCAAAGCGGTGACGACAGCGCCGACGGGTCCTGTAGCGGTGAAACATGACGTGACTCACCACATTATCACGCACGGACCGCCGGTTTTTTGTCGCCCACGTCGCCTAGAGCTTGAAAAAGCCAGCATCGCAAAGCGTGAAATTGACAAGATGCTGAAACTTTGCATTTTGCGTCCATCAAACAGCGCGTGGGCATCAGCACTTCACTTAGCCCCGAAATCAAACGGTGATTTCAGGCCATGCGGAGATTATCGCGCCTTAAATAACCGCACCGTGCCCGATCAATACCCGCTGCCGTACCTGCGAGATTTTTCCGTTAAGCTTCACGGCTGCAAGGTGTTCTCCAGTCTCGATCTGGTGAGAGCCTACCACCAGATTCCCGTCGAACCGGCCGATATTCCCAAAACGGCAATCACGACACCATTCGGCCTCTACGAGTATGTACGCATGCCGTTTGGCTTGAGGAACGCCGGGCAGACGTTTCAGCGTTTTATGGACGGTGTTCTGCGCGATATCGACGGCGTATTCTGCTATTTGGACGATTTGCTGCTCGCATCGAGCTCTCACGATCAGCACGAACGCCTGCTCACGACTATCATGTCTCGTCTGGAGCAGTATGGTCTGGTGGTCAATGTAGACAAGTGCGTCATTGGGGTCCCTTCAATCCGATTCCTCGGACATCAAGTGACTGCCGATGGAGTTCTTCCCCTCGAAGACAAAGTGACCGCAATCCAGACCTTTCCAAAGCCAACAACGCAATCGCAGCTCCGCCGTTTTCTCGGGATGGTAGCGTACTACCAACGTTTCATACCCAACGCGGCTGCAAAGCTGAAGCCGTTGCACGCCCTGCTTACGCACCGGGCAAAGCGTTCGAAGGCACCTGTTGAATGGTGTGCGGACACCAACAGAAATTTCGACGATGTCAAGCAAGCTCTGACAACATCCGCCATGCTTTTGCACCAAATACCCAGGGCTGAGCTTAGCCTTCACGTTGACGCATCCGATTCCGGCGTCGGAGCCGTATTACAGCAGCACGTACATGACGACTGGCAGCCCCTCGGATACTTTTCAAAAACTCTGTCAAAAACCGAGCAAAAATATAGCACCTTCGGAAGAGAACTGCTGGGCGTTTATCTGGCCGTGCGTCACTTCAGGCACACGATCGAAGGACGAAATGTCATCGTATTTACAGACCATCGTCCACTGGTACACGCATTGTCTTCCAACTCCGACAAATACGCGCCACGAGAGATGAGACATCTAGACTTTGTCAGCCAGTTCGTGTCTGACATTCGTCACATCCCCGGTGCTGAGAACCAGGTGGCCGACGCTTTATCACGCACGACAGCAGCAATCATTTCGCCCGTCATCCACACGGATGATTTTGCCTCACTGGCCGCGGCGCAAGCCGAAGACCCGTCGCTTTCTTCACTTCGCGATTCTCCAGGCTCCCTACAGCTCCAGAATATGCAGTTTGGCCAGGACTCGTTCTTGTGCGATGTGTCCACTGGCACACCACGACCGGTACTGCCCACAGACTTGCGACGACTGTACACCAAGAGCCTGCATGAGCTGTCACATCCCGGCGTGGAAGCAACAGTGAAGCTGGTCGCGAAGCGTTTCGTATGGTCAAACATGGATCGAGACATACGCCGGTGGACGCGTTGTTGCGTGAGCTGTCAACGTTCGAAGATCACCCGCCATACAAAGAGCGCAGTGTCACCATTTGGGACACCCAGTGAACGTTTCAGCCACGTTCACGTCGACCTTGTTGGACCGCTACCACCATCGCAGGGCCAGACATACCTGCTCACCTGCATCGACCGCTTCACGCGCTGGCCGGAAGCCATGCCTCTGCCCGACATAAAAACCGTGACAATCGCACGTGTGTTCTTCCATCAGTGGGTGTCACGTTTCGGCGTTCCTGACACGATCACCACCGACCGCGGAGCCCAGTTCGAATCGGCTCTCTGGTCCGAACTGAGTCGAGTTCTGGGTTGTCGGCGCATACGCACGACCAGCTATCACCCGGCAAGCAACGGTATGGTGGAAAGATTTCATCGACAGCTGAAATCCAGCCTACGCGCGTCGCAGACGTCATGGATGGACGCATTACCCATGGCGCTGCTCGGCATCCGATCGACGCACAAGACCGATCTGCAAGCGTGCACGGCGGAGCTTGTGTATGGCACAACACTGCGTCTTCCCGGTGAGCTGGTCAGCGACACGCGCCTCAGCTCCGGCGATCCAGCGTCGTTTGCAGCAGTTCTACGCAAGAATATGCGCAAGCTTCGTCCCGTCTTACCGCGACCCTCCAACGCACCGTCCTTCGTGCCAAAGGCCCTTCAGTCAGCAACTCACGTTTTCGTGAGGCGCGACAGCCACCGTTACCCGCTCGACTGTCCATACGACGGACCATACGCCATTGTACAGCGGTCCGATAAACATATGGTGGTTTCGCGTAAGGGACACACGGAGACCATATCGATCGACCGCTGCAAGCCAGCTTTCATCGATGACACCTCGCTGCCGACACACGACTTGAGGGGAACACCGGATCCGTGCGAGGACCCACTGGAGGAGCCGCAAACGTCAGAATTGGCGATAAAAGGTCCAGCCACCGAACACGTGAGTCCACACAGACACATCGATACACAATCTTCTCCGACACACAACAGTTCATATTCTAATGTGTCTACAACACAGTCCAGAAACGATTTGCCACAATCTGTACTGCGCACACGTAGCGGTCGCACAGTACGGCCTCCTTTGCGTTATCGACGCGTATCTTTCGTCATCGACACATCTAGGGAGGGGGCACTGTAGGCGCTGCACGTTTGCATATTTTACTTACTTGTTCTCGTGTCATGGTAATTAATGTATTGTGTTATTTTAAAGGTACACTGTTGATTATATTTATGTGTGTGTTATGATGTATTAATGTTTTATTCAATATCACTATATAAACGCACAAGCATACATGTCTATATTTGCGGGACGTATGTTATTGCATGTATATGTTATTGAGGTGTTGTGCATTGCTTGATGTGTGCAATTGTTGTCTCGCGTCGCGTTCCCTGTACAACATATCATTCTGCGCATTGCGCAAGTAGACCCATGCAGCGCGGATTTATGTGAGTATCGGACAACTTCCGGTGAGCGCGCTCATTGTCCGATACTGGCATAAATCAGAAATACACTTAGGCACGCGCATAGCGCTGTGAGGGACCGCTCATCGCTCGCTGTTAAGTGCCTCAAGATCTCGCCCTATTCGACTCGCTCATTTTTGCTGTTTGTATCATCAACCCGTGTGTATCTTCGATCTGTGTGTGTCATCGACGACTATTTGTATTGTTTGTGGACGGCGCCAATATAGTGTTCGAGAAAACTCGTGTTTTCTGCTAATTGGCCAAATTCATCAAGCTGCTCTTTTAAGAGCATTTAATTAGCGAATAATTTAGCCCCGCCTTTTTAAAGGCGAATTGTCAGTTGCGAATTCAACGCATTGTACAGTCTTTGTAAAGACTAAGCGAATTTAACGCAATTGACAGAGCGTTTTCGGTGTCGTTGACACACGCGTGTTTGTCAACATTGGGGTAGCAATGTCTACCAACAACAGAACCAATACTGGTCCGTCTCCTCGAGATGCGCGAGCGCTCCGCTCATCCACAACAGTCCTTGCCGACGTCGTCCGCGCCCCCGCAAGCTGAGAAAGTGAAGCGTCCCGTTGTGTCACAAGGAGGAACAGCAGAACAATGGTCGTACCTTATACAGAGGTGGAGTGATTACAAAACGTCCACCGGACTAGAAGGGCGGGATCTTATATTTCAGCTTCTCGAATGCTGCGACGAGGACCTTCGACGAGATATCTCCCGCTATTTCGGCGGACTATCACACGAAGCAGAGATCACTAGTAGAAAGCTTCAACACTTTGTGACATATGACGCACACTCCCCCTTGCCCCCCCTCCCTCTGACGTCACCCCCTCTGACGTCACTCTTAACCTAACTTAACCTAACTTTTGACCTTTTGTAAAATCGGGGCGATAGGGATGCGTGGGGTACGGCTCGCCATTTATATAGAACTGAAGACTGTTTAGATGGTAGTGGTGAAAATTCCATGGGTTTTTCTGTAGTGATCCATGATACGCTTCAGTGCTTACGAGTCCCAGCAGAATTTGTCGCGGCACTTGTGAGGTGAAAATATTATTCAGCGTTCCACTCATGTTTCCTTTGGGGAGAGTATATGTTTTCAGTAGAACTCGTGGAATAGGATATCGAGCTGGTGTCTTCGCCAGCTGTTTGTGAAAATTCACCTACATAGAGTCGGAAAGCGTTATTTTCTCGACATGCACACACAGGTCGACAATTTCAATCTTGTATTCTCCCTCGGCACCGAGTAGAGCAAACTGATCAGAGTTTCTTATCAGTTTGAGTTTCTCCGAAACTGTACCGGGCAATATACGACATTGATGGTTGGTATCCAGCTGTAGCGGTGTACAAAAATCAAAAACTTTGCTTCCAGCCACCCATTGTTTGCGTTCGTTAAAACCAATGTTCAAAAGTCTAACATCATTCAAGTGTCCATCAGTATCTTTACGCCAAAAACCCGACCGTAAATGACCGTTTTTAGCGTTCTGGTTATACGATAACAACGTCTCAAGATAGGTGGATAAATAGATAGTTTAGATAGATAGATAGATAGTTTAATATAGATAGATAGATAGATAGTTTAATATAGATAGATAGATAGATAGTTTAATATTTTGTCTTTCAATACTAGACGGACGAACAGCTTTGAGCGACAAACCGTACAATGATGAATAATTTCGAACATGACTACACTGGATTTTGTGTCTATTCTCCATAAAGCACAAACGATTGGAAGTAATACCTGATTTAAGCGTGATTCACACAATCTCTATGATGTTGATATGATTGAAGGTGATCCGGTGTGTTTGGACATTTCCATGTCACGCTTTATAGTAGTTCTATTAAATTAATACAGTCTCTTGTTCTCTCTCGTCTTGATTACTGCAGCTCACTCCACTACATTCTTACCAACAAATCCCTGAAAATCCTTCAAAAAATAATTAATCAATCCTGTCGTTTTGTGCTCCATCCTACACCTTGCCGCCATACCTCTCAATTCTTGTTCCAATTCCACTAGCTTCCCATCATTCCTAGGATTCATTTTCGGCTGTGTTGTCTCATATATAAAATTCTGCACAATAGCTCTTCCCCGTCCTATCTTTCTGATCTTCTAGTTTCTTCTAATGACTTTAATTCTCGTGTTCATCGTCCTTTATCCTGTCCTCGCGCTATCAACGAGTCACCTTGGTCCGCAAAATCCTTTTCTTTCTATGCGCCTCGGGTCTACAATGATCTTCCTTCCTCAATCACTTCCTCTTCATCCTTTAGTAGATTTTCCTCCTCACTTCGTAAATATCTTTTTGCTAAATCTTTTGATCCCACTTCTCGCACTCTTACACCTTACGCTTCCCTATGACTCTAATTTACAATTACTCATGTTTTTACTTATTTTCATTTTATTTATCTCCATTATTATTGGAAAAAAATTTCCTTTCTGTGAATTTTCTACTTCTTTTCTCACATCTTGATATCGTGTACTGTTGTTTCTAATTGTTGTCTCTTTCGCGCTTGTTTCTGTGTGAGCGCTATACAAATACATTGTTGTTGTTGTTGTTGTTGTTGTTCTTGCTTTTCTGGGAATGAGAACATGCTGAATTTGGACTATCAGTAGTAATTCCTTTTACACCTTGGAACCAGCTCCAGGAATTTCTTAATAACATATAATGAACACAAACAAGAAAACATCAATAGCTCTGCGATGAAATAAGCCTTTCATATTAGCTGAAGTAACTGCTGAAATGATTTATTTTGATTAATATTAATTGTTGTTTTAAGCGCGCACCGTATTTTGATTATAAGACACGTCTCGCTATGAACCAATCTACAGCGCAGCCTCCCAGTAAGCCCAAGCGGATAGTAAATTTCGCACGCGGGCCAGAATTCGAACCGCGAGCCTCTGACACAAGATTCCAGCGCCTTAGCGACCACCCGAGAGCTGAAGTGATATGTGTGATATATTGTCGCTAATGAGTTTAAAACACCAATTATATAAATACCTCAAAATCAGTAACCTCAATTTAAACAAACAATTTCGACTAAAAGCGAAACACTAGCAGTTACACAGCTAAATAGTGCCCACCTCTGTTGATTTATAACTATTGTGGTACGCAAATATATAACTACGTTGATAAGACATGTTAACGAAGCAAACACCTCATGAGAAACGAGCAGATGTACATATTTTACTCAACCTATGAACGAAACCAAACCTCTGACCGCAGCGAAATGTCCAGGATGATGGCATGCAGAATCATTCGAGTGAGGATCACAAAATGGCTGCGCAAATCACACTTGACGCGAAATTTGACAAATTCACACTTCACTCTAAACCACACTGAAGTGAAAATCACTATACACGTCAATTATCGCCAAGAATAGCACGCGATAAAACACTAAACACACGAGAGCACTAACCACGTGCGCTCGCTACCATGCAACTGCCATGCTGACAGTTGAAAAACTTGTCCGCACAGTGTGACGTGACGATGACGTCATACTTCCGTGAAAGGGCCTGTATCTAGGTGGCGTTGCCTTGCCCCCCCCCCCCCTTATAACGTCACCCCCCTCTGACGTCACTCTTAACCTAAGTTAACCTAACTTTTTTTCTCTCTTTTTATTTTATTTTATTTATTTTTATTTTTATTTTTATTTTTTTCCTATTATATACCTAACCTAACTTTTCTGTATTCCATATCTAATCTAACTTTTCTCTTTATTATATACCTAACCTAACTTTTTTTGTGGATTCCATACCTAACCTAACTTTTTGTGTATTCCATACCTAACCTAACTTTTTTCTTTATTCCATACCTAACCTAACTTTTTTCTTTATTCCATACCTAACCTAACTTTTTTCTTTTTTATATACCTAACCTAACTTTCTTCTGTATTATATACCTAACCTAATTTTTTTTCTGTATTCCATACCTAACCTAACTTTTTTCTTTATTATATACCTAACCTAACTTTTTTCTTTATTATATACCTAACCTAACTTTTTTATTTATTCTATACCTAACCCAACCCAACCTAACCCGACCCAATCCAATTTTTATTTTTATTTCTTATTATATATTTCTTATTATATTTATTCTTTTTTCTATGCCCAACCTAACTTTTTTCCTTTATTTCTATTTCATGTCACGATACTCATTATATCGGGATCGCCAAGTCGATGTTTGTCAGAGACGTGAATATAATAATTTTCAATCATACTTGAAATATATATAAAAAACGGTTTGACTAAATCGGTCGCAAAGGCGATGTTTCACTATGACGATGAATCACTCGCCACGTTTATATAAAGTGTCTGGTTTATGTCAAATACTGCGGTAAGGTAATCGGATTAAAATGCCAGATGAATTCATTGGCGTCAAGCCAAGGATGAATATTTTGAATATATTTACCTGTTTCGCTTCGATCTATCGAGGCGAAATTTATTTTATTGTGGGTTGCGTATATGTATGCACATACGCATGCATATGCGTTCATATTTGTATGCATGCGCGTGTGTATGCATGTGCACGCTCTTGGAAGAGTGTTTGCACATCGTTGTATGCGCGTATGCACTTTGTGTACACGGAGACGCGTGCCCGTACATGTACGTACGTCTGCACTTGTGTGCACGGGGATGCGTGCCTGTATGTATGCGCGTATGTATGCTTCTTGTAAGATGACTCTCTTTGTCTCGATCGGGTGTGAATGACCTCGAGGCAAAGTGAACCAGTGGCAGCCATTGTGTGTAATGTGTAGGGCTCAGTACTCGGTGTGTATGCTCAGCTCGTGCTGAACGATTCTGTTTCTCGGCTAAGCCGAAAGATTGGCGACGCTCGGAACGCGTGAGTGCATGTCAATAATATTATATGTTTTTCTTGTGTTTCTACTTGCTGCTAGCATGTAACGTTCTGGATCGTGGATATTCATTATTGTATAAACAGAAATACGTTGTGTGTGTTTAGCCTTGCTATTTTTGTATTTTGCACGCAGGTTTAAACCTTCTACCTTCTACCTTGTGTATGTGGAGCGAGTCAATAAAGGTTGAAACCCCGAGTCTCTAGCGCCAATATGCTGGACGCTTGAAAGCGTCAGTTCTACACGCGCGGAGCGTGACATTTAAACGCGATCCGTCTGGGGCGCGGTATTTAAACGCGATCCGTCTGGGGCGCGGTATTTAAACGCGATCCGTCTGGGGCGCGGTATTTATACGCGTCATCCTCTGGCCGGGGACGTGGTCCTGTTGCTGTCGGTCAACATTGCTGTGGTGGTCGTGATGACTGGCATGACTATATCGGCTCGACAGCGGTGACTGAGTGTAATTCATCTTGGTGCATCTGTTCATCCGGTGTCGTACGCTTCGGGTTTCGGTATTGTGAAATATTTTGTTTGTGTACCATCTCGTTTACCTTTGTATATTTCAAAGAGGAATTATCGCTATGGAAGTGATATTAGGTTAACATTTATTCGTTTGTTGTTTATGCTTGTCTGATCTCACAACTTTCATGAGTATTTCGCAATTATGGAGGCAAGATCTTTGAAAACAAGCAGAGCGATTTCCAAGGGCAGATTTACTCGGTTGGCTTCTAAGATTGAGGAGCAGCTGAAGTGTGAGACAGGTAAAGGTTCACTGAGGTTAATTGACGAAATGTTTGAAGACCTCAGAAGTTTGTGGTCAGAAGTGCAGAGCAAGCACGAAAGTTATGTCATTTCACTGAGTGAATACGATGATTACCTCGAGAGTGAATGGATAGCGAGTCTGGAAGACGTATTCCATAACATCAGACGATCTGTAATACAGTTTAGCGAACGTGAGGCTCGAACTGTTCAGTGTTCCCCCAAAGATGAAAAAATTGATCAAGTTCAGTTGAAACTGCCACGTTTGGCGCTGCCAGTGTTTTCGGGTAGCATTAGGGAGTACCCGCGTTTCAAGACTGACTTCACCAGTCATGTAATGAAACAGTTGCAAGGAGATTCCGCAGCCTATGTGTTACGATCCTGTTTGAGAGGGCATGCCCTAAATATCGTTCGGAGCATAGATGATGTGCAGTCAATGTGGGACAGATTGGATAATGAATTTGGGGATCCAAGCAAGCTTGTTGAACATGTCATTACAGAAATCAGCAGATTCCACATAAAAAAGCCTGAAGATTTTGTGCAATTTGCTAACATTATAGAGAGGGGGCATAATGACCTTTGCAAAGCCAATCTCGAAAACGAAATTTCCAATTCAAGCACAGTCAGCGTTCTGGAAGCCAAATTACCTTCAGAGTTAAGGGCGAACTGGGCAATTGAAATTACTCGCGATGATTCTCCTGTAAATAAGTATGACAAATTTCCAGCTCTTCTGAAATTTATTCTACAACATAAAAGGGCAATCGAGTATAATTCCCACAAGTTGCGTAGTGCTCCACAGTTGACTAACAGGGAGACAATTCATGTCAGTAATGCAAGAACCAATGGGCCAAATATTCAGCCACAGCGTTGCTGGTTGCATAACACAACCACCCATGGTGTTAGCGACTGTAGAAGGTTCCTGCAAATGACAGCCGATGATCGACTAAGGTTAGTCAAAGACAAGAAAGCCTGTTTGTCATGTCTGGGCCTAAATCACTTGTCACGAAATTGCAGGAGAAAGGTTAAGTGCAGCGTTCAGAATTGTGAACAATCTCATCATGAATTGATGCATGATGCGTTTCAAATGACTGATGTCAAAGTGCATACAGTTGCACAGGCTGTCTCGAGTGATCCTTCCGATCAATCACACAGTGAAAACACATGTCTCCTGCAGGTGATGAGATTGCCGACTGTTTCTCAAAAATACAGTCGAGTTAATGTGTTGTGGGATAGCGGCTCAACAGTCAGTCTCATAACATTCAACCAAGCAAAACGACTAAATCTCAATGGTGTCAGAACACGAATGCAGATCACCAAAGTGGGGGGCATTACGGAGAACATTTCTTCCGAAAAATATTGTTTGCCACTCAGGGACATGAATGGAGGAGTCTATTATTTTGATGTTTACGGTATCGAAAAAATTTCGAGTGCGATTGTAAGATGTGATTCCGGCGTTATGGCTGAGGCAAGAAACTTGTTTGGGAGTACACCCGATTTGCTGTTCCGTCCTTACGGCGAGATCGACGTGCTAATAGGCTTCAATTACGCTGCTTTACACCCCGTGACCCACAGGGCAGTGGGAAATTTGCTTCTCATGCGAAATGTGTTTGGTTCCTGTCTCGGTGGTACACATCCCACCATTCGAGAAGATGTGTCGCACGTTGAGCAGATTAGATGTCAATCCAATCACGCTTTGTTGAGTGTTAGAGAGTTTTTTGATATTGAGTCAATGGGCGTAAGCTGCACTCCGAAATGTGGGGGCTGCAGGTGCGGAAAGTGTCCTGCGGGTGGGAAAGATTACACCCTAAAGGAAGAGAGAGAGTTAGCTCTTATCGAGAGTGGCATAAAATTCGAGGGGCACTGGGTTGCGAGTTACCCATGGGTAAAAGATCCCAACGACCTGCCAAACAACAAGGTGGTAGCACTCGGGTGTCTAAAGTCACTGGAGAAAAGATTGATGAAAACCCCGGATGTAGCTCAACTATACGATAGTCAAATTGAAGATATGGTCAGTCGTGATGTGGCAAGAGTATGTACGTCTGATGAGTTAAATAGTTACGTGGGTCCTATTCATTATATAGGTCATCACGAAGTGCTAAAGCCGTGTTCGGGCACCACCCCCTGTAGAATTGTTTTTAACAGTTCGGCCAGTTTTAAAGGGCACGTGCTGAATGACTATTGGGCGAAGGGTCCAGATCTAATTAATAACCTGTTGGGAGTGATCATCCGCTTTAGAGAAAATCCATGTTTTCTCATTGGCGACATCAGTAAGATGTATCACGCAATTAGAATACCTCTGCGCGATCAGCACACACACCGTTTTTTGTGGCGTAGAATGCAGCAGGACGCCGAACCCACGACATATGTGATGACACGCGTGTCATTTGGTGATCGTCCGGCAGGCACTATCGCAATAGCTGCTCTGCGTAAAACAGCTCAAATGGCCCCACCAGAGCTTAATCAAGCTGCGCAGGTCATTCTGAGGAACATCTATGTGGATGACATAATGGACAGTTTGCCGTCAAAGACGGAAGCGGTAAAAGTATCCGGCGAAGTTTATGAAATCCTAAAGGAGGGAGGATTTGAAATAAAGAAATGGACTGTCGGTGAATCACAAAACGAGTGTGCTTCCAAAGTGTACGGTGTAATTTTCACGTGTATGTTGTGTAGAACAGTGCATATCGATCTTGCAACTGATTATTCTGCCAGCGGATTTCTTATGGTGTTGAGAAGATTCGTTTCATTGAGGGGATTTCCGATCAAGATATATTCGGATTGTGGCACGCAGTTAACTGCTGCAGATAAACAGTTGAAAGAGGTTCATGAAGCCATAAAATCAAATGATGTTGCTGACTTCGGAGATGACACGAAAATTCAGTGGATATTTTCGCCTCCAGACTCTCCATGGTACAATGGGTGCGCTGAAGCATTGATCAAATCAGTAAAACGCGCTCTCAGTTTCGTAGTTGGACAGCAAATACTAACTTTCCCCGAGCTCCAAACAGTGATGTTCGAAGTTGCTAACCTATTGAATGAGCGTCCTATCGGTCATAAACCAACTGACCCGAGTGATGGCAATTATTTGTCACCGAATAATCTATTGTTGGGGAGGACAACACGCAAAGTCCCTCCTGGCGTATTGGATCCTCATCCCAACCCCAGAATGAGATTTCATCTAGTGCAAAAAATCACAGATGATTTTTGGAAGAGATGGATCAGATATTTTTTCCCTTCATTGCTCATTAGAAAGAAATGGCACACGGAGAAGCGCAACGTCATGATTGGCGACGTCGTCCTAATACAGGACGTAAATATGCTGAGAGGAACATGGAAATTGGCAATTGTCACTGAGGTGTACCCCGACGAAAGCGGTAAGGTGAGAAAAGCAGAGGTGGAGTATACTTTATCTCACAAAGAACAGGACGATAATCTAAAACGTATAAAAGTTGTGAGACCAATACAACGATTGATTGTCATTGTTCCTATTGATGAATGATTGTTTACTGTCATTGTATGGGTAAGAAATCGTATGTCGATGTATGGGCATAGATGCTACGATGTTGATGCTGAATGTTTAATGTTCGATATATGTTGTTCTTGCTATATTCAATCGATATTTGGCGTGAATACGTTGATTCTCGATGTATAATTTGTCGGCGGGGAGTGTTTCGCTTCGATCTATCGAGGCGAAATTTATTTTATTGTGGGTTGCGTATATGTATGCACATACGCATGCATATGCGTTCATATTTGTATGCATGCGCGTGTGTATGCATGTGCACGCTCTTGGAAGAGTGTTTGCACATCGTTGTATGCGCGTATGCACTTTGTGTACACGGAGACGCGTGCCCGTACATGTACGTACGTCTGCACTTGTGTGCACGGGGATGCGTGCCTGTATGTATGCGCGTATGTATGCTTCTTGTAAGATGACTCTCTTTGTCTCGATCGGGTGTGAATGACCTCGAGGCAAAGTGAACCAGTGGCAGCCATTGTGTGTAATGTGTAGGGCTCAGTACTCGGTGTGTATGCTCAGCTCGTGCTGAACGATTCTGTTTCTCGGCTAAGCCGAAAGATTGGCGACGCTCGGAACGCGTGAGTGCATGTCAATAATATTATATGTTTTTCTTGTGTTTCTACTTGCTGCTAGCATGTAACGTTCTGGATCGTGGATATTCATTATTGTATAAACAGAAATACGTTGTGTGTGTTTAGCCTTGCTATTTTTGTATTTTGCACGCAGGTTTAAACCTTCTACCTTCTACCTTGTGTATGTGGAGCGAGTCAATAAAGGTTGAAACCCCGAGTCTCTAGCGCCAATATGCTGGACGCTTGAAAGCGTCAGTTCTACACGCGCGGAGCGTGACATTACCTGATACACAGGTATGGGATTATAACATTTTCCGATAACAAAGACCAAATTTACACGCAATTTATGTAAATTTAGCCGAAACGAATGCCTGTGAATCACTAGCTACGTTTATATAACGTGTCTCGTTTATGTCAAACACTGACTAAATCGGATTAAAATGCTTTTCGACTGTGTCGGAATTTCTACAAAAATGACTTGCAACGAAATGATCTTTGTGTATTTTCACTTGATACACAACTATGGCAAATATACAAGTGGAAATAAAACAACATTTTGTCCTTCAATCAGATGCTTAAAGTGAATTACTGTGTGAGGAACTGTTACAGTGTGAGGAAGACACAATAGTGCGTTGGCGGAGAGAATTTTGCACAGCAATGAACAAGGAACAGGAGGATGAAAACGAAGAATGGTCCGAAGTTTTACCATGACGGCAGCAGTTTGAGCACTTTGACTTGCTCTTGTCAGGGCAGGCTGACGACAGGTGGGCACCAGCGCAGTGACCGCAAACTGCTGTAGCTGATGGGCAGCGATCAGATTTGTGGCCCAGACCCGAGCACTTCCAGCATCGAGTCACCCAGTATCGATCGTAGACCGGGCAGCTGCACAACCCAAACACCCAAACAAACCCTGACTGCGCCCCAGTGTGGTCTTCTGCTGCGGATTGTCACCTCAATCTCATCAACAGAGTTGTTAGAACTTGCAAGATCCTCTGTGGTGACTTGGTTCTTGGGGATCTTTGCCATCGTCGAAAGGTCAGCAGCGTGTGCATGCTGTACAAGATCAAGCACAACGACCATCATTCGATGAGCAAGTCAATTCCTGATGATTTCGTGGCAGCAAGAAGCACACGGTTTACATCCAAACAACATTCCCAGTGCATGGCTCCAATTCGTTGTCGTACAAAACAATTCCAACGTTGCCCACACAACGAAAACCCAGAACTACACCTCCCCCTGTTTCTTAAGAAACAAACATATAAAAAACGCCCACACAGCAACAAAAAATAAAAAGCGAACACAATCACGGAGATATAAAAAAAACAACAACCAAACAAAATCCGCTCCGGCCCGCCCATCCAGCTCGACGGCTCCACCAGAAACACGCACCTGGCTACGGCGAAGCACAACACGTCAGGCCCCAGCGTCCCCCGCGCTCCCGCCTCGCCCGTGCTCTTCAGTGCTCCGCCGCAACCTGCCGTCTTCTCCATCAACGGCCGCCGCGACAGGGTACAACACCTTGGCCCCAGCACCCACCGTGCTCCCGCCGTCATTTGTGCTCTTCAGCACCCTGTGGCAGCCGGCCGTAATCCACCTTCCACAAATGCCGTCTTGCCTTCCGGGTCACTACGCCTCCTGCCGTTTCAGCAGCTCCTTGCCTCCTTGAGCACCAGCAGCTTCCCCCGACTGTTCTGCGACGTAGCCAGCACCAAGGCAGGCGGGACGACGAGCAACCTCGGCGCAGCTCCCCGACTGCCTCCTTGCCGGCACCATGCTCCACTGTCGTCCCCCTGCACACCCTCTTGCCACGCCGCCGAACACCACCTCTATCTTCCACTTTGCCACTGATGCCCAAGGGTCAGTACCACCGCCGCTGCTGAAGTCATTGTCAATTCATCAATTCCATGACACTATCCCGAAGCAACTACAACAATCTACACTAAACTACACTATGCCGAAGCAAAATCAAACCGCCTATCCATGAAAACCACAAAAAACAAATCACTGAAGAGGCCGAAATAGCTTGTAACTTGACAAAAGAAAACTGAAAAAATATATTAAAAAACAGGCGCGCGTGGGACAGCGACGTCCCACGCGCGCCTACAAGACAACACCGCACAGCGAGCACGCCCGAACACGACTCCCTCCACGAACTCAGAGGACAATACAAGGACACCATTGCATAAGCGCACACTCACTCACATACACATGCAGAGCAAACCAACGCCACAACGACACTCGACACTCGACACTTGCAATCTTGCACACTCCTCGCTGCAATACATGCACATGCACACACACTCGCACACAAACATACATACACAATGCGCAAAGCACCACGCCAGCAAACACAAGAAGCATAAGCCCACACACAACGAAAACCCAGAACTACAGAGAGACAAAAAGCTTAATGGCAGAAGGCCGATCAAGAAACGGACGTATTGGATACAGAGAGCGTAGGATTAATCGACAGGTCCTGGCCACATATAGAATTTTATTGGAAAACGAAAAAGAAGAATCAAATATAACACCAAGGTCACGCACAGAGTCAGAAACAGGGAACGGATGTCTGGGAGGAGAAATTCGAGGAGGGTGGAAACAATTAACTCAGATTTAGATTGATTTAGGAGAAGGCACCTAGAAGAAGCCCAAGAGGAGATGTCGAAGAGAATATCAGAGATGAAGGAATTGGAGGAAAGATGAAGAAGAACAAAAAACTTAATATCGTCAGCGTAGATATGGTAAGTTACAGAGTGGCCTTCAAGAATAGGACAAAGCGAGGACATGTAAATGTTGAAGAGTAGAGCGCCAAGAACAGATCCTTGCGGTACGCCGGAAAGAAGAGAAGCACAGCGAGATGAAGACGAGTTGAAGTTCACTGAGTAGGATATGTCCGAAACATAAGATTTAATAACAGAAAGAGCCGAGGAAGTGATGCCAAGAGAAGAAAGATCAGACAATAGAATGGTGTGATCAACAAGGTCAAATGCAGAGGACATGTCATGAAGAACAAGGAGTACAGATCGACCAGTAGCGAAGTAGAAAATGTTTGATCAAGAACAGAAATAGCAACAGATTCAGTGGAATGAGAGGGCCTAAAACCGGACTGAAAAAGAAAAAGTGCTGAGTTAGCAAAGGAGGAGAGCTGAAAATAGATTGCCGACTCAAGAAGTTTAGAAGAAAAACTGAGTAGAGAGACAGGCCGAAAATTTTTCAAAACAGATGGATCAAGGGAGGGTTTCTTGAGTATAGGAAGAACAGAAGCATGCTTTTCAGCAAGGAGCGACCCATGAAGAAAAGATGAATATATAAGATGGGGAAAATGAGAAGCGAGTAGAAGAACGGAATCAGAGATAGCACGAAAATTTATAGAATCAGCTTGAGAAAAGTACATCTTTGTTGAAGAAATTAGACAGAAAACTTCAGAAATAACAACTTGAGAAAATGACGGAAATTCGCCACGGGAACCAGTGTGTGTCAGTCGAGATGTCGAGATAGGGAGGCTAGACCGAGCAATTTGTACTTTATGAGAAAAGAAAGAGGCAAAATCATCCGCAGAAATAGTACAGACGGGAGAGACAGATTTAGATCCACGGAGAGAGTTAAGAGTAGACCATAGCGTTTTTGCAGAACGAGAAAGAGATGAGAGCCGATTTTTGAAGTAGGACTGCTTGGCGGTATATAAAGCCGAAATATATGAAGAACGGGGGACGCAATAAGAAACCCAAGAAACAGAAGAAGGAGAGCGCCTCCAACGGCGCTCAAGGCGCCGCTATTTGCGTCTAAGGAAAAGTAGATGAGATGAAATCTAAAGGGAAGAAGACGTAACTTTTCTAGAAAACATCATAAGAGTAAACAAAGAGTCATTGATCAAGGACAAAGTGCGAGAAAAAAGAGATAGCAGTTCAGCAATAGGAGACGACAAAAACAGGTGTAGCGGAAGGTGACATGATAGGAGAGCATAAAACTGAATAGGATCAAAATTACGAAACGACCGGAAGGGTGGATGCACAGGGCGGAGAGTATCGCAAGAAGGAAGGGAGAGATCACACAGAAGAAGTCTGTGGTCAGAAATGCTGGAGTCCGGAGGATGAACAACCACATCAGGAATCGGCAGATCAGATAAAAGTGCAGGGTACGGAAAAAAATAAGATCAAGAGTGTGGCCAGACAAGTGGGTGGCTGAAGAAATAGGAGAGACAAGGCCATATGTATCAATTAAGGATAGGAAGTTACGAGTATAGGTAGAAGTGGAGGGTACATTAACCCAGAAGTTGAAATCACCAACAACGATGAAACGATCAGAGAATATGGAACTGATGGAATCAAGGATGTCGGAGAACTCATTAGAGAATGAGGAGACAGTACCGGGATGATTGTGGCGATATATGATAAGGATGCAAAATTTAGATTGAGAAGGAACCGACAGGGAGAGAGCAAGAAATTCAAACGATCGATTCAAATTCAAATTCAAACATTCAAGAAAGAGAACGAATGATGGACAGGGAAAGTGATGAATGATATATAATGACAATTCCACCCCCATGAGATTTTACAGCGGAAGAGCGAGAGAAGTGAAGAAACATGTAAGGAGAAGGAATGAGAGAGGAAAAAGAAGCAACATCCGAATCATACAGCCACGTCTCGACAAGACAGAGGAAATACAAACGATAAGTAGATCAGAGATACGACAAAAATTCAGTTTTGAAGCGGCAAGATCGGATGTTTAATAGGCAAATTCTTAATGAGGAAAGAGGAGAGGAGACATGGGATGGAGATAGTCAGTCATAAGATAGAGAAGAACAAGCGTCAGTAGAGAGAGAAGAGGTAGAAGCTGAGTCTGAGGTCGCAGTACGAGAGCGGACGTAGTTGCGAACCGCCAGGAACGAAGCACAGTCAGGTCAAAGTGCCGAGTGGCAGTGGTCCCGTCCAGCAGTGCTGCAATTGGTACACTTCAGCGGAGCAGTCTTGTCGCAGGCAGTAGTCAAGTGTGGACCAGCGCAGCGGCCACACGCCACCGGACGAGAACATTTGGCCGCTTTGTGACCCAGGCCGGAACAGTTGAAGCAGCGCGCCACCCAGAATCTGTCATAGTCGGCGCACGACCAAAGACCGACGAACAGACGATCTCATTGGCTGCGGATTATAGACCGGACACGTGGAAAGACCGCCAGAACCGCGTGCATTCTATCGTCCCGGGGGTGGTGAAGAATAGCAATCTCAATTCTTGCAACGAAGCATCAGCCAGCGGAGGAGTTTTTAACCGCATCCCTCGAAAAATGAGCCAGGAGACGAGTCCAGTGGGATGTTGGCGTCAGTCACTTTCGGCGGGATGGAGGCGTGTTGCGGCACATGAGCCTCCACACCCGGCACTTGATCGCGCACACAACTCGCCGCTTTTGCAGCGGCCTCAGCTGAGCTGCAATTGAGCACAACACCACTGCCCCGAGCTGGTCGAGAGCCAGCGACCTGTACAGTCTTCAGTTCCGCCGTGAGAGTATCAGCCGTGATGTTTGAATTCCTGGTCGTCGATTTAACGATAACGGCATGTGTTTTTTTGGAAGTAGGCACAGGCGGTGACGTGGTAGCTGAAGCAGGGTTATGAACCACGAACGAACCGTGCTTTGGCGGCAAGACAGCCGACTCCACAGCCGAAGTGTTGGAATCGACTTTGGCCTCGATAGCAGAGAGTCGACCTCCTATGCAGGGCGAGCATATCCAGTTGATAGTTTTCAGAGAGTCCATTTTGACTCCCTGGAGACAAGCGCATTTTGTGTGAGCCCGCGCCGGGCAAAGCGAGCAGGAAACACACCTGGTTACATCGCTGCCAGCTAATTTGCAGACAGTGCAGACCGCGTCCATGATAGCCCACAGAAAGAGAGAAAATTCGCCAAAAAAACAGTCAGCAGAGCGTGATACTCGAGAAGGACAGCACACGGGCATACACTTAGAGTGCCAGTTGACGAGACGCGCTAGGGACAAGCACAGACACACACGCAGACGGACGAATACACGACACAGGTGGAAGGGAGATGCTATCGCAAACATACGCTCACGCAATGCCGAGGGGCGCCAAGGGACACCAGAAGTCAAAACAGAATCAGACCGAACACAAAACACGATCGACTAGGACGAGGGCACGACGAAGACTGTGTTACACCTATATTAGAGTTACACCTCAAGTCCACTTCCGTGTTAGGATAATAGAGCTCGATACACCTTCTCAGGTAATCAGGTTTTCCAGTCCAAATAACCTGATAAGTTAAAGCACAGATTTTGAAGATAATACTAGCCCTGATTGGCAGCCAATGCAGCTTGATTAGAGCAGGTGTCACGCTTTCACTAGGTGATACACCCTTACCCTTACCCATACAAGTACACCATTGCATAAGCGCACACTCACTCACATACACATGCAGAGCAAACCAACGCCACAACGACACTCGACACTCGACACTTGCAATTATGCACACTCCTCGCTGCAATACATGTAGAAAGCTTCAACACTTTGTGACATATGACGCACACTCCCCCTTGCCCCCCCTCCCTCTGACGTCACCCCCTCTGACGTCACTCTTAACTTAACTTAACCTAACTTTTGACCTTTTGTAAAATCGGGGCGATAGGGGTGCGTGGGGTACGGCTCACCATTTATATAGAACTGAAGACTGTTTAGATGGTAGTGGTGAAAATTCCATGGGTTTTTCTGTAGTGATCCATGATACGCTTCAGTGCTTACGAGTCCCAGCAGAATTTGTCGCGGCACTTGTGAGGTGAAAATATTATTCAGCGTTCCACTCATGTTTCCTTTGGGGAGAGTATATGTTTTCAGTAGAACTCGTGGAATAGGATATCGAGCTGGTGTCTTCGCCAGCTGTTTGTGAAAATTCACCTACATAGAGTCGGAAAGCGTTATTTTCTCGACATGCACACACAGGTCGACAATTTCAATCTTGTATTCTCCCTCGGCACCGAGTAGAGCAAACTGATCAGAGTTTCTTATCAGTTTGAGTTTCTCCGAAACTGTACCGGGCAATATACGACATTGATGGTTGGTATCCAGCTGTAGCGGTGTACAAAAATCAAAAACTTTGCTTCCAGCCACCCATTGTTTGCGTTCGTTAAAACCAATGTTCAAAAGTCTAACATCATTCAAGTGTCCATCAGTATCTTTACGCCAAAAACCCGACCGTAAATGACCGTTTTTAGCGTTCTGGTTATACGATAACAACGTCTCAAGATAGGTGGATAAATAGATAGTTTAGATAGATAGATAGATAGTTTAATATAGATAGATAGATAGATAGTTTAATATTTTGTCTTTCAATACTAGACGGACGAACAGCTTTGAGCGACAAACCGTACAATGATGAATAATTTCGAACATGACTACACTGGATTTTGTGTCTATTCTCCATAAAGCACAAACGATTGGAAGTAATACCTGATTTAAGCGTGATTCACACAATCTCTATGATGTTGATATGATTGAAGGTGATCCGGTGTGTTTGGATATTTCCATGTCACGCTTTATAGTAGTTCTATTAAATTAATACAGTCTCTTGTTCTCTCTCGTCTTGATTATTGCAGCTCACTCCACTACATTCTTACCAACAAATCCCTGAAAATCCTTCAAAAAATAATTAATCAATCCTGTCGTTTTGTGCTCCATCCTACACCTTGCCGCCATACCTCTCAATTCTTGTTCCAATTCCACTGGCTTCCCATCATTCCTAGGATTCATTTTCGGCTGTTTTGTCTCATATATAAAATTCTGCACAATAGCTCTTCCCCGTCCTATCTTTCTGATCTTCTAGTTTCTTCTAATGACTTTAATTATCGTGTTCATCGTCCTTTATCCTGTCCTCGCGCTATCAACGAGTCACCTTGGTCCGCAAAATCCTTTTCTTTCTATGCGCCTCGGGTCTACAATGATCTTCCTTCCTCAATCACTTCCTCTTCATCCTTTAGTAGATTTTCCTCCTCACTTCGTAAATATCTTTTTGCTAAATCTTTTGATCCCACTTCTCGCACTCTTACACCTTACGCTTCCCTATGACTCTAATTTACAATTACTCATGTTTTTACTTATTTTCATTTTATTTATCTCCATTATTATTGAAAAAAAATTTCCTTTCTGTGAATTTTCTACTTCTTTTCTCACATCTTGATATCGTGTACTGTTGTTTCTAATTGTTGTCTCTTTCGCGCTTGTTTCTGTGTGAGCGCTATACAAATACATTGTTGTTGTTGTTGTTGTTGTTGTTCTTGCTTTTCTGGGAATGAGAACATGCTGAATTTGGACTATCAGTAGTAATTCCTTTTGCACCTTGGAACCAGCTCCAGGAATTTCTTAATAACATATAATGAACACAAACAAGAAAACATCAATAGCTCTGCGATGAAATAAGCCTTTCATATTAGCTGAAGTAACTGCTGAAATGATTTATTTTGATTAATATTAATTGTTGTTTTAAGCGCGCACCGTATTTTGATTATAAGACACGTCTATAAGACAATCTACAGCGCAGCCTCCCAGTAAGCCCAAGCGGATAGTAAATTTCGCACGCGGGCCAGAATTCGAACCGCGAGCCTCTGACACAAGATTCCAGCGCCTTAGCGACCACCCGAGAGCTGAAGTGATATGTGTGATATATTGTCGCTAATGAGTTTAAAACACCAATTATATAAATATCTCAAAATCAGTAACCTCAATTTAAACAAACAATTTCGACTAAAAGCGAAACACTAGCAGTTACACAGCTAAATAGTGCCCACCTCTGTTGATTTATAACTATTGTGGTACGCAAATATATAACTACGTTGATAAGACATGTTAACGAAGCAAAGACCTCATGAGAAACGAGCAGATGTACATATTTTACTCAACCTATGAACGAAACCAAACCTCTGACCGCAGCGAAATGTCCAGGATGATGGCATGCAGAATCATTCGAGTGAGGATCACAAAATGGCTGCGCAAATCACACTTGACGCGAAATTTGACAAATTCACACTTCACTCTAAACCACACTGAAGTGAAAATCACTATACACGTCAATTATCGCCAAGAATAGCACGCGATAAAACACTAAACACACGAGAGCACTAACCACGTGCGCTCGCTACCATGCAACTGCCATGCTGACAGTTGAAAAACTTGTCCGCACAGTGTGACGTGACGATGACGTCATACTTCCGTGAAAGGGCCTGTATCTAGGTGGCGTTGCCTTGGCCCCCCCCCCCCCTATGACGTCACCCCCCTCTGACGTCACTCTTAACCTAAGTTAACCTAACTTTTTTCTCTCTTTTTATTTTATTTTATTTATTTTTATTTTTATTTTTATTTTTTTCCTATTATATACCTAACCTAACTTTTCTGTATTCCATACCTAATCTAACTTTTCTCTTTATTATATACCTAACCTAACTTTTTTGTGTATTCCATACCTAACCTAACTTTTTGTGTATTCCATACCTAACCTAACTTTTTTCTTTATTCCATACCTAACCTAACTTTTTTCTTTATTCCATAACTAACCTAACTTTTTTCTTTTTTATATACCTAACCTAACTTTCTTCTGTATTATATACCTAACCTAATTTTTTTTTCTGTATTCCATACCTAACCTAACTTTTTTCTTTATTGTATACCTAACCTAACTTTTTTCTTTATTATATACCTAACCTAACTTTTTTATTTATTCTATACCTAACCCAACCCAACCTAACCCGACCCAATCCAACCTAACCCAACCCAGCCTAACCCGACCCAACCCAATTTTTATTTTTATTTCTTATTATATATTTCTTATTATATTTATTCTTTTTTCTATGCCCAACCTAACTTTTTTCCTTTATTTCTATTTCATGTCACGATACTCATTATATCGGGATCGCCAAGTCGATGTTTGTCAGAGACGTGAATATAATAATTTTCAATCATACTTGAAATATATATAAAAAACGGTTTGACTAAATCGGTCGCAAAGGCGATGTTTCACTATGACGATGAATCACTCGCCACGTTTATATAAAGTGTCTGGTTTATGTCAAATACTGCGGTAAGGTAATCGGATTAAAATGCCAGATGAATTCATTGGCGTCAAGCCAAGGATGAATATTTTGAATATATTTACCTGATACACAGGTATGGGATTATAACATTTTCCGATAACAAAGACCAAATTTACACGCAATTTATGTAAATTTAGCCGAAACGAATGCCTGTGAATCACTAGCTACGTTTATATAACGTGTCTCGTTTATGTCAAACACTGACTAAATCGGATTAAAATGCTTTTCGACTGTGTCGGAATTTCTACAAAAATGACTTGCAACGAAATGATCTTTGTGTATTTTCACTTGATACACAACTATGGCAAATATACAAGTGGAAATAAAACAACATTTTGTCCTTCAATCAGATGCTTAAAGTGAATTACTGTGTGAGGAACTGTTACAGTGTGAGGAAGACACAATAGTGCGTTGGCGGAGAGAATTTTGCACAGCAATGAACAAGGAACAGGAGGATGAAAACGAAGAATGGTCCGAAGTTTTACCATGACGGCAGCAGTTTGAGCACTTTGACTTGCTCTTGTCAGGGCAGGCTGACGACAGGTGGGCACCAGCGCAGTGACCGCAAACTGCTGTAGCTGATGGGCAGCGATCAGATTTGTGGCCCAGACCCGAGCACTTCCAGCATCGAGTCACCCAGTATCGATCGTAGACCGGGCAGCTGCACAACCCAAACACCCAAACAAACCCTGACTGCGCCCCAGTGTGGTCTTCTGCTGCGGATTGTCACCTCAATCTCATCAACAGAGTTGTTAGAACTTGCAAGATCCTCTGTGGTGACTTGGTTCTTGGGGATCTTTGCCATCGTCGAAAGGTCAGCAGCGTGTGCATGCTGTACAAGATCAAGCACAACGACCATCATTCGATGAGCAAGTCAATTCCTGATGATTTCGTGGCAGCAAGAAGCACACGGTTTACATCCAAACAACATTCCCAGTGCATGGCTCCAATTCGTTGTCGTACAAAACAATTCCAACGTTGCCCACACAACGAAAACCCAGAACTACACCTCCCCCTGTTTCTTAAGAAACAAACATATAAAAAACGCCCACACAGCAACAAAAAATAAAAAGCGAACACAATCACGGAGATATAAAAAAAACAACAACCAAACAAAATCCGCTCCGGCCCGCCCATCCAGCTCGACGGCTCCACCAGAAACACGCACCTGGCTACGGCGAAGCACAACACGTCAGGCCCCAGCGTCCCCCGCGCTCCCGCCTCGCCCGTGCTCTTCAGTGCTCCGCCGCAACCTGCCGTCTTCTCCATCAACGGCCGCCGCGACAGGGTACAACACCTTGGCCCCAGCACCCACCGTGCTCCCGCCGTCATTTGTGCTCTTCAGCACCCTGTGGCAGCCGGCCGTAATCCACCTTCCACAAATGCCGTCTTGCCTTCCGGGTCACTACGCCTCCTGCCGTTTCAGCAGCTCCTTGCCTCCTTGAGCACCAGCAGCTTCCCCCGACTGTTCTGCGACGTAGCCAGCACCAAGGCAGGCGGGACGACGAGCAACCTCGGCGCAGCTCCCCGACTGCCTCCTTGCCGGCACCATGCTCCACTGTCGTCCCCCTGCACACCCTCTTGCCACGCCGCCGAACACCACCTCTATCTTCCACTTTGCCACTGATGCCCAAGGGTCAGTACCACCGCCGCTGCTGAAGTCATTGTCAATTCATCAATTCCATGACACTATCCCGAAGCAACTACAACAATCTACACTAAACTACACTATGCCGAAGCAAAATCAAACCGCCTATCCATGAAAACCACAAAAAACAAATCACTGAAGAGGCCGAAATAGCTTGTAACTTGACAAAAGAAAACTGAAAAAATATATTAAAAAACAGGCGCGCGTGGGACAGCGACGTCCCACGCGCGCCTACAAGACAACACCGCACAGCGAGCACGCCCGAACACGACTCCCTCCACGAACTCAGAGGACAATACAAGGACACCATTGCATAAGCGCACACTCACTCACATACACATGCAGAGCAAACCAACGCCACAACGACACTCGACACTCGACACTTGCAATCTTGCACACTCCTCGCTGCAATACATGCACATGCACACACACTCGCACACAAACATACATACACAATGCGCAAAGCACCACGCCAGCAAACACAAGAAGCATAAGCCCACACACAACGAAAACCCAGAACTACAGAGAGACAAAAAGCTTAATGGCAGAAGGCCGATCAAGAAACGGACGTATTGGATACAGAGAGCGTAGGATTAATCGACAGGTCCTGGCCACATATAGAATTTTATTGGAAAACGAAAAAGAAGAATCAAATATAACACCAAGGTCACGCACAGAGTCAGAAACAGGGAACGGATGTCTGGGAGGAGAAATTCGAGGAGGGTGGAAACAATTAACTCAGATTTAGATTGATTTAGGAGAAGGCACCTAGAAGAAGCCCAAGAGGAGATGTCGAAGAGAATATCAGAGATGAAGGAATTGGAGGAAAGATGAAGAAGAACAAAAAACTTAATATCGTCAGCGTAGATATGGTAAGTTACAGAGTGGCCTTCAAGAATAGGACAAAGCGAGGACATGTAAATGTTGAAGAGTAGAGCGCCAAGAACAGATCCTTGCGGTACGCCGGAAAGAAGAGAAGCACAGCGAGATGAAGACGAGTTGAAGTTCACTGAGTAGGATATGTCCGAAACATAAGATTTAATAACAGAAAGAGCCGAGGAAGTGATGCCAAGAGAAGAAAGATCAGACAATAGAATGGTGTGATCAACAAGGTCAAATGCAGAGGACATGTCATGAAGAACAAGGAGTACAGATCGACCAGTAGCGAAGTAGAAAATGTTTGATCAAGAACAGAAATAGCAACAGATTCAGTGGAATGAGAGGGCCTAAAACCGGACTGAAAAAGAAAAAGTGCTGAGTTAGCAAAGGAGGAGAGCTGAAAATAGATTGCCGACTCAAGAAGTTTAGAAGAAAAACTGAGTAGAGAGACAGGCCGAAAATTTTTCAAAACAGATGGATCAAGGGAGGGTTTCTTGAGTATAGGAAGAACAGAAGCATGCTTTTCAGCAAGGAGCGACCCATGAAGAAAAGATGAATATATAAGATGGGGAAAATGAGAAGCGAGTAGAAGAACGGAATCAGAGATAGCACGAAAATTTATAGAATCAGCTTGAGAAAAGTACATCTTTGTTGAAGAAATTAGACAGAAAACTTCAGAAATAACAACTTGAGAAAATGACGGAAATTCGCCACGGGAACCAGTGTGTGTCAGTCGAGATGTCGAGATAGGGAGGCTAGACCGAGCAATTTGTACTTTATAAGAAAAGAAAGAGGCAAAATCATCCGCAGAAATAGTACAGACGGGAGAGACAGATTTAGATCCACGGAGAGAGTTAAGAGTAGACCATAGCGTTTTTGCAGAACGAGAAAGAGATGAGAGCCGATTTTTGAAGTAGGACTGCTTGGCGGTATATAAAGCCAAAATATATGAAGAACGGGGGACGCAATAAGAAACCCAAGAAACAGAAGAAGGAGAGCGCCTCCAACGGCGCTCAAGGCGCCGCTATTTGCGTCTAAGGAAAAGTAGATGAGATGAAATCTAAAGGGAAGAAGACGTAACTTTTCTAGAAAACATCATAAGAGTAAACAAAGAGTCATTGATCAAGGACAAAGTGCGAGAAAAAAGAGATAGCAGTTCAGCAATAGGAGACGACAAAAACAGGTGTAGCGGAAGGTGACATGATAGGAGAGCATAAAACTGAATAGGATCAAAATTACGAAACGACCGGAAGGGTGGATGCACAGGGCGGAGAGTATCGCAAGAAGGAAGGGAGAGATCACACAGAAGAAGTCTGTGGTCAGAAATGCTGGAGTCCGGAGGATGAACAACCACATCAGGAATCGGCAGATCAGATAAAAGTGCAGGGTACGGAAAAAAATAAGATCAAGAGTGTGGCCAGACAAGTGGGTGGCTGAAGAAATAGGAGAGACAAGGCCATATGTATCAATTAAGGATAGGAAGTTACGAGTATAGGTAGAAGTGGAGGGTACATTAACCCAGAAGTTGAAATCACCAACAACGATGAAACGATCAGAGAATATGGAACTGATGGAATCAAGGATGTCGGAGAACTCATTAGAGAATGAGGAGACAGTACCGGGATGATTGTGGCGATATATGATAAGGATGCAAAATTTAGATTGAGAAGGAACCGACAGGGAGAGAGCAAGAAATTCAAACGATCGATTCAAATTCAAATTCAAACATTCAAGAAAGAGAACGAATGATGGACAGGGAAAGTGATGAATGATAAATAATGACAATTCCACCCCCATGAGATTTTACAGCGGAAGAGCGAGAGAAGTGAAGAAACATGTAAGGAGAAGGAATGAGAGAGGAAAAAGAAGCAACATCCGAATCATACAGCCACGTCTCGACAAGACAGAGGAAATACAAACGATAAGTAGATCAGAGATACGACAAAAATTCAGTTTTGAAGCGGCAAGATCGGATGTTTAATAGGCAAATTCTTAATGAGGAAAGAGGAGAGGAGACATGGGATGGAGATAGTCAGTCATAAGATAGAGAAGAACAAGCGTCAGTAGAGAGAGAAGAGGTAGAAGCTGAGTCTGAGGTCGCAGTACGAGAGCGGACGTAGTTGCGAACCGCCAGGAACGAAGCACAGTCAGGTCAAAGTGCCGAGTGGCAGTGGTCCCGTCCAGCAGTGCTGCAATTGGTACACTTCAGCGGAGCAGTCTTGTCGCAGGCAGTAGTCAAGTGTGGACCAGCGCAGCGGCCACACGCCACCGGACGAGAACATTTGGCCGCTTTGTGACCCATGCCGGAACAGTTGAAGCAGCGCGCCACCCAGAATCTGTCATAGTCGGCGCACGACCAAAGACCGACGAACAGACGATCTCATTGGCTGCGGATTATAGACCGGACACGTGGAAAGACCGCCAGAACCGCGTGCATTCTATCGTCCCGGGGGTGGTGAAGAATAGCAATCTCAATTCTTGCAACGAAGCATCAGCCAGCGGAGGAGTTTTTAACCGCATCCCTCGAAAAATGAGCCAGGAGACGAGTCCAGTGGGATGTTGGCGTCAGTCACTTTCGGCGGGATGGAGGCGTGTTGCGGCACATGAGCCTCCACACCCGGCACTTGATCGCGCACACAACTCGCCGCTTTTGCAGCGGCCTCAGCTGAGCTGCAATTGAGCACAACACCACTGCCCCGAGCTGGTCGAGAGCCAGCGACCTGTACAGTCTTCAGTTCCGCCGTGAGAGTATCAGCCGTGATGTTTGAATTCCTGTTCGTCGATTTAACGATAACGGCATGTGTTTTTTTGGAAGTAGGCACAGGCGGTGACGTGGTAGCTGAAGCAGGGTTATGAACCACGAACGAACCGTGCTTTGGCGGCAAGACAGCCGACTCCACAGCCGAAGTGTTGGAATCGACTTTGGCCTCGATAGCAGAGAGTCGACCTCCTATGCAGGGCGAGCATATCCAGTTGATAGTTTTCAGAGAGTCCATTTTGACTCCCTGGAGACAAGCGCATTTTGTGTGAGCCCGCGCCGGGCAAAGCGAGCAGGAAACACACCTGGTTACATCGCTGCCAGCTAATTTGCAGACAGTGCAGACCGCGTCCATGATAGCCCACAGAAAGAGAGAAAATTCGCCAAAAAAACAGTCAGCAGAGCGTGATACTCGAGAAGGACAGCACACGGGCATACACTTAGAGTGCCAGTTGACGAGACGCGCTAGGGACAAGCACAGACACACACGCAGACGGACGAATACACGACACAGGTGGAAGGGAGATGCTATCGCAAACATACGCTCACGCAATGCCGAGGGGCGCCAAGGGACACCAGAAGTCAAAACAGAATCAGACCGAACACAAAACACGATCGACTAGGACGAGGGCACGACGAAGACTGTGTTACACCTATATTAGAGTTACACCTCAAGTCCACTTCCGTGTTAGGATAATAGAGCTCGATACACCTTCTCAGGTAATCAGGTTTTCCAGTCCAAATAACCTGATAAGTTAAAGCACAGATTTTGAAGATAATACTAGCCCTGATTGGCAGCCAATGCAGCTTGATTAGAGCAGGTGTCACGCTTTCACTAGGTGATACACCCTTAATTAATCTAGCTGCTCTATTCATAATTATTTGTAATTTTTTCAATGCATAATTGGGCAATCCATAGTACAGAGCATTGCAATAGTCCAATCCTGATATCACCTGATTTTGTATAAGCAATCTTACACATTTTTCATCAATATATTTTTTCAAGAAAGCAATGTTTCTCAAGTGAAAATTTGCTGTTCTGACCACAGTTGCAATTTGTTTTTTCATTGATAACGACGAATCGATAATAACGCCCGAGCTTCTCGCACTATTAACTACTTTTAGCTCTATTTGGCTCAGGTTTAGTGTAGGGAGGCACATTTTCTTTAGAGCACACGGCTTAGCCACTATAACACATTCAGTCTTTTCCTCATTCAGTTTTAGGCGTTTGTATGACATCCAATGCTTAAAATTCATCACGATTTGTCTGATCAGACGTGCAGTTGTTAGCACACCCGCCTCACAAGCGGGAGGTCCGTGGTTCGAAACCCGGCGGAGCAGAATTTAATTGGGCGAATTCTACAATCCCACAGCCCCTGTCCACCCAGCAGAAAATGATGGTACCATATATCAGTCATGAGTTGTGCCATGCATTCTGGGGAGGTGGCCCTCTCTAATACGTCTTCCGTCTTTGTGGCGCCATAGCGTGGATAGGGTCGGTTCTGCGGTGGCAGCGAGTTGCACGGGGCACACCTGTGTGTTCATAAGCTTCGACTTCTTCCCGTGTAGCAGCTGCCACTTCAACCTTTAACCTTTTCAGTTGATTTTATATTTAAAAATTACATGTAAATGTGTGTGTCGTCAGCAAATAACTTGAATTTGAAATCATATTTAGCAATTATATTGGACAAATCAACCGTATAAATACAAAAAAGTAACGGCCCAAGAAGACTCCCTTGAGGAACACCCCTTAGAAGAAAATGTTTAGCCGAAGTTTCATTACCAATCTGCACACAATAAGTTCTGCTTTTAAGGTAAGATTAAATTAAATCGAGTACTTTTCCATGTATTCCGATATTAGAACAGTCCTCCGAATGTAATTTCTGGTCAACCGTATCAAATGCAGCGCTGAGGTCTTGAGGAAGAATAAGGCCAAAATTCTCATTGTCCATCATAAAGATCATTAGTTATTGAACACAAAGTGTCCGTCGAATAAAGTGTCCGAAATGCTGATTATTCATCTGGTAATGCATTGATTTTATTGACATGTTCTAAAATTTTATCCAACATAGCTCTTTCAATAACTTTAGATGTAAGTGTTATATTCGAAACCGATCTATAATAATTAAATTATTGATGATTTTTGCCGTTTTTAGGAATTGGTTTGATCAGTGCCTGTTTGGCATGAGCAGGAAAATTTTCAGGCTCAAACGTTACATTAATAATGTTTGTATATATATACATCATTTCATCAAAAGCAATGCAGCTATATATGTGACTTATAGGAATGGGGTCCAGTGAGCAGCGCGTTCGTTTAACTGATTTCAAAATATTCTTCACCTTGTAGGAACGCCCACAACAGTAAAAACACAAGCAAACGGCCTCAGAAAACAAGCTACGTGCACCGGGCAGAACAGATTTGTATTGTGTCACTAACAATCCAATTTAACAACCACATTATACAATAACACAACATAATACAATATAACAAACACAATTAACAAAACATGATACAATTTAAGGACCGCCATACGACGTTTCAGATATTCTGTTGAAGGTTGTCCGTTAATTGTGTTCACTGATCACCGCCCACTGGTTACCGCTCTGAACTCTGCCTCAGACCGCTATTCTCCAACGGAGACCAGGCATTTAGATTTTGTGACACAATTTACATCCGACATCCGTCATGTGGCGGGATCCACCAACGTCTTCGCTGATACGTTGTCACGCGCTGACAACGTGCTTGAGTCATCTGAGCTGCCGCTCCATGACTTTGAATTCCTTGCGGAAGAGCAAACGGGCGATTCAACTCTACAAGAATTATTGAAGAAGCCACATTCACTGAGTATCCGTGATACGAAACTTCCAAGTGGTACATCACTACTATGTGACATCTCAACAGGAAAAACACGGCCATTGATCCCAAGAACATTACGCCTATTATATTTCATATGGCATGTCTCACCCCGGCGTACGAACAACACAAAACATGGTGACATATCGTTGCGTGTGGCCTAACATGAAGACAGATATCAGCCCAATGGACTCGTGCCTGCGAGAGATGCCAACGAGCCAAAATCCATCAAAACGCTCGCTCACCACCTGACCAATTTGAATGGCCACGCCATCGGTTCCGGCACCTACATGCCGACATTGTGGGGCCTCTACCACCAACGGACGGACGTCAATACCTATTTATGTGTATTGATCGATACACCAGGTGGGCTGAGGTCATCCCTATTCTAGAAGTTCGCGCTGACACGGTATGCCGAGCATTCGCGTCCGGCTGGGCAACGCGCTTTGGAGTACCTGAAGTCATCATCACTGACAGGGGCACTTAAGTCAGTAGCACAGCTTCGAAAAAATTAAGCTCTACCCTGGGTTGCACACACAAAACAACCACTAGCTACCACCCAGCCAGCAATGGACTAGTTGAACGATTTCACCGTCACCTAAATTCAGCGCTATGTTGTCATCCAAACACCAATTGGACTGACGCACTACCAACCGTTCTTCTCGGCTTAAGATCTGTAGTCAAATAGACACGAAGACTTTGTCAGCAGAGCCTGTATATGGTGAGCCGCTCAGAATCCCATGCGAGACGGTAGAGCCGTCGCCGGCGCATTCAACGACATGCTCATAATCTTCATTCGCCGATGTCATGCGAACAGTCATACGACGACTGCGTCCATCGCCACCTCGACAGTCGAAAATATCATCACATGTTCCATCAGCACTTCAAACATGTTCGCATGTATTCGTGCGATGTGGAGCACACAGTAGACACCACTAGACCAACAGTTTAATGGCCCATTTCGAGGTGTGCGACGAACCGAAAATACCACAATACAGCGCTTGTGTGGGGAGTACATAGAGATGCGACCTAAATAAACATTTTTTCCCAAAAATATACCTCGACCAAAAAAACACGTTTTTTTGGTTATTTTGAAGAGTCATGCAAGGAATTCAAATTATGGAAATGATATATTTGGGATGTTAAATGAATTATTTTTATCAACACATGAGTTATTCATGCTATTAGTGACCCTATCAAATTGAATTATCATTAAATATGCACAATATAATTATTATAATAGTAGTAGACCGGGGTACTTTGTGACATTTGCACAGAGTGGGGGAAGGGGGGAGGGGGAGGGGGTTTTTTGCACGGTTTAGGCCCCGCCCCTTTATGACGTCATTTTTGCACAGTCAGGTGGCGCCCTCTATACCTGACCGGTGGCGCCCTCTATACCTGACCGGTGGCGCCCTCTATACTGGAAGTGGCGCCCTCTATACTTGACCAGTGGCGCCGCCTATACCTGACCTGACCGGAAGTGGTGCCATCTATGGTGAGCGTCGGTACCTGTGAACGCAGCAGCGACATCTATACATATTTGAATCAATTTATTTATTTAATAATTCATTTATTTATTTTATTGATTTATTTTATTTTATTTATTTATTTATTTTATTTAATTCATCTTATTTATTTCGATTATTTGTGTGTAGAGTGTAGTGTCGAGTGAAGAAAGTTTTTTACCTGGCTGGGATTCGAACCGAGGTCCTCGGGGTTCGAGCAGAGTCTTACGCAGTTCGGCTATTGTAGAGGTTCAAGAGAGATGGTTTAAATGTGGTATATATAGTGCGCAAGCACGAGTGTACAATTAAATTAATTTCGAATTGTGAGACACTTGTGACGCACATGATACAATTATGGCGCGCGTATTAATGTTTATTATATTTGGTTATGTTGATTAATTAATTTATAGAATTGTGAGACACTTGTGGCGCACATTATACAATTGTGGCGCGTATTAGGTATATTAATGTTTATTATATTTGGTTATGCTAATTAATTAATTTATAGAATTGTGAGACACTTGTGACGCACATGATACAATTATGGCGCACGTATTAATGTTTATTATATTTGGTTATGCTAATTAATTAATTTAGAGAATTGTGAGACACTTGTGGCGCACATGATACAATTATGGCGCACGTATTAATGTTTATTATATTTGGTTATGTTAATTAATTTATAGAATTGTGAGACACTTGTGACGCACATGATACAATTGTGGCGCACGTATTAATGTTTATTATATTTGGTTATGAGAATTAAATTAATTTATAGATTTGTGAGACACTTGTGGCGCACATGATACATTAGTGGCGCGCGTATTTGGTATATTATATTAGGTTATGTTAATTAATTGTGTTAAAACAAGTTGATTTAAAAATATTGAAATTATTTGAAAAAATATTTATCAAGTGTGTTTAAACGGGGTGGATAGTCGGTGGATGGCAGTAGATGTCCATAACAATGGGCGTGTAATGTGCACCGAGGTCATGGGTACGCATGTACTTTTACGGTGTGATGGAATGCAGTGTTGAGTCAGGACTGCTGACGTCAGCACGGTATCATGGTGTGTGTATTGCATCAGCCAAGGTGACCTTGAGATGGTGCCAGACTGGCGGGGAATGTGTTTGATGTACTGCGCATGCGCTGACGTCAGCACTGCTGACGTCAGCACGTTATCATGGTGTGTGCATTGAACCGAGGTCATGGGGTACTTTGCAGAGTAGCAGAGCTGCCAAGAAAAGCAGAGTTGCTATCACGTGCGCGATGCGTGATTGTGCATCATCCAAGGTGACCTTGAGATGGTGCCATACTGACGGGGAACGTTTCTGTCTTTGCTTTGAGTATAAATATTTCAAAACTGTTTGTTTCAAACCATTCCGTTGTATTCATTATCAAATACAGTGAAATACAATGTCAACAGATCATACATGATCAAGACTCGTAAACAATTTGGAAGTTCTACAGACATGTCTTGAGCATCGCCATAGCATTCGGTGAATGAATGGTATCCGTGCGTTGGCACATGCAATGCACCCTCATTGTCAAATATTGCAAAACAGTATACTTTATCGCTGTCGGCGTCAGGGTTACCGAGGTCGTATTCGTGCAGAACAGTTTCGGCTGCCCTTTCCATGCGTTCGAGGAAATGCCTTCTGCATTGATTGTAGGCGTGTTCACGGGGTACAACATTGTCAGAGTTGTACCCTTCGTCCTCCGACGACGATCTCAATTCCAATTCCATGTTTGGGTGTTAGCGGGCGCGACGCGGAGCGGCGCAGCGAGAGCACACGTGTTTACTGATCTGTCTGTCAATCTTCAAAATATATATGACGTCTGCAGTTTCGTAGATAATTTCGAGATCGGCAGTCCGTGTATCGGGAACGGACACACCGTCCTTGAGTGCTGTAGATAGACACTGTTTGAACGAGGTGAATTCCTGGGTCGATTCAGCGAGAATTTGCAGATTGTTTTGCTGACCGCCAATATATCGATAATTATAGTTGGGAATTTGTGTGGATGGAGATACGCACGACATGTGTACGTCCGTCATCACCCAAGGTTGGGGAGCAACTAGGGAAAAATTGTGATATGCGGTACTATATATTCAACAAATTCTAATGCGCAGCTGGCATACAACCAAGTCTGAGCAAGTGTTATTGCGCAGTTAGCATACAGACATACAGCCAAGTATGCAAGTGCTATTGCGCAGTTAACATACAGACATACAGCCAAGTATGCAAGTGTTATTGCGCAGTTAACATACAGACATACAGTCAAGTATGCAAGTGTTATTGCGCAGTTAACATATAGACATACAGTCAAGTCTAAACAAGTGCTATTGCGCAGTTAACATACAGACATACAGTCAAGTATGCAAGTGCTATTGCGCAGTTAACATACAGACATACAGTCAAGTATGCAAGTGCTATTGCGCAGTTAACATACAGACATACAGCCAAGTATGCAAGTCTAAACAAGTTCTATTGCGCAGTCAACATATAACTAGCGGTTAGCGACGACAGTCAGTTGAACGAGAGCAGTGGTTGTGAGCTGACGTGTACGCCTCGCTGCTTGTGAAATTTTCGTCTCAACATGTCTCAAGACCTCATGTCGCAAATACCAAGTTTCAACATGGCATGTGTTAGTATGCCTCAACCGGATCAAGTCGAAACGACCGAGAGGATTCTACCGCTGAAGCAGCACGGTGTGAGTTTTGTCACAAATTATCCTACAATATGCGGCAAGCCACTAGAACAACGGATTTGGATACTCTTTGCAGAGACCAAAGAGCCGGTGACCAGCGTCGTATTCAGAAAACTGGCCAAGAAACTAGAAAAGCTCATGTCCTTTGAACAGTACTTTGACCCGTATTGGAACATTCGCACGGCGCGAGTGAAAATATTCAAAAAGAACAGTCGGCTACAAATTGTTTTGGATACTGTCATGAGTCGGGCAATGCGAACCGTGCTGTTGGATACTATATTCGATAGCATGGATATGAATATCGACTACGTTGCGCTAACGTGCGCAGACGAAACTCAAGTGTTTCAGCCGCCCAACGAAACAAGCAACTCCATGCGCTGGGACAAACGAATTACGCTCAGCTACCACATTGACCGCAAGAAATATCTGAAGGAGACACGTCGCTACGAGCCGTTCAATGGCGAGGGATTTGAACAAGTGCTGGCCGTTGAGGCATCGGGAACCCCGAGACGCAAGAAGAGAAAAGTTTGTTGATTTCATGTTTTACATCGTTTGGATTTATTCGGATGTTTAACCCGGCAACAAATATACATTTGAATTTACCATGTTTGTTTTTTTTTGACGCGTATAATAAAAAGTCACTCGTTGAAACTGTCAATTTATTTATACATGGCATAGGCGATTTTTCCAAAGTATTGACATCTAACAAGGGCACAGTTGGTGGGGAACGTGTGGTCATATGGGCATGGCGTAACGTATGTGATTGGGGTGGTTCGAACACTTGAGGCGAATTCTGGCGGTAGGACATCTTCCAAGTTTTCAATGTTGAGGGTGAGAAGTTGGGATAGACGGTGAGCTTTGTCCAAGCCCTTGGCGTAAATCCGATCAGGAGCTAAGCTCTGGATAAGACGAGTGGCGTCCCGCAGCTTGCGCTCGTACTTTGTTGTGCTGTAGGGGTTGTAATGGTAGTCCAGTCCGTGCAGAGTGGCGGTCAAATACGTGAAATGTCTGCGCCGTTCAGGGTTGACAACCTGCTGTGGTGCGGGCAGTATCGTGTGCCACATATACCCGGACATCATGTCGTATATGGCCAGCGCCTTGACGATGAGTTGTGATTCCTTATATTGAAACCCTTCGCAGTCGATAAGGATAACCATACCGTCTCCACAAGTCGATTGTTGACGTGCAATTTGTCAGTGAAGCACGCGACGAAATCTTGCAGATTCCAGCCGGCGTCAAACAATGACACAAATAGAGCACAGTAATGTCCGCACACGTCAGTCTCAACAGCTTGAATGATGCGTGTGCTTACAACACAACATTTATAACCTCCATGCTTGTTTATAAATTCGGTAAACGAAGGATGCCAGATGGGTGGGGTGCCAGATGAATCAAAGAATTGAAGATTTTCACCATCCCACGCAAATACCACCCAATGAAGACCGGGTTGCCAGCGAGGTTGTACATTGACAACAATAGACATGCGTTGGTTGGGCGAAAACGTGAAATGTCGCAACCGATCCGAGGCCCACACACCGCAAAATGTGGGCAAACCACTCAGCAATTGTTCTAGCTCGACAGCGTTCATACTTGAAAGTCGGTAGTCACACGTCGTGCTGTCGATTTTTATTTCGTTTTCAAACGTGGCGTAGATCAGGACATTGGCAGTTTCCGGCAATGCCGAAGCAAATGTCAATTCACAACGCACGTTTCCAAATTCTTTGGGATGTAAATGATCGCCGCCACACCGGTCGGGAGTCAAATCAACAATGAAGAGTGAATAACCGGCACCGTAGTCGGCGTGTGTTATATCTAAACCTTGATTCTCCGTATCCAGTCCGGTGCCGTCGTAAAAGGACAGGTAGGATCGCATGTAGAGTCCCTTGTCGAAATTGGGTTTATACGCTTGCGTGGGGAACGGTTCACCGTTGACAAAAAATTGGAGACTATTTAGTTGGTAGTGTTGAAAGTTCCATGGATTTTTATCAATGGCACCGTGGTAGGCTTCTGTGCTGACAATACCCAACAACAACTGACGCGGCACTTGGGAGGTGAAAATATTGTTTAGAGTTCCACCCATGTTGCCCTTTGGCAGAGTGTAGGATTTCATGAGAACGCGAGGTATAGGGTATCTGGCCGGAATTTTGCTCAAGTGTTTATGAAAGTTTACCCACACAGAGTCTTGTGGTGTGATTTTTTCCACGTGCAAGCACAGTTCGTCAATCTCAATACGGTAATTGTCAGCGTCGCTCAGCAGAGCAAACTTGTCGGCATTGCGTACCAGTTTGATTTTCTCGGACACGGTGCTTGGCAGTATACGGCATTGGTGGTTGGTGTCCAGTTGCAGCGGAATACAGAAATCAAATACTTTACTCTTGCCGACCCATCCTTTACGTACGGTATATCCCGAGTTTTCCGAGCCGGTCTCGTCCATTTGACCGCAAGTGTCTTTACACCACATGCCCGAACGTAAATGTCCCGCTTTGGCGTTGCTATTGTACGACAAAAGCGTTTCCAGATAGGCACGATAGCCGTACATGGACGACGCGTCGGAAATAATTGTGTCACCAATCTGGTAGTCCACTTGTTTGAAGAGTGCATGTGGAAACAGATTGACCACGCTTACATTATCGGTATCCGAGATATTACTTCCATCACTTTCCACAATACGGACGCGTCCGTAGAGTTTAGTCTTGGACGGGCGTGTTGATGACGACCCTAGCGGAGGAAGATGAAACTCAAACGGTCCCTGACTGTTTAATCGACTCACAGGATAATAGACATAGGTTTTCGATGGTTTGGTGCTTGTCTCCAGAGCAGGTCGGCTAAATACTTCGGCAATTTCACATGTTCCCTCTTGGACGTTTTGCATTATTGAAAATATCGCTGGAAACACGTGTCGGTCGGCGTCGCTTGACAACTGTACGTTTCGCAGGTCGTCGGATGACTGAAGCCGAGGGTGTTTGGTTCAGTCTATTTATACCTGTCTGAAGCAAGTGCCGAGCTTCTTGTTTGGAGCGATGCTTTAGTGCTGCACCGGCCGACTCGCCTTCAAGCACATCCTGTAGCGAACGTACACCGGTCTTTAGTGCCGACTTGGCAATTTTCTTGGTGATTAGCTGGCGGGCAACAGTTTTTATTGCCGGTACCATCACGCGCATGAGGCCTCGGAAAATACTTCCTAAACCGCTTCCGCGCTGAATCATCGGACCGCGAAAGACCAACTGTGCCTTAGTCATCACAGCTGCTTAAAGTGAATTGTCAGGTACGACGTTTCTTCTTGGAATGAAACCAATTCACCGTTACTTTGTCTTATATTTATACCAATGTCGGAAATATGCTCGTCTTCCAACGGTACATACTGGATAGGACTGAACGTACGATGAATGTTTAACTTTTGCTGCTCCGTTGAATACGGACTGATGATTCGTAGAACGGGCGCCATACTGTCACCAATGAGTTGTGCTTGCACCTTGTCCATGTAGACGTACATTAGCGCAGGATTCAACCGATTAATGTCCATCAAATACAAGGACTGCGTGTTTGCATCAATTGACGGCGTACCGTTGTCGGGCACTTGAACGTAGCCCAATGCATGGGCCAGTCGACTGTTGACTATGACAACAACATTGGCACTTGTCACGTGTCCACTGGGTAAAAGCGTAAACACTGTCTGCTTGCAAACTTGATTAATTGTCTCCAGCAAGGTTGTGTTGGTGTTGTAGTGGCCTGTGGGTATCAGGTGGGGGCTGCCGTTTAGCCACAAATAGTTTACCGTCTTGTCAATATTGAGCCAATTACGACCAAATGTGATGTCTGCCAAACCTACCGACCACGAACGATCCAGACCAAGAGTTTGGGGTAGGTGGATACGAAAACTGGCAGCTGAATTTTGAGGGTACATTTCGCGACAGCTACTGCTGTCCAGTGTTACATAGAAATCATTTTGATCCATTCGCTGAAAGTGTAGAGTCAATATCAGTCCCGGGCCGGCGGTGAACGGGAATTTGTTGTCTGATTCGTCGAGAATGTTGATGTTGACAGTGTTGACGGTTGACTGTGACAGCGGCAGATAATACAGATGGTTAAATACAATTTCTTGTGTCGGGGTACGCTTGCTCACTTGCATGTGTCTCAATTGTGGTTGTAAATGGTCATTGTGTATTTGTGCCTGGACCAAATCGGAACGGATTTTCAAGTGTTTTTCAAACACGTTGCTTAGGCGAAAATATATACTCAACTCACTTTGTTTTGCCGTCGAGTTGAATATTGTAAGGGACTCTGTGTGTCGTACATAGTCGGACGCAGAGTGTACGACCATCATCTGGGCAAGATTCAGGCTAATTGTCAACACTGTGTTTTCCAAGTTTAGCCGTAAATGGTTGTCGGGCAATACACTCGTCTTTATTTTGTCGCTGGACAGTGTTTCTTGCAATACTCTGACCAGTTGTGATAAAGTATAGGTGCCGGGTTTGATAATGTCTACCCTCGTGAATTTACCGTCTATAAAGTCATCGTGGTTTGCCGATTCCGAAATGATAATGTCGTTGTCGATTGTCAGCCAATTGGTGGGGAGAATTATAGAGTGCAAAGCGACACGCCATTGGGTGTTGTCGAGATGAATCGGATGGGCCAGATTCACGGTAAAATTGGCTGTTGTGTTGTTTGGGAACGTTGATGTGCTGGCGACACTGGGGAGCGTGACATAAAACCCGTCCGACTCCATTGCTGTCTGTGAGCAAACTATAATCGTATGCATTGTGCTCGCTGTTTTAAACCAAAAATAATTATTAATTAATTGTTAATTGTTAATAATCGTCATTTTCCTCATCATCTTCAAAGTGTGTTGAAGCGTCTGATTCAAACAAATCAGGAGACGTTGGTATCGGGGGCAGAGTCGCCGTTTGATGTCTATATGGCACCACACGACAAATTCGTCGTTGTCGTCGTCGTCGACGTGGCCAAAGTGCTGGCGGCCAAGACGGTGGGGGCGATGGTGTTGGTGGTGAAAGTGTTGGTAATGGCTGTGGCTGTGACAGTGACGGCGGTGGCGCCGGTGGCGGTGGCATTGATGTCGGTTGCCACCACCAGTGACATATTTCAGGTGTCGCACTACCACTAGATATTCGTGTGACAATGTAAAGGTCCATGCCCTGACGATCCATGACAACGATTGACGACTGAGTGCATGGATACTACCTTTTATAGTTTATCGAAAGGGTTTCTCATTGAAAACGTAATTCTTCAACGACACAAATTAATCGAAAACGACTGAAACACTTGTCAGAAATGCTGGTATGTATTAGTACACAAACAAATGAACAAAAAAACAAACAAACAAACAAAAACAAGCATTAGTTAATATTAATAGCACAACAAAACTCACATCAATACTCACTCTCAAAAATATCCTCTAGTTCGTGCTGTGTAATTTCTGGCGCCGGTGGAATTGTGATTTTAAAGTTTACATCATCCATAAGATCTGGATGATGTAGCGGCGATGTTGTTGTTGGCGGCGTAGATGGTGACGGTTGTGGCGTTGATGGTGGCGACGGCGATGATGGTGGTGGCGGCGTAGATGGTGACGGTTGTGGCGTTGATGGTGGCGACGGCGATGATGGTGGTGGTGGCATCGATGATGGTGACGGCGGTGGTGGCGACGGTGTTGGTGACGGCGTCGGCGACGGTGTTGGTGGCGTCAGTAACGGTTGTGGCGACGGAGGCGCTGGTGCCAGTTGCCACCACCATGCAAGCACCTCTGGCCCTGTGTGGGCCGCAATACGCACAGTCACGTAAAGATCCATGAGGCAAGACAAGTGAGCACTGACAATCCGTGACAACGACTGATGTTCATCGACAACTTGTTCATCCAATTCATCGATTGTATGTGCGGCTGTATGCTGACAAATCATGCATTGTACATTGTGTCTTTGTCTTTGTCAGTCGCTGACTCAGCACCGAGAAGCAAAACACATGTCGAGCATGCTGACATTGCATCAACGCCGATACCATAATGTCAACAATATTGTGATAGAGCATCTACGTAGCAACACGCCCCAGCTCTTGCTGATAATATGATCCGGCTATTGTCTTTCCGCTCGTGTCTTGCAGCTTGTACATTGTTACAGGTCGACGGGTACATATCGCCGATATGATAAACACCTCGCTGGAAAATGTCTGCGTATAGCCTTTCTCAAATATTGTTTTCGGTAGAGCGAGACGCACTTTATCGCCGACGCGTAATTTCGGCGTCTGCTTACGTGGTTTTCTCACATCAACCAAGTGCTGCGTCGCCATTGTCACGTGACTTGGCGTCATCCCGACGGATCGGTGATGAGTGTTGTTGTATTGCTCCAAAAGCCACGGAAGCATTTTCACATATCGTTTTGTATTGTTTTCGGTCATGTATTTGTATATGAGCGAGAGAAATGTTCTGAAAAATCGCTCGACTATCCATGCTTTTCGAATAATTGTGGTTGTCGTATAATGATGAATATTGTATTCTTTCATTACACGCTTGAATTCGTGTCCGGTGAATTCTCGTCCCTTGTCGCTCATTATCTGCATCGGTATACAATTGTCCTTGAGAATAGAGTCCATTGCCTTGGCCACTGCCGGTCCGTTCTTGCTGCGTAATGTGCGCACATGTGCTTGCCTGCTGAATACATCTACAGCGGCCAACAGGTACTTTACCTGTGTATTGTGACCTCGCAAACGACAGACATCGCACAAATCCACTTGCCATGTATCGTTCAAGCCCGAGCTGGTGTACGGATTACGTGCAAACCGTTTACGCACTTGCCTATGCAATTCACGAGTGGTCTGCGACCACTTCAACGTGGATACTTGAGCCATTTTCGTTTCGTGGACAGTATCTCACGATCGTTACTGTCTTCCTCCTCCACCGCCTGACGACGTTTGTGTGTTGTTTGAACAGTATGTAAATTTGGTGCTGCTTCGCGCGGCAAGTTTAGCGATTCCACCAATGGTTTTATTTGTGCCCAACCCACGGGTTGTGTTACACCTTTCCGTTGACGCACAATATAATTTATCAAATCAACAATATTACTATACGGAATTGGATTTCGGTCAAGATGGAGCGTCCCCGTTTTGTTGTCCCATTCGAGCACTGTAGCCAACCGATCGAGAACGTACCGTGCCTGACGTTTATATGTGAGTGAAACCAGATCTAGCCTTTTTATCCTTGTTTTCGATTCGTTCTACCGATGGTGGAGCTGTAGCAGTCTCTCGTTTCGGATGCCATGCATCAACAAACTGAATTCGTTTGGTTTCGTCACTGGCCGTTGGGTTGAAGAGTATTTGTTCCCGCTCCGGTATGGGAGTAGGCGCGATCCGATTCTGCATCTCCATATACGTCGCTTGCGATATGAGAACCATTCGTTGGAAAGCGCTCATTATTTTGCAGACAGTATACAGCTTATAACCGATGCAACCACGGGTATAAGGGCAGAGAGAAATTTTCCGCTTTGCACCAGCACTCGTTGTTTTTTCTTCAGTGACGGACGTTTGTCACCCAATTTACGCAGTATGCTCTTGTATTTGGATAGACGACGTTTTTGTTTCTTTTCCAAAGGAACACGGTCTTGTAGCACGTTGTTGCAAATTTCACAAATCGACCGTATCAGAGCAGGGTCGTACGTGTTGAGAACGGCTTTTTGTTGACGATGCGTGAGACGTGGAAGAGCTTCGATGGTGGACCAACGACGTTTCAACGCCAAAGACATTTTGGCAAATGACACTGGTCGGCAAAGTGTACGGCTATTTATACCTTAGTGCCGCCAAGTACACGATAATTGGTTCTTCCAGCACATTGCTGCGCACACGTAATCTGTTGTCGGTTTGTTGTCGCAAATCCACCAGCAAATGTCCATATGAACGCTGCATTACATCGTGGTACACATCCATGATAAACTTGCTGTTTTCCGGCATGTACTGCTGAGCAAATGCACGTAGCGGAGTTTTATCGCGAAAGTTGCGAAAAAACACGTAATAATTTGTATTCAAACTGATTGTACGATAATTGGGCGATTTCAAAAACGTGTTTTGAGTGACAAACACTACACTCATATTGTCGTGACGGGATATTTTGGTAAACATGTCGCGTACCAACGACCCTTCGACCGCCTCCAGCATATCGTCAATTATCACCATGCACCCGTTTCTGCGTTTATGTTTACCGGCCAACTGCTGTATTTCCTCGTGCGTAGGTAGTCCGTGTCGCATTTCGTTGACCAAATGACTACCAATATGATCGGGTGCCACGTTTCCATGGCAGTACAGTACATGATCTGGTCGAGTGGTGAGCACTTGATCAGACCGAGTCAGCATGTCGGCTATAAACCGACTCTTGCCGGATCCCGAAGGACCCGATAATATCATTGTGAAGGGTGTGACCAGTCTGGCGTCGTGTGTTTCAAGGCCACCGAGTATGACTCACTGATGATTCAACAGAGTTTTACGTGTATTTATAGAAGCAAAGCTAGTACGGTGAGAAGCACCAACGATATGATGTTGACATGTATACAGACACACGTTTATACATCATTTTATATTTATACACAAATCATGGGGAAAAACAAAACATTTGTTAGTGTGTCTGTGTGTGCATGTACCCGTGAGGAAAGGTGCTGTAGTCGGGAAGGACCCCCCTCTTGCTGGCAACTATCCTATTAATCTTCTCCCCCCTTACAGTTACAATGTGAAAATCTATCGTTTTCTTGAACGTCTGAATGGGTACTTTAATCTGGGTGCCCGGGGTTGTCAAGAGGGACTTGAAACTTTCTGCAGTGATTAGTTGGTTAGTGGCGTATGACTGTGTTATTCCGCGCATTTTGATAACGGTGCATGCCTCGTTAGCAGAGTTAGTCACAGTGAAGGCGTAGTTTTTGGGAGACAAGCAGATTACAGAATTAATAAAGCTCTCCGGACCAAATGCAGTTAGTTCGTCCGTCATTTCACCCAGAAAGCGACCAGTGTTAATTTGCGGAAGCGTAGGCGCAGAAAGGTAAATTATGCTGTCGGTGTCACAATAAATTAGTTGGTTAGACTGAAGCTTTTCCATGAATGAATACAGATAGAGACGGGCTTGAGCAGTAACAAAAGAGGCAAGAATAATGTTTGTTTTAAGCGGTCCAGTGACTGTCTCGTCTGTCTTGTGTGTGTATGTTATGCGCATGACAGCGTCCTCTTCTTCGTCAATGTCACCATCGTCCGAAGCGTCGGCCGACAGGAAAGGAATGAGATCACAGGCCGTGACGTCCAAAGCTGGATCATCCATCAACTCAAAGAAACGCTGCCGTGAAGTGACGAGTTCGGTCTGGTCGAGGTTGCAGCGCTGAGCCAACTTGCCCCACTGGCTGTTGAGGCACAGCTTGGCCACAGCTCTCAGGCCTGGGTTCTTGGCAACAGTCGGAAGGGTAATCTGCTCACGCTGTTCAATGTCACGTCGATACGTTTCACGCTCGGCGTCACATTGAACGTGAGCAGGATATCCCTCCGCAGCCACCTTCAACGCATAAAAATCGTTGATGTAGCCGGCAAACAACCCTCCACGGCCGTCATTGAACCGAGTGGTGGCTGGAAAGTGCCAAAATTCGAAAATTTCCAACAGACGATAGCCCATGCTCAAAGCTTTTGCTACTTCCAACGACACCCAACTGGAAGTGAAACTGCGCTGCTCATCATCGTGCTCGCACACTATCCGACCGGTACAGAAGTCTTTGCCGTCGCCAACGTGCTGCTCGGAACAGCTCCTGCACAACGAAAAAACGAGGCGCTCGTTCACTCGGGCCGGAAGGACTGGGAGGTGAATACTGCGAGGAGGTAGAATCCTACAGTGAACAATGCCAAAGTACTTGTGGAAATCGGAAACGGAAGGACGAAACAAAAACTCGGGATGACCAACTGGAAACTTGCCATACTTTAGAATATAGGGATAGAGGGAGCAAACGTCTACATAGTGAATTTTTTCGGTTTCAGAGCATTCTACAAAGTGACGAAACACCTCGGTTCTTCCGCCGTACAGTGCGTCGCGAACATTCATTGGCTCGACTGGACGCACAGATTCGGTGAAACGACGTTTGGTTTCGTCGTGCCCAATCATGGCGTCGTACTCGCATTCCCAGATGGAAATTACTTCTGTATCCGACCGGGAGGCCAGTTGTTCAAGGCGTTGTAGTGTGCGATCGTAGAGCTGCTTTGGTGTCCGACATCCGGTGTTCATCACCGAGCGGCAGTTTTTGCTGACGCTCTTATTGCTACACTCACCAGAGTGCCCGTGCCCATGGAAATAACACCCGAGAAACTCGAAAAGCAGGTGATGGTCTCCCGCTTTGACGTAGCCGTCCACTTTGTACGGTCCAATACACACTTCACCAGAGTTCAGTGCGTGCTGGATATTGATACCGCGAGACGACGCCTCCAGCTCCAGCCACTGAATCGATTTCTTTGAGTAGTTACCCGTTGGACGGTAGTGCAGCTGACTCGGAACCAAAGCCACAGTGTTTTTGCGCAAATAGTTTGACCGCCAGACAGTGTGGCACGCAGATGGTAATGTGACACACTGGAACGGGTCTGTTTTCGTGACACCGATGAACTGGTCACGGAAACGCATGGCGCCGAGACGAAGTACATTGACATCGTCTCGACAATATGCACCCATTTCACGGCGGAAATCATATGTCTTGCCAACTTGACTGGCATGCCAGGTCAGAAACTCGGCACGCTGGTCGACCGACATACGATCCGCATCAAACATGTCGACTGTCGGGAACGGTCCAACATAGGATTGGTGATCAGGGGTGTTCATCGTGTGAGGAAAGAAGCCTTTGCGGACGGAAATATTGAATGTTTTGGAAAATTTAGCGAGAGGCATGGGCAGGAAACTGAACGAATCAAGGAAATGAAGTTTGGAGTTGGGAAATTTGATGGAGAGGATTTTTCGACCGTTCATTATGAGATCTGGCAACATTCCCTGACTCAACGCATATTCCACGACCAAGTTGTTGTCATAGCCTTGTGCGTAATGCGCTATGACTTTTGCTTGATCGTGGGAAAACAACCATCGACCAAAGTCCTGCAGTGTATTCGGTCCGGAGAATACAAACTCATGCTGGTTAGTGTCGCAAACTGAGCAAGGATCGGAGATATTCTCGAAGCAAGCAGAACAGCAAATCTGACACACGCAATAGTTGGGAACATGACGGTTAGTTTCAGGGATATTCATGCACTCGAAATCATAAAAAATATACAATTGCTTCTGATTAATTGCAGCAGGTTTAAGCGGTTGCAGAAAGCATCGGTGTGGGGTGGTGGAAACCTCCTGCTTCGCGACCCGCTCCGTACAAAATGGACACAAATATGTCCCACACACATGATGTTTCTTACTATCAGATTTGTACGTGACGTCACCACAAGTACGACATCCACGGCGCACACAACAACGAACATTCTTGTGGGCCGCGAAACAAGAGGCTGAGATAAAGCTCAAATTACAATCGGGACAGTGGACCAGAGCACCTTCCCTCACGCATTTTGTTGGTGATCCGCAGTCGTGGCATCCTCCGGCACAAGTGTGTTCGTTTTTATTCTTGTACGATGTTTGACAGTGGTGGCAAAAGTAGTCTGTGGAAAGGAATGCAGTGATAGAGGTGATTACGTCAAAATGTTCGTGCGTGTGATACAGGTACAGGTGTGTGTTTCCCGTGCCGGAGGTGTGTACGTGTTTGTGCATGTGTTCTGACGAGTAAATGTGTACTGTGTAGTCGTGCAGGTGTTGTGTGAAAATGTCCACTTCCCTTGTCCCCATCCGTGCCGTCCAGTCCAGTTGCGATGCCATGCACAGTCGTTTCGCCTCCTCCTCAAACGAATTTGTTCTTTCCTCCAACCTCTTCATGCCTTGGCGGTGTCGTGCACTTTTGTCTGTGTTGTTGTGTATGTATATGGCGGCTGCCAGAGCTCGTGGGAGACAGTGAGTCCCGGCAATCCGAAAGAAACATTTCTTGTTGGTAAACCAGGACTTCACGTCCCCCTTGAGCTTTAGCCTAGCAGCGCCGTGAATGTCGATATCCATGGTTGATTGTTGTTTGATGTGTGTGACTGTGAGGTGTAATGTGGAGTTGTTGCTGATGAATGACGCGTTTGACTGTGTGATGGATTCGAGCCTTGAAACAAACAAACAAATTCATATTTAATTTGATTATTTAATCTCGTAAATAAAATCTAGCAAATGTAACCAAATAATAATACAAAACCGCTTACCGTTTTGACAAAAGTGACGCGTCGAAATCTCTGACGCGCCGAGGCACCAGGTATGCGTCCTGCTTGTAGTCGGCGTTGCGCAGAGTAATGCCCACATAATCGTCAGGGTTCACTCCTTGGAGCACCTGACCCACCACAGCGTCGATGGTCGCCTCAATTGAAGCAATTGCTCCAATGACGTTGTCGGGCTCCGTAAAGTTGAGCTCCAGGTGGTACGACTTTCCTTGAGCTCTGAATCGCCGAACGTACCTTGAGCTCACATCTTGCAAAACACATCGAATATTGCTCACCTCGGCAGTGTCTCCACGCTTCATTGGCGAGCCGTTGTCCTCATCACTCAACCGATGCTTTGCAGCCATCTCTCTCCCAAACAATATGGCAGCAAATATAACAAACACGAAAAAACACTGGAGCACTAAAGGCCGACCCGCACGCAACAAACGATGAAACTAAATGATAGATGCGCACTGACTCGACAATTTATATACGCTGGATGATGACGTCAGCGCATGCGCAGTATATCAAAAACATGCACACATCATGATACCGTGCTGACGCCTGCGCATGCGCAGTACATCAAACACATTCCCCGCTAGTCTGGCGCCATCTCAAGGTCACCTTGGCTGATGCAATACACACACCATGATACCGTGCTGACGTCAGCAGTCCTGACTCAACACTGCATTCCATCACACCGTAAAAGTACATGCGTACCCATGACCTCGGTGCACATTACACGCCCATTGTTATGGACATCTACTGCCATCCACCGACTATTCACCCCGTTTAAACACACTTGATAAATATTTTTTCAAAGAATTTCAATATTTTTAAATCAACTTGTTTTAACACAATTAATTAACATAACCTAATATAATATACCAAATACGCGCGCCACTAATGTATCATGTGCGCCACAAGTGTCTCACAAATCTATAAATTAATTTAATTCTCATAACCAAATATAATAAACATTAATACGTGCGCCACAATTGTATCATGTGCGTCACAAGTGTCTCACAATTCTATAAATTAATTAACATAACCAAATATAATAAACATTAATACGTGCGCCATAATTGTATCATGTGCGCCACAAGTGTCTCACAATTCTCTAAATTAATTAATTGGCATAACCAAATATAATAAACATTAATACGTGCGCCATAATTGTATCATGTGCGTCACAAGTGTCTCACAATTCTATAAATTAATTAATTAGCATAACCAAATATAATAAACATTAATATACCTAATACGCGCCACAATTGTATAATATGCGCCACAAGTGTCTCACAATTCTATAAATTAATTAATCAGCATAACCAAATATAATAAACATTAATACGCGCGCCATAATTGTATCATGTGCGTCACAAGTGTCTCACAATTCGAAATTAATTTAATTGTACACTCGTGCTTGCGCACTATATATACCACATTTAAACCATCTCTCTTGAACCTCTACAATAGCCGAACTGCGTAAGACTCTGCTCGAACCCCGAGGACCTCGGTTCGAATCCCAGCCAGGTAAAAAACTTTCTTCACTCGACACTACACTCTACACACAAATAATCGAAATAAATAAGATGAATTAAATAAAATAAATAAATAAATAAAATAAAATAAATAAATAAATAAAATAAAATAAATCAATAAAATAAATAAATGAATTATTAAATAAATAAATTGATTCAAATATGTATAGATGTCGCTGCTGCGTTCACAGGTACCGACGCTCACCATAGATGGCACCACTTCCGGTCAGGTCAGGTATAGGCGGCGCTACTGGTCAAGTATAGAGGGCGCCACTTCCAGTATAGAGGGCGCCACCGGTCAGGTATAGAGGGCGCCACCTGACTGTGCAAAAATGACGTCATAAGGGGGCGGGGCCTAAACCGTGCAAAAACCTGTGACGTCATAAGGGGGCGGGGCCTAAACCGTGCAAAAACCCCCCTCCCCCTCCCCCCTTCCCCCACTCTGTGCAAATGTCACAAAGTACCCCGGTCTACTCCTATAATGTGTCTGAAAGCCCTAATATCATTCTTTACACGGTACTGTGCGGCACTTCTATGTACAGTAAGGTTTTGCATTCAATTATTGAGTTAGTCATTGTGTAAGAAAGCAGGGTGTAATGGAAATCGGACGTGGCGGTAGCGATGAGTCGATCAGTGAACGGAGGCGGGGCTTCATATCTTGTGTTTGTGTATCGTTGCATGTGTGAGTGTGTATGTTTGTGTGCGTGTGAGTGCGCAGGCGTCAGCGACGTAAGCAGCGCGCTGTGATCTGATTGGTGGATTCGAAGTTCTGTAAACGAACGGCCGTTAACGGCGGGCGATTTGAATATGTGGCCTGCACTGTGAATGCGGGGCAGTGGGTTGTGAGAGAGTGTGCGGTTCGGTGGCCCTGCAGTGCACTGTGTTGGATGAGCTTTTCCTTGGTGTTGCGGTGCACAGTGATAAGTGCATATTTATTTTGTGTTGCGGTGTACAGTGATAAGTGTATGGTTATTTTGTGCTGCGGTGCGCAGTGATAAGTGTGGTCTGCTTGTGCTACGGTATATTGTGTTTGGCGCCGTCTTGGACTGCTTCGTCGGCTCACTGAAAGTCAGTGCGGATTCAGCTGTGATCATTCGTCTATTTAATATTGTGATTAACCAAGTGTCATTATACGTTACATTGTTCGATCGTCTTTGCGGTCTGGGCATCGAGGTGATAGAATGGCTTTCAGCGACGCGAACATGGAACCAAAAACTATTTCGGCAGCATATGAAACGTCGTTCGATTTGAGGCTGGTGCCGGAGTATGACGGGAAACATGACCCCACGGAATGGCTAGAAAAAGTGCGGAAAATGTGTCGACTTCGCGGTGTACATGATGTAGCGCAGGTAGTGGGTATGCGAATCACTGACGATGCAAATGCCGTCGTTGATTGCCTCTCTGATGAGGACCAGTTGGACATCAGCAAAGTGGAGCAGGCACTTCAGACTGCGTTCGGCATGGACACTTTTGGTGCGTATGACGCGTTTGTGAAACGAATATTAACTGAAGGTGAATGTGTCGATGTGATGATCTCTGATCTATGCAGACTGGGAGCCAGATGCAACATCACTGACCCAGTGTCCATCAAGTGTGCGTTTATATCAGCCATTCCTCTATCAGTGCGACACGTGCTCAGGGCTAATGTGAAGTTGGACTCCATGACAGTATCGGATGTTGTCAGCAGAACTAGAGTGATATTGTCAGAAACGGGTCAAAATATTGATACTGGACTATCTGCTTCTGCTCCTGAGCCTGGCCCACCGGCACGGCTGTCTTCAGGAAAAATGTTGTCAGGTGCTCTCAGGTGTTTTCTGTGTAACCGATCAGGGCATTTTGCACGCGGATGCCCCCGTCGAATGAATCGGGCTTGAGGCGAAGAAAGGAATGGTGTCAAATGTTTCAAGTGTGGCACGTTCGGACACGTCAGCCCAAATTGTCCGGGAAACGACCAAGGAGGAGAGGCATAGGTGCCAGTCTCTTCTCCTCGAACGTAACGGCGCCGCTGGTTACGACAACTGTGATGGTCAATGGTGTTCAATGTCTTGCGCTCGTCGATACGGGCTGTTCCAGAAGCTTGATTTCTGAGTTCCTGTGTAGAGAGCGAGTGGAATCTCGCGGTGAGTGGCTGGTGATGATTAGCGGAGATCGTATGAGATGCCAAGGTAGCTGCGCAGTTACGGTTACCATGAACAATAGAAAGGCATTTGAGCTCAACGTATTTGTGGTGAAACATAGACCAGCCGGTTTTGACTTTGTTCTTGGTATTGATGGCATTGTATCTATGGGTGGCATGGTGTTGGATTCGGAGAGAAATTTGACATGTGGTGTTGAGAAAAATGGCTGCGTTCATCTGGAATCGGGAGTAGCAGCAGCAGCAAGTGGAAACAGTATAACAAGTAGTTATGAGCTTGAAGGCAAAGATTTCCTGGCTACATTCGATGCAGAGAAAAGGTCATGGAGAGTGAGATGGAAGTGGTCGCAGCGTCCGGGTGTCTTGGAGAATCGAACCGCCGAGTACGCAATAGCGCCGCATGCCCGTAACGAGTATCAGGCAGAGTTAAAATCATGGATTGACGCTGGATGGCTTGTTGAGTACAACGAACAAACCCACGGATCAGTCAAAGGGCTGATTCCGCTTATGGCAGTCAGTCAGAAGAATAAGTGCAAAGTCAGGCCGGTGATGGATTTTCGCCAACTTAATCGGTTTGTTGAAACTCACACGGTGGATGTCGACGTCTGTCACCAGAAAGTGAGAGATTGGAGGAGGCGGGGGGATCGCATAGCATTGTTGGACCTGACGCGCGCCTACCTTCAGATTGAAATTGAGCCTGCGCTCTGGTGTTACCAGACGGTGTTGATATCCGACAAGCGGTATTGCTTGACTCGACTGGGTTTCGGCTTAAGTGCAGCTCCGATCATCATGAAGGAGATTGTCAACTTCGTGTGTCGGCAAGATGCTGAGGTCGAGAGAGCCACTTCATCATACATTGATGATATTTTGGTGGACGAGTCGGTGTTGAGCGCGGAAAGAGTCAGCGAACACTTCTCGAGATACGGGCTGACCTGCAAACCTGCGGAACGGGCCGACCCATCATGTCGTGTGCTAGGTCTGAGTGTTTCGCGCCAGGCAGACGGATTGGTGTGGAGAAGAGACAATCCTGTGGCGGAAATTGTTGAGCCAATAACTCGACGGTCAGTTTTCTCGTGGTGTGGCCGGTTAGTCGCACATTTGCCGGTGGCTGGGTGGCTGAGGCCTGCCACCTCCTGGATAAAGCGATGCGTCAACTCTGTGACAAAAGGATGGGACGATGTTGTGGAGGATCCATCCGTGAAGAATAAGATTTTGTTTGTGATCGACAAACTTGCTAATGAGGATCCAGCACGGGGAGTGTGGCGAGTGACCGAAGATGAGGCAACCGTGTGGACTGATGCCAGTTCGATTGCTGGGGGAGTTGTGTTGGAGACTCAGGATTCAGGAGTAATCGAAGACGCGTGTTGGCTCCGCCGAGATGACACTACCCATATCAATATGGCCGAGCTGGACGCCGCGATCAAAGGCATTAACATGGCGGTCTCGTGGGGCATGAAGTCAATCAATCTCTGCACAGATTCTGCCACGGTTCATCGGTGGGTTGATGATGCTTTGAGTGGCCGTGCTAGGCTTCGAACGAAAGCGCACGGTGAACTCCTGATCCGTAGCAGAGTGAATATCATCAGACAGATGGTCGATGAACTTGATATTCAGATCAAGGTGCGACTTGTTCGGTCCGCGGAAAACTTGGCAGATGTCCTCACGCGTGTGCCGAAAAATTGGATTGGTGGCGAACCACTGGCCGTCGGTGCGGCAGCAACAACTTCAACAGCTCGCAGCTCAGTCGCTGAGCAAATTGCTAGCATTCATGCACGAGCGGGGCATACAGGAATTCGTCGGACCTTGTACTTTGCTAGACGCGATCTCGCTAAACCGGTCAAGCGATCGCAAGTGCGCCAGGTGGCTCATGGTTGTGACATATGTAATTCGATTGACCCAGCTCCGGTAAAATGGCGTCACGGTACACTCAGTGTTGCCCACGTGTGGCATCGCTTGGCAATTGACATCAGCCACTACAAGAACCAGCCGTACTTGACGGTTATTGATTGCGGTCCTTCACGGTTTAGCCTGTGGAGGCAACTACGAGCAGCGGACAGTGAGCAAGTGATTCAGCACTTGGAGCGAATTTTCCTTGAAAGAGGAGCCCCAGTTGAGCTGCTCTGTGACAATGATACTGTGTTCAGAGGTCGGTCATTCGCAGCGCTAGCAGCGAGATGGAACATTAGATTGCGCTTCAGAGCAGCGTACGCTGCCAGTGGTAATGCGATCATCGAACGCAACCACAAGACCGTAAAAGTCATCGCAGCACGAAAATCATGCGGTATCGCTGAGGCTGTACATCTCTACAACTCTACTCCTCGCGATGGAGAAAATGAGAATTCTGCGCCGGCCAATGGCGTCTACCGCTACAGGATACGCGACTGCACGAGACCTAGAACAAATCAGTTTGGCCAGGAGTCGTCTGGTGGTAAACGCGCAAGGTTCGCTGTTGGTGAGGCAGTATGGGTTCGCCAGCGTGGAAGCAGATGCACCAACCGATCAGCGCAGGGAGTCGTGAGTGGCGTCGTTTCAGAGCAAGTGGTGGAGGTTGATGGTGTGCCGCGTCACGTCCGAGACCTCCGACGAAGAGTCCAGAACGGTGTAGGCGACGATCAATCAGGTGACACAAGATCATCCGACGAACCTCCTCTCTGGATTGGTCATCCAGAGTCTCATCCCAGGTCGGGTTCTGTTGTGTCAGAACCAGCTTCGTCATCAGCGCAAGAGCGGACTGATACAGCCGGGGCGTTTGATGATGCAAGCCCTGCAATTGATGGCGTTGATCGACAAGAGCCTATTGTTACACCGACAGACAGACTACGTCGGGGGGAGCGGTTACGGCGACCGCCTCGTCGGTATTTTTCATGTTGTGATCTTGAAGATCAAGGAGGGGTGTAATGGAAATCGGACGTGACGGTAGCGATGAGTCGATCAGTGAACGGAGGCGGGGCTTATATCTTGTGTTTGTGTATCGTTGCATGTGTGAGTGTGTATGTTTGTGTGCGTGTGAGTGCGCAGGCGTCAGCGACGTAAGCAGCGCGCTGTGATCTGATTGGTGGATTCGAAGTTCTGTAAACGAACGGCCGTTAACGGCGGGCGATTCGAATATGTGGCCTGCACTGTGAATGCGGGGCAGTGGGTTGTGAGAGAGTTTGCGGTTCGGTGGCCCTGCAGTGCACTGTGTTGGATGAGCTTTTCCTTGGTGTTGCGGTGCACAGTGATAAGTGCATATTTATTTTGTGTTGCGGTGTACAGTGATAAGTGTATGGTTATTTTGTGCTGCGGTGCGCAGTGATAAGTGTGGTCTGCTTGTGCTACGGTATATTGTGTTTGGCGCCGTCTTGGTCTGCTTCGTCGGCTCACTGAAAGTCAGTGCGGATTCAGCTGTGATCATTCGTCTATTTAATATTGTGATTAACCAAGTGTCATTATACGTTAAATTGTTCGATCGTCTTTGCGGTCTGGGTATCGAGGTGATAGAATGGCTTTCAGCGACGCGAACATGGAACCAAACATGGTTTGATAACCGTTTTTTATGCTTAAATCTGAAACTGTCTTAAAAAAACAACAGGTGGCATAATTTATTCTTACTTTTTACATATTACCTTTTTCCTACCAGAAATTAACTACGTTGATTATAATAAGTTTCATCATTTGATTCAGCAGATCAATTATTTGCAAATATAAAAGTACAAGCACTGCATATTTGTACACAGATACTACAAATATACACACAAACTTAGTGTCCCTAATGAGACTACGAATAAAAACGGGTCGCATAAATCAGAGTGGCAATCCTGACCAGAAAAACAGGCAATATTTTCGTGTAGGAAAAAAAACACTGAGGAGATATATTTAATGTACAAAAAGGTATTTGAACACAAATAACTACATCAAAGAAACCATCATCCATAAAACCAGTTCTAAAAACAGGTTACAAATAAAAAAAACAATAAAATTAGTTCAACAACTTGATCTGCCGCCAATTTTTTCCTAAATCTCTACATCTACGAAAACCATTTAAAAAAATGATTTAAAAAATATGCATTAAAAACAGTATAAATCAAGTGGTTTAACCAACCGCTTATACGTACCGGCAGGCTACTTACTATACAAAAGCTATTTGAACGTACATCAATCAAATTATATTACATAGATACTGTTTTAGAAAACATTGCTTCATTAAAAAAGTGTTAGTTTAGAACAACGTTTTTTGAAAAAAAAGAGTTGTCCAGCCAATTAACTTGTCTTGTTCTGCTGTCAACATTTTCTGAATCTGTACATTAATAAACCGAATTTAAAACCAATTTGAAAAACATTATTCCAACAACACGAAACACAAGATCAACAACAAGAAAAAACACCTGATTACTCAATGAATTTGTTTTGTTCTGCTGACAAATTATTTCAAATATCCACATCATTAAAACCATCTTTAAAAACATGGGTTCTCCAATGAAAAAATCCTAAATTACCGGACCCGGATGCACATTCAAACAGTCTTTTGAGGTATTTATTGATAAATATTTTTGTTTTTTTATATTATTATCAAATTTACTTTGAAATGAGACACGCAAAGATGTACAAAACGTCAATAAACTCGTTTCTATGTACTAACCGCAACCAAAAAAGACGTTTTTTTGCATCAATAGGAGGACACCGTCTCAATCTATCGAGTAAAGCCAGCTGCGATTGAAGACGGTAAGTAGTAAGAAATTTTATTATCCATGATTATGATTGTTGGGGGGGCTTAGGGGGAGGCTTGGCATTTTTCTGGGGGTCTCCAGCCCCCCCCCCCCCCCCCCAAGCCTCCCCCTTGGCGCCACCACTGGTTACAAACATGTAAGCTGTAATCGTCTAGTAATTTGAATAACTTGATACATTCACCTTCTTCGCTGAGAAAACAACAGTTAAATTCCACACCAATAACAATCTTGTCATAGGCAAATCGACATATCATATGTTGAATATCCAGTTCTAAATTATCCAAGTCTGCGTCTACTTGTTTATTTGTGTACACAGGCGGTCTATAAGCACTTTTAAAAATGATAGTATTCCGTTTTGTAGTTACAATTCTGACCCACATATTCTATAGATTGTTCTGCATTTGTGCGTTGCATGTTTTAAATATCTCATATTTATATTGGTTTCCCAACAGTACCGCTACGCCTCCGTAGCCAGTAGGTTGAGTTGATGTCGCAGGTCTATCGCGTCTTATAAGAGTATATCCCGATACAGTGAGAATACGATTAGGCGTTTTAGGTTTCAACCACGTTTCGTTTAATAACATAGTGTCACAATTATGAACGGATTCGAGGTCAAATCTTATGGCAGGCAACTTACCAATCAGTGCATGTACATTAAGTTAAATACAGGTGAAAAATGCAGACTGCTCCAAATCGTTCGAATCACTGGGCAATTGGGTATTCACTGGGCAAGAGGGTACATTGTCGCTTAGACACAGGTACATTCGGTTTTTGTCGTTCTTTTGTGGAGGTGCCCGCCAACGTCAAAAAAGGCACCCATGTGGCCAGATGACCGGGTTCATGAAGACAGAAGGGTCTCGACACCAGCTCGACACACGGAAGCTGCTGTAGGAGGAGTGCTTCGTGTCCAACTTTTCGGCCTCAATTGTATCGGGCCCGACATCTAATGCCTGTGCTAGGTGACCAATTACGCCACAGGCAGAAACATCACTGTGAAATCGTGTCGCAAATATGTTCGCATGGAAGATATGCGGTACAGTTCGAAGTGTTGTCGCTGTTGCCTCTCCAGTGTTCATTTTTTTATCGGCCTCGTTCTTCTGTTGAGTCGGTTGTCAGTTTTGCGTTGGTCGCTGAACTCGCTACATTCATCAGAGAGTGACTGCTTTCGATCTTTTGCAATGTGTGTGGCTATCTTAGCGCCATTCCGTCCATTTTTCCGCTTGACTACCTCAATCCATGAAGCAGTGGTCTTTTGTTTCGTCATGTCACGAACAGTAGCATCATCTTCAGGGCCCTGCTGGGTGGCGTGCTCAGGAATCGTTACTATATGGTCATCGTCAGGCTTGGTCTTCACGACATGCTTTGAAATCACTACGGGCTGGGTACCGTCAGACTTGGATTCCAAGTTAGAAGTAGTTGCCACCTTAGATTCCACGGTGGCAATCTTCGATTGAATTACCCGAACCATTTCGTCTGCTTTGACTGTCATTTGTTGCAAATCCTTTTTGATGTCATGAAGATCTTCCACGAGGTGTTTCATATATTTCACTTTATCAAAAAATACATCACATATATATCTCACCTGTGATATGTTTTCTGACTTGATTCCACGCATGAATATGCACTTTGTGTGTGCCTTGTGTGAGCACAGACAACATCCTACCAATTGGTAGGTATCGCCCGTGCTCGTTTCGCACTTGTAATAATACATGAACAACACAAGAGCACTTCGTCACTCAACCACAGTCACAGTCACGCGCGAGTGTGTGTGTGTATGTGTGTGTTATATACCTGCACCCAGAGCAGTGAATGTGCAATTATGTAATCGCACAAGCAGTGTATACTAATCACCGATTGAATCCGGACATTTCAAACATCTGCGTTGATATTACTAAGGTATTACATCTGAACAATTATTGACAAGTCTCTCCTTTCTAGTTGACACAAATTGAAATGTAGGGCAACAACATTTTCCCATACAACACAGGAGCCCCCCTCCAGTTCAAGGAGAAAAACGGACTGAGGGGCGGACTACACGGCCGGAACGTATGATTTGCGTACGCAGAACCGGGAATCTTGATGTGGAGCAGATTGATGTCGCAGGTGTCGAATTGAGCAGGTGTTGCACTGCTGCTGCGATGCTGAGCGTGCTGCTGCGTTGTTGCACGTGTTGCTGCGTTGTTGCTCGTGTTGCTGCGTTGTTGAACGTGCTGCTGCGTTGTTGCGCGTGCTGCTGCGTTGTTGCGCTTGTTGCTGCGTTGTTGCGCGTGTTGCTGCGTTGTTGCGCTTGTTGCTGCGTTGTTGCGCGTGTTGCTACGCTGTCACGCGTGTTGCTGTGTTGCAAAGCGTGTTGCTGCTGAGTTGTTGCGCGTTATACCGCACTGCAGCACGAAGCCAAGTGAATTTGCAACAATAGCGTCGACCTCGTGCTGCACATTCGGTGGCAAACTCGGAGGTGTATGCAAATCACGTCGGGTGATGCGCGTTGAGCGTGATGTTGCTTCCATCTGTAACCGATGAGCTGAATGAAGTGATCACGTCGGGTGATGCGCGTTGAGAGTGATGTTGCTCCCACCTGTAACCGATGAGCTGAATGAAGTGATCAAGTCGGGGTCACCACTTTGTTGTGATCCCTATGGGTCTGGCGAACGACACAATGGGGGACGACAACACAATATACTTACAAGAGATCACTACATTCACAGTCTGGTTAATTACAGTGGCGGAATCAAAACACAAGAAATGGACTGAAACCTGCGAACAACGATATCGGTACAGTGATGCACAACAAGATGGATGATCGCACGAATGGGCGAACGCAAACGCGAGCAGCAGGGTAAGCAGCAGGGCGAGACAACAGCTGGGTGGACTCTGTTGTCTGTCTGCCAGGGAAGAGTGTGTGTGACGGCGTTATATACAGCGCTGTGTGTGGTTGGGAATGTGTGTGTATGTGCGTATGTCATCGCCGGTGGTGTTCTGGGACACATATGGTCTAGGCACACGGATGTCGACCAGATGTTGCCCTCGATGGCTGCTTCGTTCCTGGGTGAAGTTGAGGCCAGGTGGAGTGGGTGCGCGCTGCCTGGCGTTTGGATTGGTGCGCGCTAACAGGTGTTTTGGCTTGGTGTATGTCCGTGTGCAGAGGACATTCACCTCAGGGACGCGTATCGCTGAAGCACTGGTGGGGTGTGTGTTTGTGGTGTATGGGCAAATGTTGTTCCCCTACATTTGCGCAGACGCCACAGGAGTGTATCATATCAAGCTGCACGTTGCCTGAAAATTTGTACGTGTGTGTGTGTATGTGAGGCAGCATATGTACTAGTGCGTATGTGTGTATAGTAATAGTAATAGTAATGTATTGCCACAGCAAGCACAATAAAAGTAATAGTAATGTATTGCCACAGCAAGCACAATAAAAGTAATATTAATAAAGCGCATGTTGTGTGCAGCCCGGGTTTGTGGACCTGAGCGCGCGCGTGTGCGCGTTTGCGGTTGTTTCAAGGTGATGGTAGTGTTACCGACGCGAGGACAAAGCGAGTAGGTGTGCGTGCGGGTGTATTTTTGGGAGTGCCGCTTGAAGCGTTGTTGCGCGTGTTGGTCGTGCTGCCATAGCGAGTGTTGACTTCGTGCGTTGAGTATTGAGGAGACGCGGTGTGAGATATGTTGTAGTTTCTCACTGAGTGCATTGTGATACATATTTGTGCATTGTGATACTAGTGTGTGTTCTGTGTTATGGTGTGTGTGCTTGCGTGCTTGTGCGAGTACACGAACATTTTTTCCTTTGCATTTGACCTTACAAGCTATTTCGGCTCAACATGAATCCCAATGTAAAGATGTTTGGCGACGAGCGACATGATCAGCCACTTGACGTCCACGTCATGCCTGAGTACGACGGGACAGGTGACATCGTGGAGTGGTGGTCGCGGTGTAATCTGCTGTGCCAGCTGCGAGGAGTTCCTGTGATATCGGTGGTGCCTCAGCGACTAACTGGTGGGGCCTTTTCTGTGTGGTCGGAAATGCCGCCTGTACAAAGGGGCAATGCTGACGCCCAACGCTGACGCGACCAACGAACTCCACAAAAGTTCACCGTGGGCTGTACAGCTGCAGCCACCGGACGAAAAGAGGAACGTGTCCCAGTTTCTTCGCCTGGGTCACAACATCGTGGAAGGCAGAATCGGTAAATTTGTTGGAACTGTGGGTTAAAAGGACATTTTGCCAGATCGTGTCCCAAGCGGGGAAACGCCAAAGGGAGCGGTGCGTCAGCGCCAGCGTCCGCTCCCGGTCATTAATCTGTGATGGCGCCCTCCCAGTTGTCATGCTGACTATTGACCTGAGGCTGTGTCGATGCCTAGTGGATACAGGGTGCACCGACACGCTGGTCCGTAGATCTTGGTGTCGCGGCTCTAAGGCTGGATGTGTCAGCCTTGTCACATTGGGTGTCGGCAGTATGACATGCAGAGGGACCACCACTGTCAGTGTGAGTACCAGCGACGGTGCCGCAGTTCAGCTGGAAATGTTCGTGGCGGACCAACTTTTGCTGGATGTTGACGTGATATTGGGGATGACCGGCATTTCAGCTCTGGGAGGAGTCAGCCTGTCTGCGGAGGGTAGCGTCACACTGGGCGGAGAGCACGTGTGTGCAGCGCGCGGGAAGCTATCGGGCGCCGATTGGAAGAAAACGGCTTTTGTTATCGCTGCTAGGGATGCTGGTGCACAAAATGAATCTTTTCTTGGGCCTATGTCAGACATAGAAACTGCAGATTATACGGTGCATTTTGATCACGTTAAGCCGACATGGACAATGAGCTGGAAATGGGCAGGCGGCGCTTCACTGGCGGTCCTTCAAAACTCAACATCTTTGTACGGAATGCGGGCTTCCGTTCGCCACAAATTCAACAGTGAGTTGAAGACATGGATTGGTCGAAAGTTGTTGGTTCCGTATGACAAGCGAGCTTACGGTGAGCCTTGCGGGCTAGTGCCCTTAATGGCCTTAGAACAGCGTGATCAAACGCGTGTGCTCGTTCGACTTCCGTACTCGATTTCCGCGAGCTGAACAGCTACTTGCCTCCTCATACTGCAGAAGCTGTAGTGTATGCCAAACAATTGAGGAAGTGGAGGCGGCAGGGAGACAATGTGGCTGTTGTTGATTTAAAGAGCGCCTACCTGCAAGTGCATGTGGCTTCCAATCTATGGCCGTATCAGACCGTGCGCGTGAACAATCGTCTATATTGTCTGACTAGACTGGGGTTCGGTCTCAGTGTTACCCCGTTGGTGACGAATTCGATTATGCGCACAGTGCTGGACCAGGATCCGGTAATTTGTAGCGCTGTGCTGCCATACGTCGACTACCTGTTGGTTAACGAAGAACGAGTCAGCGCTGAGAGTGTAGTCGCCCACTTCCGTCGCTATGGTTTTGAATGCAAGTCGCCTGAGAGGGTGGTCGATGAAGCTAGACTCCTCGGATTGCGTGTTAAATTGTGTGAAGGCACACTTCAGTGGCAGCGTGATACGACCATCGCGGCGCGTCCCACCAGACTCACTCGGCGCGCTTCGTTTTCGTGGTGCGGTCGGTTTATCGCGCACGTGCCTGCTTGTGGTTGGCTGCGTCTGGCTGCGGCGCGGCTGAAAAGAAGAGCCAACTCGGTTTCGTCTGGTTGGGACGACGTTATACAGGACGATGCGCTCACTGCTCAGTTGGCCTGGGTTCACTCACGAGTGTCATATGACGATCTGCCCATGGTGTGTGGTCAGTCGGCGGCAACAGAGTTACTGTTTGGACTGATGCGAGCTCGTTGGCCACCGGTGTGGTTCTTGAGTCAACAGAAGGTGCAGTGATTGAGATGTGAGCTGGCTGCGTCAGGATGAATCGGCACACATCAACATGGCTGAGCTCGACGCGATGGTACGAGGACTCAATATGGCCATTGCGTGGAAGTTTGACACCATTGAATTGAAGACTCATTCAGCCACTGTTCATGGCTGGATAACTGACGCGCTGGACGGAAAGGCTCGCTTGCGCACTAAAGCACATGGCCAGATGCTCATTTGACGTCGTGTTGACCTGATATGTCAGCTGAAACGCGAGCTGTCGCTGAATTTGACAGTTGCCCTGGTGCGTTCAGACAATGATAAAGCGGATCAGCTGACGAGGATTCCAAAAAGTTGGTTACACGACAGACGCTGTGATGACCGTTTGAATGGTGCAGCTGGGGTGCATGACGACCGTGACGCTGATGACGCCATTGTACGCATTCATGTGGAGGCAGGACATCCTGGAGTGCGCCGGACGCTGCATTTCGTAAAAAGTCATCGACTGAACGTTACGAGACGACAAGTTCAACGGATGGTATCCTCCTGTCAGATATGCCGGTCAATCGATCCGGCCCCCGTGAAATGGCGGCGCGGAGACTTGAGTGTGCCAAGAATATGGGAACGTGTAGCCATGGATTTCACGCATCACAACGGGCATGTCTATTTGACACTCATCGACTGTGGTCCGTCGAGGTTTGTATTGTGGCGCCAAGTACCTGCAGAGACAGCGCAGCATCTAACGCGTGAACTCGAGTCGGTGTTTTTTGAGCGCGGTGTGCCCCCGGAGATTGTATCAGATAATGGTACTGCTTTTCGTAGCCGAGAGTTCCTCTCCTTTTCCGCCAAATGGGGCGTCAGACTCAGATTCCGATGTGCCTATGTGCCGTCTGGGAGCGTCATTGTGGAACGTTGTCACCGAAGCGTGAAAACCATTTCTGCCCGAAAGCAATGCTCTGTGCTCGAGGCTGTGTATCTCCACAACATAACCCCTAGAGACGACGTCACGCCTGCTACAGCTCCAGCTAACGCCATTTACCAATACTTCATGCGTGTCAGGAGCATCGGTCGGGAGAAAGAGCTGGACGCACCTGATATTGCTTGTCGCTTCCAGGTTGGCGATCGCGTATGGGTGAAACCCCCCGGAGCGTGCGGCACGAGTCGGTGTTTCTGTGGCAGAGTGAGCGCTATAATCTCAGAACAGGCTGTAGATGTCGACGGTGTTACTCGGCACTTGCGCGACCTGAGAATCAGGAATCGTCAAAGTGAGGCGCAAGGGACCACTGATGCAGGCGCGCAGGATCCGCAGCAGCGCTCAATGGAGACTGACAACGAGGCCCCCATGTTTGTGTCCGTCGCACCTCTGATAGAAGATGAAGAATTTACTACTCCAACCGAGTCAGCGACGCCGGTGAATGAACGCCGCATCGCCCCGGATGTTGATGCGCTACCTCGGAGATCCTCCCTTGAACGCAGACCACCCCCGTGGCATCGGGATTATGATTTTTGATAATCAGGAGGCGGTGTTGTGTGCAGCCCGGGTTTGTGGACCTGAGCGCGCGCGTGCACGCGTTTGCGGTTGTGCCAAAGTCATGGTGGCGGTCATGGTCAAGGTCATGGTAGTGTTACCGACGCGAGGACAAAGCGAATAGGTGGGCGTGCGGGTGTATTTTTGGGAGTGCCGCTTGGGACGCTGTTGCGCGTGTTGGTCGTGCTGTCACAGCGAGTGTTGACTTCGTGCGTTGAGTATTGAGGAGACGTGGTGTGAGATATGTTGTAGTTTCTCACTGAGTGCATTGTGATACATATTTGTGCATTGTGATATTAGTGTGTGTTCTGTGTTCTGGTTTGTGTGCTTGTGTGTTTGTGCGAGTACACGAACATTTTAACCTTTGCATTTGACCTAACAGCGCAATAGCATAGTCTGTGAAGCCAGTTTTTTGACTTCTCAACAGAAAAAAACGTTATGCAAAAAACTTAGCAAAAAACCTTCAAACTAATTAAACTTGATAACTTATAATATATACAAATACAACATGACAACAATACGAGACATACAACCATTAACAAAAACAAGGCATACAACCGTTAACAACAATTAGAGACGTCACAATCACAAATTGCAGGACACAACAGCACAGTGTGAGTTCTCAACACCGAGTGCAAATGCAATGGCTATCAAACAGAACATGAGAACATGTCAACACACAATGAGCGTAGACGAACACGACTACGAGAGCAATTGCATTTAGTATGAACATAATTAATATTGGTTAACAAGAAAATGTTTTCGTATCTGCTTTTTGAACCGATGCGGATTGCTACAATTCACTAGAGCTTATATTTCAGTAGGCAAGCAGTTGAACAATTCCGGTCCGTAACTCACCACACTCATTTTTAACAGTGTGGTCCCAAACTTCGGTAAAGACAAGTTCAAGTTACGTCCTATAAATTTGTATATAAGGAGGATTGTGAAGTACTTATGGATTGATGAGAACTTGGGAATGTCTTTGTTCCTGAATTATAAGAAATTACCATCGCTGTATCGCTATGGCATTCATTGTACAAACTGAGTGCACTTCTGCACCTCGCGCATTCCTCAATTTGGTCAGTTCGTGTTTGGTTTGAAATTCGCGTCGAGCAAGACAGTGTGTGTGTGTGTGTGTGTGTGTGTGTGTGTGTGTGTGTGTGTGTGTGTGTGTGTGTGTGTGTGTGTGTGTGTGTGTGTGTGTGTGTGTGTGTGTGTGTGTGTGTGTGTGTGTGTGTGTGTGTGTGTGTGTGTGTGTGTGTGTGTGTGTGTGTGTGTGTGTGTGTGTGTGTGTGTGTGTGTGTGTGTGTGTGTGTGTGTGTGTGTGTGTGTGTGTGTGTGTGTGTGTGTGTGTGTGTGTGTGTGTGTGTGTGTGTGTGTGTGTGTGTGTGTGTGTGTGTGTGTGTGTGTGTGTGTGTGTGTGTGTGTGTGTGTGTGTGTGTGTGTGTGTGTGTGTGTGTGTGTGTGTGTGTGTGTGTGTGTGTGTGTGTGTGTGTGAATCGAGTGAGTTACAAGTGTGTAAGTAGTCATTATTCGGTTATGTGTATTCGGTCAGTTCGTGTTGGATCGTTCGCATCAGTTTTTCTTCGTCAATTGGCAGTATTCGGCATTCGGGCTCTTCGTCGCTTTACACTCATATCCATTTCTTTTCTTTCTTATTTCCTCAGCTTTATTTTCCTTTCGTGGTTTCATTTGGTTTCCTCGTATTATACGTCCCGTTCCTTTCATCCTTATCGTCTTTTGTGTCGTGTCGTTTGTGTGGTCGTGTCGTTCGTGTCCTCGAGTCGTTCGTGTCTAGAAACCTCACCTGAGTGAATTTGCGGTGCGACATAACATCGCTGATTCAACGAGACAACAAAATTTCGGAATTCAGGTGAGGTCAAAACCACATAATTATATTCTCATAACTTCCGAAATTTTGTTAGAGGTGTCATCATGAATTTCGATATTTCTTCTGGGGAGCTCCAGTCAAATCAATTTTCGAGGGAAACAAATTGTGTCTATCGTCGGTAAAAGCAAGAATGACACCAAAGACCTAGTGAGGAAGAGGGGCAGTAAACGTCGGTCTATCTCTCTCAAGCTGAAGAAGCTCTAGGAGGCTCAGGATGAGGATTGTCCCAATGTTCACTTCATTGTGGGGCAATTATTAGAAGTGGATAAGTTTTTTCCGGACATTCAATCTATAGATGAGGAATTGATCCAAGTGTGTGAGAACAACTCGATATATGCTGTCAGTGAGTCCTTTTTGGAAAAACATGAGGAGGAAAATGGGACCTATATATTATCAATTAAGCCAGAAATTGGAATGTTGAGGAGGAAGCTTGTCACTGCGTCAGACAGAACCAAGTCGATCCGTGTAGAGGGGACAGCTCCTACCAGGACTCACGTCAATGGGCCCCACATTGATTGCAGTACCTTCGATGGCTCACAAGATTTTGAGTCGTATTTTTCGATATTTGACAATGTAGTTGGGGATCGCAATGATTTGTCTGAGTCGATCAAACTGACCTACTTGAAATCGTATTTGAGGGGACACGCCGCAAAAGTGGTTCAACATCTATCCATTCAGAATCAAAACTACACCGTGGCTCGTGAATTGCTAAAAAATGAATTCTATGACGAAAATTTAATTAAGGGCAACTTGTTTGAAAAGTTTTTGACTATGTGTATTATGTTTATTGTATATTGCATTGTATTATATTTTATACTATATATAATTGTGTGTGCGTGCATATGTATTTGTGTGCGTAAGTGGGAGTTTGATTTTGTGTACGTTGTTGTATGCGCGCGCGGAGGTAGCTGCGTCACACAAGCGCGAGCGATGAGTGCATGCATGCGCGGGTGGTATCCGCCCGGACTCAACGGTCGCTCGTGCATGTTGGGCAGTGCGTTACTGGTTAAGTGAGAGTGTGGTGTGTGTGTGGTGGTTTAGTGTTGTTCGGTGGAGAGAGTAGTATTTAGTGCATTGTGTTGCGGTGTGATCGTGTGGAATTGTGCTTTCTTGTTCTTTTTTTTCGTGCTTACATTCAAATACAAGCTGACCGGCCCTTCCGAAAAACGGAGTCTTCATGTGGTTTCGACGCTCGCGTGATACCAGAATTTGATGGTCAGAGTGACATTGTGGAATGGTGGACTCGCACGGAGATGATGTGTCAGCTCAAAGGCGTCGATGTGATGAGCGTAGTGCCACTACGTCTCTCAAAAGGCGCGTTTGTTGTGTGGTCCCAACTGCTGGATGAAATTCGCGTTTGTGCGAAAGGGATTTGCAGCGCTTTGTTCTCGGCGTTTGGAGTGGACAGATTCCGTGCATACGCTCTGTTCACCAGTCGTCGTCTGTAAAAAGGTGAGTCGCCTGACGTATATTTAGCAGATTTGAAAAAACTCGCTGTTTCATTCGGTGGCGTATCCGATAATCTGCTGATATGTGCCTTTGTAAATGGCCTACCCGAGCAGGTGGCCACCGGTATTCGTGCAAGCACAGTGTCAGAGTCTGTGTCTTTGAGTAATATTATGAGCAGAACTCGCATGGTGTTACAAACGATAAAAAGCCCATCAAACTGTCTAGCCGCCAATGCCGGGTCGCTTTCACCTTGAAAATGCTATATTTGCAATCAGACTGGTCATTTGAGTAGAGAGTGCCCCAAAAGGAAATATCGGATACGATGTTATAATTGTTCCAAATTGGGTCACATGGCGAAGGACTGTCAGGGAAACGAGGAAGTAGAGGGCTCGTCAGCGCCAGCACCCTCTCCTCAGTGAGCAATGAGGCGCTTAATTCAGTCACTGTGTTTATTGATATAACGGGAGTCTTGTGTGCTTGTTGATACCGGTTGTTCTCGCTGTATTGTGTGGAGTGGTGTTTGTAAAACGTGGACACCAGTAACGACTCATGTGAATAATCTGGGTGGCATGAGCTTTGACTGTTCGGGTGTTGGTGAATGTTATGTGAGTGTCGAGGAACAGTCAGTTGTGGTGAAAGCCCTCGTTGTGCAGCACAGGCCGACGGGATATGATGCGATTCTGGGAATGAACGCCATATCAGCGCTGGAGGTGTTTGTGTAAGTGCTGACGGTAGGGTGCGTTTTCAAGTGAGTGCCAAGGCCGCATACTGTGCTGCGGCTGGTGATATTTTTGAGTCAAAACCTGGGCATGAGGCACGGTTTGATGCAGTTAAAAACATGTGGACTTGCAAGTGGAAGTGGCTTGACGACCACGAGCCTCATCGTTTGACAAACGAAACTGCACAATATCATGTGAGGCAACACGCCAAGGAGGCATTTGACAGAGAGATCAATGAGTGGATCAGCAACAAATGGTTGACTCCCTATGATGAGAGTGTACATGGGCCTGCTCGCTGTTTAATTCCTCTGATGGCAGTGACCCAAAAGAACAAGAACAAAGTGAAACCGGTCCTTGATTTCCGAGAATTAAATAAACACATTGACACCTCGTTCTGCAGATGCTGACGTATGCAATGAGAAGCTGAGTGAATGGCGGATGAAGGGAGACAATGTGTTTATCATGGACCTCAAGAAAGCCTACCTGCAGATATCAGTGGTCAGTTCGTTGTGGCCTTTCCAGACGGTGAAGTTCAATGGTGTGCTGTACTGCTTGACCAGGCTTGGATTCGGGTTGAGTCAGGCGCCCATGATCATACATACGGTGGTTGACTTGGTGATGGCACAAAACGACCAGATAAGACGTGGTACATCGGCATATGTTGACGATGTCCTCATTGATGGCAACATTGTGTCACCCGAAGCAGTGAAGGAGCACTTTGCCAAGTACGATCTTGAATCGAAGGAGATTCAAACGCTCTCTGACGGAACACGTGTGCTCGGCTTATACGTGTTTTCATCAGAGTGTGGCAAGTTGATGTGGAAAAGGGACAATGCTGTGGGTGAGTGTCCGCAACAGCTCACGAGACGAGTCGTGTTTTCTTTGTGCAGTACTTTGGTGTCGCATTATCCTGTCGGTGGCTGGTTGCGAGTTGCCGCTTCGTACATCAAGCGACTTGCTTCCGAAGCGACAAACAGCTGGGACGAACCGATTTGTGACTCAGCAATCAATAGTCATGTGAACGAGGTGATGTCGAAACTGCAGCATAGAGATCCCGTGAGAGGCGTGTGGAAGATCGATGATGATTTGGCGAATGTATGGGTGGACACCAGCAACATTGCCACTGGTGCGTTGGTTGAGGTAAATGGCGATACAGTGGAAGATGCTTGCTGGTTGAGAAGGGACAGCCACCATATAAACCTTAGTGAGCTAGAGGCCGTGATAAAGGGTCTTGGTCTGGCGATTAAGCTAAAATTTCGAAAAATTCGGCTTTTCACAGATTCATCCACGGTGCATTTATGGCTCAGAGGACTTCTAACGGCAAAAGAACTTGTCAGGACAACTGCCTGTAGTGAGTTGTTGATCAGGCGCCGACTAGAGATCATTGGTGGATTGTTGGACGAGTACAACTTGACTGTTGAAGTAATGAAGGTGGCGCCTGAGAGGAATAAAGCAGATTGCCTGACTCGTGTGCCTGGCCACTGGTTAAAGCAGGTCAAATCAGTGTGTGCCGCAGGTGCTCAACCGACTGACGTGAGTTCTCGCATCAGGAAGATTCACCACGACTCCGGACATCCGGGCATCCACCGAACGCGGTACTTTTGCCGGAGGAAAAAGCTTTATGTCAGCAAGAGGGAAGTCGCAGAGACTGTGAGGTCGCGTGACATCTGCAATTCGATTTGTCCGGCGTCAGTGAAATGGAGACACGGGAATCTGAGCGTGAATCAAAACTGGCACCGACTGACACCAGATTTTGTGCATGTGCGTGATTTGTTGTATGTGTCTGTCATCGATTGTGGCCCTTCGAGGTTTTCTCTCTGGCGCAAGGTTCGCACTCGCAGCAGCGATGAAGTGGCTGACATTTTCGCTGACATTTTTAGTGAGCGTGGACCCCCAAATGAGATACTTCTGGACAACGACACATCTTTTCGTGGACAGGCTTTTGTGCGGGCGATGGAATGTTGGTGTGTGAACATTCGATATCGGTGTGCCTTTCGCCCAAAAGGAAACGGCATAGCGGAGAGGTCGCATCGGACAGTGAAGACCATTGTTGCGAGGAAACAGTGCAGTGTGGGAGAGGCTGTGATGTTGCACAATTTGACGCCAAGCGATGATGCCGGTCGCAGACCTGTTGATTGTGTGTATCGATACATAGTGCGAATGCGTGATGAACTCCTGCGACAGCGCAGCACATCTGTTCGTGGCTGCGATTAAGAGGGCGGCGATCCTGTCTGGGTGAGGCAGAGCGGAGATCGGTGTGATGCTGTTGGTCGCAGGGGTACCGTCACAAGTGTCGTGTCAGACCTTGTTGTCGCCGACGATGGCATCAACAGGCACGTGGGTGATATCAGACCACGGGCGGAGACGGAGAACGGTGGCGGCACGAACTCATTGGACGAGGCGAGCGGTGACGTGGCGGACGACGGCGAGCCTGCCGTCATGGTGTACGGCGAGAGGACTGCCGGGACTGATCCGGCGAGTAGCGGTCAGCAGCAGACGCGACCACAGCGACAGAGTCAGCGTCCGGCGCGGTTCAATGATTATGTTGTTTTTAATTCTAATCGGGCATAGTGATTCTTAGAATCAGGGGGATATGTATTATGTTTATTGTATATTGCATTGTATTATATTTTGTACTATATATAATTGTGTGTGCGTGCATATGTATTTGTGTGCGTACATGGGGTGTGATTTTGTGTACGTTGTTGTATGCGCGCGCGGAGGTAGCTGCGTCACACAAGCGCGAGCGATGAGTGCATGCATGCGCGGGTGGTATCCGCCCGGAGTCAACGGTCGCTCGCAGAGAATGAAGCACGGTACGGTACGATTGGTTTTTCGTGATTCGTACCAACGAAAAAATTTCGTACCGTACTTTCGTACCGTACCTCATTTTTGCAATCGTACCGTACTAGTACGAAAAAAATTTCGTACCGTAATTTTGTACCTTTTTCGTACCTTCAGCAATCGTTCTCACAGGACTTGAATCGATATTTGCTGTCCCCATATGTGGAATTCTATAATATACATTATCACACACTTGATATTATATTTTACTATAAATTTAATACTAAATGAAATACGAAATGTATATGAAATACGTTTATTTAACTTCACATTATAAAAATAAAACGTTAAATGGGACCCTTCGACATCAAGTAAAATTACTTTATCGGTATATTCACTTTATTGGTAAAATTACTGAAAGCCCTGGCGAATTCAGTGAGTTGGTTGTATATGCTTATGATAATATGGCGCGGCTGAAGCAAATACAAACACAATGATGAGGTTTCTGCGTCATGTTCATACAGTCATTATACGCGAGTAAAATATGAACTCTTTTAGATACCGGGTTCCATGGAAATAGTCAATGAGTCAGCATGTCATTCGCCTATTATTTCTCACAGGCATGTACTTTCTCATACGGTTTTATTGTGTACCTCCCATCCGATTCCTGGAATTGTGCTCAAACAAATGCAACTGTATGCAACTGTATGTAACTGCATGCAACTGTATGTAACTGCATGCAACTGTATGTAACTGCATGCAACTGTATGTAACTGCATGCAACTGTATGTAACTGCATGCAACTGTATGTAACTGCATGCAACTGTATGTAACTGTATGTAACTGTATGCGGGGCAGATGTAGCAGAACCCCACGAAACGAAAGAACATTCGCTTGCGGAAAAAACGAAATACAGACTGAACAACACCTCTGTGGTGTGATCGTGTGCAGTGAGAGAGAGTGTGTGTGTGAAAGATTGTGTGTGCGTGAACGTGTTAGTGTGTCTATATGTGATCGTGTATGGTTGAATTGTATATTGCGTGCGAGAGTGTGTGAGCGAGTGTGTATAGCTGTGTCGGTGAGTGTGTGCAGTTGTTTCGGTGTGTGTGTGTATGTGTTTGTAGAGTATGCTTGTCCCGCGGCGGCGAGCAATTGACCGGCTCGCCGCTGCTTGGCTGTTGCGGCGGGTGAGGACTGTGTGCGCGTATGTGTGTCCGTGTGTGCTCCCGTGTGACACGGTGTGAGCGTAGAGTCCTGTTTGAGCTGCGGTTGTGGCGTGACGTCTTGTAGGCGCGCGTGGGGCAGTGATGCCCGCGCGCGTCTGTCTCTAATATATTTTAGTCTTTTTGTTTTCTACAAGCTATTTCCGCCTTTTTGTTTTGGAATTATTTTTGTCTGCGACCCGGCTTCAGCAGCGGAGATGGTGCCTTCCAGCATCAGTAGCGGCCTACCAGCGGAGAACAGCGGCTGAGGTGCTCGGCGGCGTGTCAGGTTGGTGTGCAGGGGGACGGCAGTGCAGGATGATGCCGGCGGGAGGCAGCTGAGGAGCTGTGGCCGAGGGATGCTGGTCGTCTCGCCTGCACTGGTGTTAGACTCGTCGCCGGGCAGATAGAAGATCGCTGGTGGAGGCTGCTGGTGCTGGAGGGCATGTGAGTGAAAGGAGCTGCTGAAGCCGGAGGAGAAATGATGAACGCCGACGACGGTGCGGCTTGCGTGTGCGGCGGAGTCACGGCTGTCTGCGACGGGGTGCTGAATAGCACGGGTGTCGGCGGGAGCACGGTGGGTGCTGGGGCCGAGGTGCTGTGCCCTGTCGCGGCAGCCGGTGATGAAGAAGACGGCAGGCTGCGGCGAAGCACTGAAGAGCACGGGCGAGGCGGGAGCGTGGTGGATGCTGGGGCCTGACGTGTTGTGCTTCGCCGCAGCCACGGTGTGTGCATCTGGTGGAGGCCGTCGTCGAGTTAGGTTTTTTATTGGTTCCTGGTTTGCTTGATCGCGTTTTTTAATTGTCTGTTCTTTTGTTGATTTATGTTTCTTTAAAACAGGTGGAGGTGTGGTGTGATCGCGTGCAGTGAGAGAGAGTGGGTGTGTGAAAGTTTGTGTGTGCGTGAACGTGTTAGTGTGTCTATATGTGATCGTGTATGGTTGAATTGTATATTGCGTGCGAGAGTGTGTGAGCGAGTGTGTATAGCTGTGTCGGTGAGTGTGTGCAGTTGTTTCGGTGTGTGTGTGTATGTGTTTGTAGAGTATGCTTGTCCCGCGGCGGCGAGCGATTGACCGGCTCGCCGCTGATTGGCTGTTGCGGCGGGTGAGGACTGTGTGCGCTCATGTGTGTCCGTGTGTGCTCCCGTGTGACACGGTGTGAGCGTAGAGTCCTGTTTGAGCTGCGGTTGTGGCGTGACGTCTTGTAGGCGCGCGTGGGGCAGTGATGCCCGCGCGCGTCTGTCTCTAACATATTTTAGTCTTTTTGTTTTCTACAACCTCTTGATACGTTGTGAACATACAGCCGAATACAGAAAGGAATATAAAAACAGATTAGACTTTGAAAGTATTGCAAATCTGCTTGAAAATTGTACCAGATATGAAGTGTTATGCGAATATATATTTAAGTGCCTAAATTTGATAAGGGAGGTAGAAATTTAAATGTGTTATTTTGTTACCGTGTTATGGTATTGTTATGTGATTTCTTCTTTTTTTGTTGATGTTATACATGTTATACGATTCTTGATATGCTATACTCGAACTCGAGCCATATGTATTATTGTTGGACCTTGTGTCAATAAACTACTAATACTACTATGTAACTGTATGCAACTGTATGTAACTGTATGTAACTGTATGTAACTGTATGCAACTGTATGTAACTGTATGTAACTGAATGCAACTGTATGTAACTGTATGTAACTGTATGTAACTGTATGTAACTGTATGCAACTGTATGTATGCATACTTTTCATTGACGTAATTTCATTGGCGTCTTTTCATTGTTGTAATTGAAGGGTGATAAAATGGTAAAGGATTCCATGCAATTGGCCAACTGAGCAAGCCTTGAACACTAATGAATGATAGGTGTCTTGCCCCGAGTCTCGAGTTAAAGTCGAGGTCTCGAGTTAAAGTCGATTTAAACCAGGGTTTGAAAAAAACCGGATTTTTTTCAAAAACAACAAAAACCATGTTTTTTTAGAAAAAAACAAAAAAACATTGTTTTTATGTTTATTTGGTTTTTTTACACTTTGCACACACAAATCAAAAAAAGGATTGTACCATGCTATTTAGTACATAGTTAAACATATATTAGTACCACTTACCATGGGTTTTGTAAATATTTAAAAAAGATAAAAATAATATCATAAAAATGTACACACAGGATCTTGAATTTCACCTTGTAGCATCTATAGGCAACGGAAGTTTTAAACCGCTTCCAAGTGCGAAAGCAGTCGATTGTAAACACCCACATATGTTTGCAAAGTCCAATCCATATACCCAGTGGTCATATTTATGAAAATCTAGTGACTAAAAATCGTTTTTTCCATGGAGGTTAATTCATGTTTGTTTTCAGAGTAAACACAGTTTATATTAACTCAGAGGTTTTTGAAAATAGTGTTTTTAATGGAAATTCAATTGTTTTGTCGTAAATATTTAGGATTTCTCATAAATACCAACTACAATGTTTCCCCAGCAAAAACCAAAAATGTTAATAAAAATGTTTCCCATATCGTGCAAACCCCTAAAATCATGCCAAAAAGTACTATTTATGAAGATTTAATACTGTATTAATGAACTCATTTACTATTTCTGAAAATAGTTGATCATTCCTATATTAGAAAAATCATTTCTGTCAAAAAAAACAATTTAAAAAAACATGTTTTTTTTATAAAAATACACTTGGTTTAAACCAAACAAACCCTGGTATAAGCCAAACAAACCCTGCATAAAATCATGTCAAAAAGTAATATTTATGAAGATTTAAAACTGCATTAATTAACTCTTTTACTAATTCTAAAAATATTTTATCATTCCTATATGAGAAAATTCATTTTCTGTCAAAAAAACAATATTGAAAAAAACCATGTTTTTTTATAAAAAAAACACTTGTTTTAAACCATGGTTTAAACCATGGCTTAAACCAAATGGTTTAAACCAAACAAACCCTGATTTAAACCCATTATCTTTAGTACCAAAAAGGTACGGTAAGGTACGAATATTTTTTCGTACTTTCGTACCGTACCGTACTTCGGAAAAAATTTCGTACCGTAATTTCGCACCGTACTTTTGCCCGAAATTCAATCGTACCGTACTGTAATTTCGTACCGTACCGTACCGTACCCATACTCTGGTCGCTCGTGCATGTTGGGCAGTGCGTTACTGGTGAAGAGAGAGTGTGGTGTGTGTGCGGTGGTATAGTGTTGTTCGGTGGAGAGAGTAGTATTTAGTGCATTGTGTTGCGGTGTGATCGTGTGGAATTGTGCTTTCTTGTTCTTTTTTATTCTTCGTGCTTACATTCAAATACACTATGTCAGTGGGGAAAAAGCAGGACTCATTCGTGAATGTGAAGAAATTCGTGTGTGATATCAAGGGCGTGTTGCACGAATTCCAGTGTCATGATGTCGACTTGTTGCGTTCCAACACTGGGGGCTATCATTTGGTGAGTCATTGCCATCATCAGTCATCTGGTGTTCGAGCGATTGCCGTCGTGTGTTCAGAGTGAGTTGACTCACAGGTTGAGCTCAAATTGCCCCACCCTTATGAAATTGTCCATAACTGCAGTGGATGTTTAAAGACACTGTCGCGGGTGAATTCAAATACGTGTTCTGCTGGTGTTGTACAACGACAGCCCAGCGTTCGACCGGCCTTGCAGAGTTTTCATATTAGCAGGCCCGAGCCAGTGAACATACGGAGGCCGTGCAAACTCTGTAACCAACTGTCTCACTGGATGCAGAACTGTCCGAAGTACGTCTCGGTGAAGCGAAAATTTGATCGCTGTGAGTAGTTGGGTTTTTCTTCATTTTGCAGCAGCAATCGCCACATTTCAACTGAATGACAGGCCTACAAAAGTACGGTGAAATTATCATATTCATGTAAATCATGCGGACTGTACACGCATATCACACCTTTTTGTCGCAGTCTCAGTGAGCAGGAAAGAAGTCGACTTGTGACGTCGAATTGGTGTATGGCCAGCCGACATGAGTCATCTTCATCGGAAAGCTTGTTTCTTCTACCGTCTTTGACATTAGGCGTCGGCATTGGTGCGAAAAAAACGGAGGTTCGTGTCCTGATAGGCAGCGGTAGCCAACGCTCGTACATTTCAACATCGGTTAAGAATCGCATGAATCTTGTCGCAGCGCGTCATCGAAGTCGTCTTATCAGCTGCGCACCTTCAATTCTTCAACATCGGTGGAACTCATCGAGCCTGTCGTCGACATTAATTTCAAATCGTCTTTGTTGAAGGTGCCAGTTTTGTTACACGAGGATCTTTGCACCAAATTTTCAGTTCATGAACTGCGAGCGGCTATTGCCAACATCTCCAGGCAAGGCTTTTCTCTTGCAGACGAATCGTTTTTGTCGCAAAATTCGAACTGTATTCTGTTGGAGGGTATTTTTGAAGTGGACATTCTGCAATACTTAAATTTGGAAACTGTCCCACTCATGAAAGATTCAGCATTGCATATTGCAGCTGAGGTTCCCTTCGGAAACGTGGAACATTATCTGGATGAATCGCAGTTCTTGGGTGCTTCTATACAAAAAAGTTGTTTGCTTGTCCCGATTCGATTCAACACAGTCACATGTAGTATCCACTCTAGTGAAAAATATGATGCCACCTGGCACGTCGTATTTTGATCCCCTTTCGGCTACTCTACATGATTCGTTTGTGGAGGCATATTCGTAGACTTTTTAAAAGCATTTGATAAAATTAACCATTCAAAACTAGTATACAAATTGAAACATTGGAACGGATATAAGGGGCATTGCCTACAAAATATTAGAAAATTATCTGATAAATCGAGTACAGAGAGTGTACTGTAACAAGTGTTACTCATTTGTCAAAAAATAAGTAATGGGGTACCACAGGGCTCGGTTATGGGGCCCATACTTTTTTTAGTTTACATAAATGATATTGTTAACTCTAGTTCTAAAATTCACTTCACAATATATGCAGACGACACAACTTTACTATTAAAAGAAGATAATGCAGCTGATTTACATCATACAATAAGCAAATAACTCAAAAATATATATAACTGAGCTCAGGCCAATGATCTGATCAATGATCAATTGTTTGGTGGCCTTTGTTTCAGATGTGCATGTGTGTGTGGTGTTATTCCTTGAAATAAAACCTTACTTAGGTTTCGCGGCTTACAACAATATATTTCACGGAATTATATTTTTCAGCAATTACTATGGTTAAGTATTTGCGCCCTGAAAGGATGGACGTTGATCCAAGCAGCAGTGACGCCAGCAGAGTGTGAAAACACTGAGTCGAATTGGTCCGCCTACTGCTCGTCTCGTGCAGCTTATCTGGCCGCTCTCTCTGATGCTAAGTGCTCTTTCTACAAATCTAAACTGACCTCACTTTCGATCTCACAGAAACTACTCTGGTCGACTCTAAACACTATTTCTGGCCGTCTTTCCACATCTACAACCTGTTCAACCACTGATTCTGAATTTGCAACGTTCTTCTGGAACAAAGTAAAAACTACAGATGAAAGCATTCCAGCTACACATCACAAAATCACACACTCTACTTCATCAACTACTCTCTCTTCCTTTACTCATGTCGTCCTCTCTGATATCCTAGCCTTACTTTCATCAATAAAAATATCTGCCTCTACCGCCGATCCTATTAATTTTAAGGCCTTCTCTCACTCGATTACTCTATTCGCTCCCTATTTTTTGTATATAGTAAATCTCTCATTACCTCATGGTTCTTTTATACCTGAAAAACATGCTATTGTCTACCCAATTTTGAAAAAAACAACACTTGATTCTTCCATCATCAAAAATTATCGTCCTGTTTCAATTATCAATCTCACCTCCAAGTTGTTAGAATCCGTTATTTTCTCCCAACTTTCTCCTCTTATTAACGATGTTTTAGATCCTTACCAGTCTGGCTTCCGACCTTTCCATTCAACTGAGTCTGTTCTCACATCTGTTGTTGACGTTGTGTTATGTCATTTCTCCTTCCGCCATTCTGTCCTAATTGTTGGATGTTGAATTGTTGAATTGTTGATTGTTGAATTGTTGATTCTGTCCTAATTGTCCTAAATGTTGGATATGTCATCAGCGTTTGATTTAGTAAACCACAAAATCTTGCTTGATGATTTATCGCATCTTGGTCTCTCTTCCACGGCATTTTCGCTCATGCGCTCATATCTTTTAGGCCGTTCTTACTCCGTTAAATTTAATTCTGTTGTTTCCGATCGTGTTCCTTTAAATTCAGGAGTTCCTCATGGCTCAATTCTCGGTCCCACTCTTTTCAACCTGTATATGTCCTCACTGTGTCCTATTCTAAAACGTTATTCTGTGGCTTTTCATATCTATGCCGACGACATTCAACTGCCTTGTCCACTTCCGTCTCCCTACTCATCCTATATGTCTGAACTTCTATCGGATATTTCATCATGGGCTGCTTCTCGTCGTCTTCTCATAAATTCTTCAAAAACTGAATTCATGGTTTTTCACCCTCCTCGTCTAACTCCACCTACTCTTCCATTTCCTTTACGTTCGTCAGTGCGAAACTTGGGTGTAATTATGGATTCCTCTCTCATCTTTAGCAATAATATTAGTTCTGTCAGACGTACATGCCGTCTTATTCTACGCGCGCTGTATCCCATACGTCCATTCCTCGACCAAGCGTCTGCCATCAAGCTCATCAAAACACTGGTTTTTCCTCGTATAGATTATTGTATTGTTTTATATTTCAACACTCCGCGATGCTATTTGAAACCATTTCAGACGGTGATCAATCAATGCTGTAGATTTGTCCTCTCTCCCGTTGTTTGTGTTCATACATCTCAACATTTGTACAATCTTCGTTGGCTACCTATTATTCCGCGAATTCATTTCCGTCTCTCCTGTATTATTTTCAAACTGCTGAACGGCATCAATCAGCCTGAATATCTTGTACGCTTGTTATCTCGTGTCTCAAATCCCAACACCCGTATTTCACGTCCTCTACAATGTCCTAGAGCGTTGTGTGAATCTCCCTGGTCAACAAAATCATTTACCTTTTTTGCCCCTCGTTTCTATAACTCACTTCCATCTCATGTCCTTCTATCTCCCTCTTTCTCTTCTTTCACTTCATCTCTGCGCACATACTTATTCTCTAAATCTTTTGATCGCTCATCTCATTGCCTTACACCATATGCCAAGATTTAGCTGCTCAAAGTGCACTCTCATCTTTTGCTTGCCTTTGTTTTTTTGCATTCACGTGTTTTTTTGTGTCCTGTAAGCAATTTTTCTATCTCCTATCTCTACCTGATTATCTTTGTACTGAAAATGTGTGTAGATTTCTTATTCTTACTGTGTGTGTATGTTTTATTCTGATGATTATTTATTGCGCTCAATGTTTGTTTCATATTGCATCGACGTGTAGCTTTTGATTTTTTTCTGTGCTATTTTTGTTCTTTTGTAATCACGCCATTGTTGCTATGTGCGCTAAATCAAATACATGTTGTTGTTGTTGTTGTTGTTTTGTACCTTTGATATATTTCTGAGCTCAGTTAGCAAGCATAGCCCAGATAAATTGAGTGTACTGTATAATTATGTGTCTCCCGTAATATTTGAGTATATTTCTGAATGTCAGAGCTACGAGGGTGCTATATCGATTCATTTGTGAAGACACCCAGTGAAGTTTTTGCTTGTCATCTCCTGTATACTAGATCACAAAAGAACGGTGAATCTGTGGATCATTATGTACTAGCGCTGAAGCAACTGAGTGCCGATTGTAATTTCAAGGCAGTTTCAGTTGCCGTGTACCGAGACGAAAGTATTCGTGACGCATTTATTCGGTGTCTATCTTCTCGGAACATGAGACAACGTCTATTGGAGAACAAGCGTATCAGTCTGGAGACTGTCTGGATTTTATCACTGCTTGATAAAGCCGTAAGGCGAAACGTTGTGGTAAAAAAATACATACTTGTGTCTGAATTAGTTCAACTTCATCTTATATCATTTATCCACCAGACACGTGAGTACTCCATACATTTTGGATCTAAATATATATATATATATATATATATATATATATATATATATATATATATATATATATATATATGTTGTGACGTGTGCTAAATGTAATAATAAGCTAGTAACGTTCCAGACTGAGCGCTTTCGGCGCATGTGGGACAATTGTGTACTGGGGAGAAGCACGTTGCTTACGTTCCATTATTTGCTTGTTATATTTGAGGATTTAAATATATTCCGTTGTGTTATGTTGCTGGTTCTGTAAGAAATGCGATACACAACAGAAAATGGCGACGAGGATGGGATAATTCCAATTACTGTATTGTTTTGAACATCGCTACTTTGTTTTCTACGTTGTGTTCATCAAATGATTGGTATTTTGTATGTTTATGTCACTTTGAGTGTATACTGTAATTTTACGTGCAACGTTTCGGCATATACGTACATTTTCACAATGGCTGAGGTTGGTGAACTCTTGAAGCTCATGCAAAAACAAATGGAGCAACAGCAGGAACAGATGAGACAATACCAGGAACAAATGCATACTGTACTCAGTTCTATCAGTGTTGCTAATTCAAGTACCACCACTGCCGTACCAGCTTTTGCGAGTTTTGATTCTACAACTGAGTTGTGGACCGATTACTGGTCTAGATTCTGCACTTTTTTGCGGTGCCAATTCCGTGTCTGAGGATAAACAGGCACAAGTGCTTCTCACTAATCAGTCGCAAATGATATACAAGATGCTGTCAAACCTCCCTGCTCAAGAGTCTCCTCCGCGGGAAGTGAATTCTCTCACTATCTCAGATATCTGCAACTACATGAAAACGCAGTTTGACCCAAAAAGGTTTGTCGTGCGCGAGCGGTATAAATTCTGGACGAATACCGAGCGTAAGCCAGGAGAGACGGTCCAGGAGTTAGCGTCGCGTATACGTCAGGGTGCCGTGACATGTGACTTTTCTTCCATCCGAGATCCGTTGAATGAAGCCATGCGAACAAGATTTGTATGTTCAATAAACAACGAAGCTGTACTTAAGTCTATGTTCAAGGTCAAGGACGATGACCTAGATTTTTCAAGAGCAGTTCAATTGGCGGCAGAGGTTGAGGATGCGGCAAAAGTTGCCAAATAGACTGTATATGGGGGTGCATCACGTGTAGTTCATGTCGTTAACGATAAAGTGAACCGAAGACGTTCGAAGTCAAGTGACTCGAGAAAGCCACAATGCTGTCGTTGTGGCAAACACGGTCACAAGGCAAATGTATGCCGACATGCAGATTCGGTTTGCAATTTCTGCAAAAAGAAAGGACACTTGGAGATCATTTGCAAATAGAAGAAACGAATTAATACTACTTCAGATGTCAAATGTATTACGAAACTCGAGGTTCTGAACAGAGTAAATCAGACCGACGTGAAAATTCCCAAGCTTGAAGTTGAGGTGGAAATTGAAGGCAAAACATGCATTATGGAACTTGACACGGGATCTGCAGCCAACTTCATCACGAGGGATAACTGGATGAAGCTCGGCAAACCTGCGCTACGGGAAATCCATACACAATACGAGTCAGCCTCGAAGCACACACTGCCAATACTAGGTGGTTTCACTGGGCAGGTACGAGCTTCCATTGGAGCCAGCTGTCATATTTCGATCGTCGTGACCTATGTTGTCGGACTGAGCTTACTGGGTCGCGACGCCATAGCTGCAATGCATATTTCAGTTGACAAAGCCGTTCAAACGATGAAAAAATCATCGGTCTACTCAGTGAAAGAAAGTGAGTCACTGACATCACTGAAAAGTGCCTGCCGTGAACTTTGTAGCGAATTTCAAGACTTGTTCAAAGATGAGTTAGGTTGCTTGAAAGACTTTGAGCTGGAAATTCAGTTCAAAGAGAGCACCAAACCTATTTTCTGCAAACCTCGACCGGTACCATTCGCTATGCAAGATGACTTGTCACAGGCCTATGAGAGAGGCATAAAGAAAGGAATATGGGAGCGAACGTCATTCAACGACTACGGTACACCGGTGGTCCCGGTGAGAAAGAAACAGAAGAGTGAAGGGAAGTCTTCCATCCGTGTGTGCGGTGATTATTCAGCTACTGTCAACCCGCAGTTAGAGACACACCGGCAACCACTTCCAGAAGAGCTGATGAGCAGATTGCATGGCGGCTATGGATTCCCCAAGGTTGACCTCGCTGATGCGTACAACCAAATTCGCCTCGGACCTGTCAGCCAAAGACGACTTGCTTTGAGTACTCACAAAGGTGTTATGCTTCAAAAACGGTTACCATTTGGTATCAGCTCCGCCCCCGGCTACTTCCAGAGAATAATGGAGCAACTAACGTCGGATCTACCTGGCGTCGGTGTTTTCCTCGACGACATTCTTGTCAGCGGTATGGACGAAGCGGATCACGTACGAAATCTCCGTGGTCTTTTACAACGACTGTCTGATAATGGATTGCGATGTCGTATCGACAAGTGCCGCTTTGCGGACACCAGCGTTGAATACCTGGGACATGTGCTATCAATGAATGGTGTGTCTAAAAGTGCAAAAGTAGATGATTTGATTCGTCTCCCTGTTCCTGAGGATGTCTCAACTTTGAAATCGTTTCTCGGTTCAGTAAACTCTTACGGGAAATTCTTGACGAATCTCTCCACTGTGTCCGAACCGTTGTAACAGCTATGCAAGAAAGGAGTCACTTGGACATGGAGTGATAAAGAGCAGGAAGCGTTTGAGAAATTGAAAGAGATGCTCGCTTCTGACGTCCTACTGACACACTTCGATCCGAGTCTTCCGATCGGTATTTCATGCGATGCGTCCGGGGTAGGACTGGGAGCTGTTTTGTTCCATCGGTATCTAGATGATAGTGAGCGTCCATTTGCAAATGCATCAAAGACGTTAACGGATTGTCAGAGGCGATACAGCCAAGTGCAAAGAAAGGCCCTGACAATTATATTCGCGGTCCGAAAATTCTCTCAATACCTGGTCGGTCGAAAGTTCATACTGATGACAGGCCATAAACCGCTTCTTGCCTTGTTCGGTCCAACAAATTCTACTCCGGTTTTAGCTGCAAATCGTCTTGCTCGATTGGCTCTGGAGCTGAGCCATTATCAATATTGCACTGAGTACCGCAAAACGGCTGAACATGCCAATGCAGACGTTTTGAGCCGACTACCAGTTGGCAATGATGTTGGGTTTGACCAAGAAGAGGATGCAAACGTTGCACATGCAACGGATGCAGACGTTGATGCAGTTTATGCCATAAACGCTATTAACGATCAAGTGAAAGTAGCGAGTTCATCATCCGTACAAGCACATTCATCGAAAGACAGAGTCATTGCTACGGTTATGCGATATACGCGTGAAGGCTGGCTTGTTCAGAAAACGGACGATGATGTCGTTGAAAGGTTCAGGAGTTGTGCAACTGCATTGTCTACGATACATGGATGCTTATTGTACGGCTCCAGGATTGTGATTCCTTCTGTTTTGCGTCCAAATGTTTTGCAGATTCTACATTCTGGACACATGGGTATGGTGCGAATGAAGCAACTAGCCCGGACGTCAGTGTATTGGCCTCGCATCGACAATGAAATTGAATCGACTTGCCGTAGCTGTACGTCTTGTGCGGAACAGCAGAACCGTCCACCAAAACCAGCGGTACACCCTTGGATGTTACCGGAAAAGGTTTGGAGCCGAGTGCATGTGGATCATGCTGTGAACTTTTTCGGCAAATACTGGTTGGTGATGACCGATGCGCTGTCCAAGTACCCGTTCATCCATCCGATTCAAGCCGTAACTACGAAGGCTACGACGGAGCTTCTTGAATATGATTTTGCCCACTTTGGGTATCCGCATACAATTGTTACCGATAATGGACCTGCATTTTCAAGTGAAGAATTCCATGTGTTGTGCTGAAAGAGGAATCGTACATCTGACGGGAGCGCCGTATCATCCAGCTACAAACGGGGCGGCGGAACGTCTCATACAGACATTCAAAAGGTCTATGTCGAAAAGCCAGCTCCCGCCGAGAGCGGCACTGAGAGACTTTATCATGCAATACCGAAGAACGCCAACTTCTGGAGGATTGTCACCGAGTGAAATGCTAAAGGGTAGACAGATGCGCACTTTACTTGACACGCTATTACAGTCTCCAACACACATCATTCAAAGAAAGCAAGACCAAATCGCTTCCAGATCACAGCAGCAGGACAAATCCAAAGAGTCATTGTATCGCCCAGGAGACGCAGCTTATGCGCTATACTGCGGACCGCGTCGAGACAGAGATCCACGATGGGTTCCTGCCATAGTCGTCAAACGATGTGGCAGTCGCTGTATGAATGTGAAGGTCGCACCGCGTGGTCCCCTCTGGCGACGTCACGTTGAACAACTACGCAAACGATACGCAGCTAACGACGATGCTGATCCAGGAGAAGCACCGGAAGAGTTCCAGAGCGGGAGAGCGCAGCCTCGGGAGAAACCACAGCGTTCATTCCACTCATGTACACGTAGAAGGGTACACTTCTCGAACGAACCTCCTACGGTGCAAGATAGCGAAGTCGCAGTACCAAGACGATCGAAGAGGACTCCCAAACGGCGACATTGTCCGCATTGCTGATCTATTGCTTCCAATTGGCGGGGAGGTGTTGTGACGTGTGCTAAATGTAATAATAAGCTAGTAACGTTCCAGACTGAGCGCTTTCGGCGCATGTGAGACAATTGTGTACTGGGGAGAAACACGTTGCTTACGCTCCATTATTTGCTTGTTTCATTTGAGGATTTAAATATATTCCGTTGTGTTATGTTGCGGGTTTTGTAAGAAATGCGATACACAACAATATATATATATTCTCATTCAGACAAACGAGATTAAACTGGATTGCCGCTTTGCAGTTTTCAATCTTCTTCTTTGTCGTCTCGATCGCTCGTGCGAGTTTTTGATGATCGCTGTTGAGCTTGTGCAGTAATTCGCCGATGTGTAACGTTTCGGAGCAGCCGGTCTCCATCCTCAGACAATGTGGTCAACTAAATGCCGTTTGTTCGTTGTCGAGTGTGTGTTTATATAGGTCGTCAATTGTATGTGCTATTTTCACGCCTCGTGTATGCGCGCGGTGTGCGAAATTCGCACCTATGGTCGATGACGCCTATGGCTCACGCTACTGCGCGCCGCCGTTTTTGGCACCTCGCGCATGGGCGCGTCCAGCTCACTGCTTGATAGGGGGTCTTTGGGTGGGAAGAACACCATTTTCCTCCAATTGCACGTTTATTTTTGGGCGCATTGTTGTTATGTAAATTGCTTCCAAAAGTTTCAAGCGCCTGTAGTCAGTTTCGTGCGCCAATATATCTGTTCTTGCCACTATTTCTTCTCGACTAATCTTTGTATTATGCGCCGATGCATTGTGGTTTTTGATAGCACCGTTGCTGAGATGGCAGGTCAAACGGCGCGACAGCGTTGTTGTTGTCATACCGATGTAGGAATGAGGTCCGCACCCCTCATCGTTTTCACAGGTGTACCGGTACACAACATGATGTCGCTGTAGCTTGTCTGGCCTGTCATTGCATGCTTTGTTGCGCAATATCAGACTCGATGTTTTTTGTGAACGATAATAAATTATCAATTTCACCTTTTTTCTGATTCAGTGGGTCTCACATTCTTCTCAACAATCTCCTTCATGACGCGTTCGTCGACTTTGTGCGCAGAAGACATAAAGTTTCTGTAGTACAAGGTGATCTGCTGTTGTGCGTCGCTCAAAGAGTTGGTCTCGAAATGTTTGTTCAGCGCTGCAGCAATCACGTCTGAAATTTGCTCGTTCGGATAGCCGTTGTTGAGCAGCACCTGTGTGACACGCTCGAGCTCTTTGTGCGTTGAAGCCCAGCTTGAGCAGTGTGTCAGTGCCCGACGGATGTATGCGCTGATTGTAGATCGCAGATATCTTGTTGGACATTCACTGATGCCATTCAGACACAGTCCCAGATTTGTCGGCTTGGTGTATACGTTTGTGCTAAACTCTCCGCTATTCAGCTGTACTAGCACATCGAGCTGTACAGCTGTACTAGCACATGGAGACCGGCTGCTCCGAAACGTTACACATCGGCGAATTACTGCACAAGCTCAACAGCGATCATCAAAAACTCGCACGAGCGATCGAGACGACAAAGAAGAAGATTGAAAACTGCAAAGCGGCAATCCAGTTTAATCTCGTTTGTCTGAATGAGAATATTCTTCCAGGCTACACCAATATCATATATCTATATATATATAAAAGAGATCCTCTGTCTGTGTGTCTGTCTCTCTGTCTGTCTGTTTGTCTGTCCCACCATCCTTGGTCCATTTTCAGCAAGCTGCTACTCGGTAACTACTTGGTGTACCCGCCAACAATTTATACGATTACGTTGGAAAATTTCTTGTCTACACGATAGGATAAATTTAAAATTTTAAAAATAAACCCAAAAAAGTTATCGCGGTGAAAAGACATAATGAAGCCTGAAAAATGCGATTTTTTTTGTCAATATTCCTGCATCTACTCCTCATAAACCAGAAATGGTAAAGCCAAACAGATTATACCACTGTGTAGAGAATATTCTGTTCTACTCGGTAGGTTATAATTCATATCCAAAAATTAAATATAAAGTATGTAAATATGACAAAATTTCAGTCTACATTCAAAATTATATTTAAGCTCGACGCGTCCGATTTTCTGTACTTTTTTCTCTATTTCTCAGCAACTAACTATGACACATCTAAATAAATATTACCATCATGCTGGGAATTTTGTTTTCTACAGCACGGTATAATTTTTAATTTTCCAAAGTGTATTAAAAAAATGTTACGGCGGTGTGAAGTCAAAATGACAAAGTCAAAAATGCAAAATTAGCACTGAAAAACGCGAATATTTTGGTCAATATTCCCTTATCTATTCCTCATAAACCAGCAAAGTTACAGCTATAAAAATTATACTATTGTGTAGAGAATTTTGTGTTCTACAAGAAATATTCTAATTTATACCCACAAATGATACCAAAAACGTAAAATTGGCAAAATTCTCAAATACATCCAAAATTTCACTTGAACACCGGGCGACTAAAATTAATTCATTTTTCTACTATTTCTCAGTAACTATGTGTTACACATATAAATAAATTATACCATTGTTCTGGAAATTTTGTTTTCTACAATACGGTATAATGTTTTATTTTCCAAAGTGTATCTGAAAAAAGTTACGGCGGTGTAAATTCAAAAGGACATATTGCCAATTTGACAGCTATTATGCGCACTTGCGATTACACAGGAATATACTACTGTGTAGATAATTTTGTGTTCTACAAGAAAAGGTATAATTTATACCCACAAACGATACAAAAAACTTGTAAAATTGGCAAAATTCTCAAATACATCCAAAATTAAACTTGAACACCGGGTGACTACAATTTATTCATTGTTATACCCATTTCTCAGGAACTGTTTGTCATACATTAAAATTAATTATACCATCGTGCTATAAATTTTGTTTTCTACAGTACGGTATAATTCTTAATTTTCCAAAGTGTATCTGAAGGAAGTTACGGCGGTGTAAAGTCAAAATGTCATGTTGCCAATTTAACAGCTATTATGCGTACTTGCGATTACACATGAATATACACTGTTTAAATTTCACTGAAGTCCAATCACAATTTACGCACTTGCGATTACACAGGAATATACTACTGTGTAGAGAATTTTGTGTTCTACAAGATAAGCTATAATTTATACCCACAAATGATACAAAAAACGTGTAAAATTGGCAAAATTCTCAAATACATCCAAAATTACACTTGAACACCGGGCGACTAAAATTAATTCATTTTTCTACTATTTCTCAGTAACTATTTGTTACACATAAAAATAAATTATACCATCGTTCTAGAAATCTTGTCTTCTACAATACGGTATAATTTGTAATTTTCCAAAGGGTATCTGAAGGAAGTTAGGGCGGTGTAAAGTCAAAAGGACATATTGCCAATTTGACAGCTATTATGCGCACTTGCGATTACACAGGAATATACACCGATTAAATTTCACTGAAGCCCAATCACAATTAAGAATGCATCATATTATCTCCAAGCATGGATGGTGTGGTTTTATTGCGTACAGTTTAATTAATGCTACACTATACTGAATATAAAGGCTTTATTGTCCTCAATAACGTTCCGCACGACGGGCGGGTAAAATGCTATTGGGAACAAAGTAAGCTACTGAATTTAACTGTGTAATTTAATTGGTTTAATTTCAAGTTGCATAAGCATAAGTTGCATAAGGATATCGGTTGCAACATCATGTAATGCCAACTTATGCTGTTCTAGCGGAAGCATTAACCTGGAATTATAGAGATGACAGAAGGTTGCATTGTTTTGATAGTGTTGTGGAAAAACATGTTTTCTAAATTGAAACATAAATTTCACATTTAGACTTTTATATTGGCTAAAACTTTCCTATGGGTTTGTTTTTCTTTTTCAATTTGCACTAATTTTTATATGAATTGAATATTAAATATATTTTATGAACTGTTCCGCACGACGAGCGAATTAAATGTATCTATAAAGAGTGGGTTTAAATGATAGCGAGGTATATGATATTTTGCTAGCAGTAAATATTCTAGCGATAAAAGTAGAACAGCTCTCAAGCAAATGATTTTGGAGAATGATGTGAACCTTTAAATATATTTTGCGATCTGATGATATATGTATTAGGAATATTACGTAGCAGAATATAGATTGCATAATATAATATCGGCTGTAATATCAAGGGCTGTAATATCGGTGTAATCCAAAAAATGACAACTGTATGAATATGATGCATTAGTGGAAGCATTAACCGGGAATTATGAGATAATAATTAGATAATAATAATTGAGATAATGGTGTATAATTATATCGCATTATGCAACAAATGTGAATTTAGCTGCCTTACAGTTTGGTCCCGATACTATATTGGCGGGTTGAGAGAAAAGTATTGGTGGGCCGCGTGTTTGGGACCCCTGGGGTAGATAATATCAGTCTTCTGATTACAAATTATGATCGCATCAGTATATTTTGTGATCACAAACTAATAAGTTAAATCACCTCAGACTAGGCTGAGAGCGGTCAAGATTGGATGATTGGGTTGGGTTGGGTAGGTTTGACTCAGGTTATATTGGGTTTTAATGATAGCGGAAAATATATAAATTTTAACAATAAATATTATAGCGGAAAAAGTGAAATAGTACTTAAGCAAATGATATTGGGGAATGATGTTAAGTAATATATATAGTTTGGAAACATTCTGATGAAAAGATTTCATCATCTTTCATTGTTTGTTTCGTGTTTGTGCTCTGAATTATACCACACGACGGGCAGATTTATATATCAGGCGGGTTGAGGGATAATATATGTCAAAATAAGAACAAAAATATTCACATTTAGACTTTTCTATTGGTTAAGATATTTATAGGTTACATTTTTTGCTTTTCAATTTGTATTCATTATATTTTATGGGTTTGATATGAATTTCATTGTATCAATTGTTCCGCACGACGGGTGGGTTTAAAAAAAAGTGTTTTTTTAGTTCATTTTTTCAAATGGTTCATTTGAAAAAAAGTATTTTTTTTTAAATAAAAATGATCCGCGGGCAGCAACTATAGACAATAGAACGTTCAATTTACCCTGTAGAATTAATCCATACACAAAACCAATGGATTTGACTTCAAGATGCAGAACGGATCGTGTTCGAGTTCTGAATTATTCAGCACGACGGGCGGGTTTAAAAATGACTCAGGCGGACTGAGGGGAAATATTTTGTCGAAATAAAAATAATTAAACTTATAATTTTCAATTGATAAAAATTTCTATGTGTGTACCCTATTTCATTTTTATTTTTCCATATTTTTTATGAATTGAATATGAATTTCATGTTATGAATTGCTCCGCACAGCGGGCGGGTTTTAGTGCTATATATATACATAAAGAAGAAATTATCTGTCTGTCTGTGTATGTATGCTTGAATATGAGGTGACATAATTGCGCTGGTTCATGGTTCGCTGGTTAATTGATCAGGGACTTCAAACGCAAACTAAGCGATGGCTCATTTTTATGAAATAAATATGTCCCGCGGGCAGCAATAAAACGTTCGATTTCACCGTGTAGAATGAATTCATATACAAAACTAATGGATTTGACTTCAAGAACCAGAACGGATGGTGTTCGAGTTCTGAATTATTCCTCACGTCGGGCGGGTTTAAATATGAGGCGGGTTGAGTGAAAATATTTTGTCAAAATAAAATTAAAAATAATGAAATTTAGACCTTTTAATTGACCTTTTAATTTTAATTGATTAAGGTTTTCATGACTTTGCCTTATTTATTTTTAATTTGCAATATTTTTATGAATTGCTCCGCACAACGGGCGGGTTTTAATGCTAGTATATATATATATATTTGAACCCGCCCGTCGTGCGGAACAATTCATAAAGTCAAATTCATATTCAATCCATTTTGGCGTATCATGCATATCTTATTTATTGTATATGTGTGTATATTTAAATGTGTATGCGTGCGCGTATGCGTTTATATGTATGCGCCGCACGTGTTCGTATGTTTGTGTGGCATGCCTTCCAGAATGTTCGGTGTAGGTTAGGTGACGTGTGTCTGCGTACAAACAGCAAACACGCTTGTTGCATGTGTATACGTGTGCGTATGTGTCTCTATGTTTGTGCCGCATGTGTCTGTATGTTTGTGTGGCATGCGCTCTAGAATATTTCATGTATGTTAGGTGACGTGTGTATGCGTGTTAGCTTGCGAAAATAGTTCAGCCAATCACAGTAGTCTACGTGCTGGCATGATCACATAGCTACCAATCGGGTGGTTACATTTGTCTTTTGCTATTGCCTGGCCAATTTTTGCTATTGCCTGGCCAATTGTGTTCCAATGTTCATACGCGGTCGGGTCGATGCACACGCACGGCCAAGTATATTTAAGTCCCGTCGCCTCGGTGCGCGGGCAGTTGGACTGGGACTTTGGCAATAGCTTGACTGACAGGGCTACTCTCTGTGTCTCGCTCGCCTTGTGTCAGTTCGACCCGAGCATCGTCCGACACATTGTGTTGGACAACGTGCTCGTAGCGATTGCCGCGCATTGGCCTAGGATATTACCTGTATTACTTGTAACGGTGCAGTAGCTGTTTCAGTGGAGGACTCTCTACACCACTGTTACGGAACTCTGTGCCGCGGCCTTCGTGCCGAGGTTTTGCTGGTCTCCGGCCTTTGATATTTATTGTGCGATTATTTCCTGTATTATTTGTAATGGTGCAGTAGCTGTTTCAGTGGAGGACTCGCTACACCACTGTTACGGAATTCTGCGCCGCGGCCTTCGTGCCGAGGTTTTGCTCGTCTCCGGCCTTGTGATATTCTTTGTACTATTGTTACTGTGTATTTATAATATATCTGCTGTGCTACACCGCTCTTTGTTATGTGCGCGCTCTGAACGAGCTTCGCGTAACAAGTGGTGACCCCGTATTTTATCAGTATTGTACTCGTATTATATAAGTACTGTATTATTATAGAGTCGTGTAGTTTTCAGTAGCGTTGCGTACCGTTGATAAGCTCTCGTTCGTAGTTTGTAGCTAGTTCGCAGTTTGTAGCTAGTTCGCGGTTGTGGCTCATTCGCTTGCAGTTCTTGCCGCTTACTCTCGCATACTAGCCCAGCATGGATGGTGAAGTGAAATCAGACGCGGTGTCTGTTCCTGCCGTCATGGGTCCACTACCCCCATTCGTGGAAAACGACCCAAGTGTGTGGATAATTCAGCGGGATTTATATTTTGCCAGAGCAAATATTAGGCAAGAAACTCTTCGTTTCCAAACAGCCCCATCGCTTCTGCCGCCGCATCATGTCCGTGAGTTTATAGATCTCATTCGTAAACCACCTGCAGACGCCTATACGCAGTTGTGCAACGCTCTACAGTCGCGACTGGGCGCGACGAATGAGCAAAAATTGCGTACGGTGCTGGAACAGCAGGAATTAGGCGACCGGCGGTCCAGTGAGTTTCTCCGTCACTTGCATGACCTGACAGCGCCGTATATTTCTGACAGCGAATCGCCACAGGTACGGCAAATATTTCTGAAGGCGATGTCAGATGCTGTCGCTCCATTCCTGCAATTTTTGCCACCGGAGACGCCGCTAGAAACCCTGGCTGGCACAGCGGATCGAGTGTTGACTGCACTGCCGGGTGCCAGCCTTGCAATAAACGCAGTGAGTCCACCTGAGCACGGCTGCAATTGCGCTAAAGAGCTGGCTGAAATGCGACAGTGTTTGAACCAGCTGCAGCGCCAAGTCAACAAGCTCGCAGTGCGGCGGACTGCCTCGCCAGCCTCGCAACAGGTGCCGTCTCGCGTAACGAGGCACAAACCTCCGCGACCGGTAAAGTCTCGGTCACACTCGGTGGCAAAAGACGAGGAATCCACCACAGATGGTGAGAAGACCAGCCTTTGTTGGTATCATTACAATTTCGGCGAGAAAGCGCGCTCGTGCGAAAAACATTGCAGGCATTATTTAAACTGATCCCGAGAGGAGAATGTCTGCCAAATTCTTCTCTCGCAACCATCGCAGGCAGCCACAAAAATTCACTGTTTTTCATCCGGGACCAGGTATCAATCAATTCCTTTTTGATAGACACCGGGGCGCAGTATAGCATCGTGTCAACGCGTCATTATCCATCCAGTGACAAGTCTTCATTGTGTCTGCAAGCGGTCAATAACAGTGCTATACGCACACATGGCTCTAAAACGCTCACAGTATCACTCGGTCTGCGTAGAAATATTCCGTGGACATTTATCTTAGCTGATATTGACATATCGATAATCGGGTGTGATTTCCTTTCGCACCATGATATTAGCGTTAAGCCAAGAAAGTGCGAGATTATCGATAATACCACGCAGCTCAAGGTTCGCGGTTCTGGCTCACATGCGCCTTTGCTGATATCCGTGTCCATGTCTGGTCACCATGAGAACTATCAGGCCATTGTCAAACAATTCCCAGAGCTTTTGTCGCCTTCCGTCACTTCTGACGTTTCGAAACACGGTGTTTTTCACCGTGTAATTCATACACATAGTAAGCCTGTGTTTTGTCGACCTCGAAAACTTGATTCTGCTAGGCTGAAAATTGCCAAAGCGGAGTTTGAAAATATGCTGGCACAGGGAGTAATACGACCGAGTAACAGTCCTTATGCATCGGCACTCCATCTTGTTCCGAAACGGGCATCTTCCGATTGGCGGTTTCGTGGAGATTATAGAGCTCTGAATAGAGTAACAACTCCGGACAGATACACAGTGCCGTATCTGCAAGATTTTTCTGCAGCATTACATGGTTCGACTGTATTTTCGAAGATTGACCTGGTCAAAGCGTTTTTCCAGATATCTGTACACCCGGACGACATACACAAAACGGCAATCACCACGCCATTTGGTTCTTTCGAAATGTTGCGGATGCCGTTTGGATTGCGTAATAGCGCGCAGTCAATGCAACGTCTGTTGGACTCAGTACTCCGAGGCTTAAATTTCATATTCCTGTACATAGAAGACATCTTGATAGCCAGCAAAAACGAGGCAGACCACCGGTCACATCTACACACAGTTCTCAGTCGTTTGCGCGCACACGGCATCAAAATAAACATAGACAAATGCGTGTTCGGCAAGCCAAAATTGACTTTTCTCGGCCACACTATAAATATTAGCGGCATTCTTCCACAGCATGACGCAGTGAAAGCTATAATCGAATTTCCTCTTCCAAAAACGCACGAGCAACTGCGTAGGTACTTGGGCATGGTAAATTTTTACCACCGTTTTTTGCCTCATGCAGCTTCACTTCTTGCTCCCTTACACAAGCTGACAACAAATCATGCAAAAAAATCCAAGGTTCCTGTCATACGGACAAACGAGGCTACAGATGCATTTGAAAAGTCAAAAAACGCACTTAACGAAGCCGCGTCGTTGCATCATCAGAATGACTCCGCGCAATTAGCTCTTTTCACAGATGCCAGTGATTCCGGGATTGGTGCAGTTTTGCAGCAATGTAGTCACGGTGAGTGGCAGCCACTGGCTTTTTGGTCGAAACAGCTGACTTCAGCTCAAGCCAACTACAGTGCGTTCGGTTAAGAAGTGCTAGCCGTGTATTTATCCGTTCGACATTTCCGCCAGTATCTAGAAGGTCGAGATTTCACCATATTTACCGACCATAAGCCGCTGACTCACGCGATCCGCACTCCCACACACAACCACTCACCGAGAGAACAGCGCCATTTAGACTACATACTACAGTTCACTGCAGATGTGCGTCATATGAGCGGCAAGGACAATGTCGTCTCTGATGCGTTATCTAGAGTAAGCGCCGTGTCTTCAACCATTGACATAGACTCGCTATCAAAACAGCAGCAAGCAGATACTGAACTGCAAGAACTTTTCCAAAACGAGTCAATCAGCTTGAAGCTGGAGTGGCAGAGTTTTCCTGCAGTTTCTAAACACAAAATTCTGTGCGATATTTCAACCGGAACACCGCGACCCTTGGTGCCAACCAGAATGCGTCAGGATGTTTTCCGTATTTTGCACAGTCTTTCCCATCCAGGCCGAGCTGCAACTTTGAAGCTCGTATCCGACAGATATGTCTGGCCCAACATGCGACCAGATATCGTTACTTGGACCTAACAGTGCGCACATTGTCAAACATGTAAGATCACCAGACATAATCGTTCACCAGTCGGACAATTTGAGCTGCCCTCGCGCCGGTTTCAGCATGTGCATGTAGACATAGTAGGCCCACTTCCGTGCTCCAATGGTCACCAATGTATTTTTACAGTGATTGACAGGTTTACACGCTGGCCAGAAGTATGTCCTATTCCTGACATATCGGCCGATACGGTAGCACGATATTTTATTTCAACTTGGGTGTCACGTTTCGGTGTCCCCGAGAGTATTGTCTCAGACAGAGGCACTCAATTCACAATCCACCTCTGGCGACAACTATACAACTGTTTCGGATCCAACACGCGCTTGACAACGGCGTACAATCCGGCAGCCAACGGCCTAGTAGAACGGCTTCACCGCCAGCTCAAAGGCGCACTTCGGGGTTGTAGTGACTGGACAAGCAGACTGCCAATAGTCCTGTTAGGTATTCGGTCCTGCATGAAATTACCTTTAAATTGCTCCTCCGCCGAGGTGGTATATGGTGCCAAATTGCGTTTACCAGGTGAATTGTTAAATAGACAACCACAATTGACTTACACATATTGTCAGTTTGCCAAACAATTGTCTGAACATTTCAGTGCTATCCGGCCACAGCAGACCCGTGCAGCTGAGACAGCAGTGTTCCACCTGCCCAGCTTCTCTGATGCAGATTTCGTGTTCGTGCGTCATGACGGCCACAGACGTCCGCTGCAGCCGGTGTACCAGGGGCCGTACAAGGTGGTGAAACGTACGCCAAAAACGTTCACTATTGAGCGGCATGGACACGAGGTGGTCGGCATTGATCGTCTGCGTCCAGCATTTCTGGAAATTGAGAACATTTCATGCGCTCCGGAGAACGACAGCTTCGTGCATCAGGCAAAACAAAACTCCACCAAGACCACTCACACTCAGACGCACACCACACCACAATCCATTTTGTACCGTACCCGATCTGTCAAAGCTGTCAAACCTCCGGTTCGTTTCTCGCCATGATCTAAAGGGGGGCTCATGTGGCGTGTCATGCATATTTTATTTATTGTATAAATGTGTGTATATTTAAATGTGTATGCGTGCGCGTATGCGTTTATATGTATGCGCCGCACGTGTTTGTATGTTTGTATGGCATGCCTTCCAGAATGTTCGGTGTAGGTTAGGTGACGTGTGCTGCGTACAGCCAGCAAACACGCTTGTTGCATGTGTATACGTGTGCGTATGTGTCTCTATGTATGTGCCGCATGTGTCCGTATGTTTGTGTGGCATGCGTTCTAGATTATTTCATGTAGGTTAGGTGACGTGTGGTGCGTGTTAGCTTGCGAAAATAGTTCAGCCAATCACAGTAGCCTACGTGCTGGCGTGATCACATAGCTACCAATCGGGTGGTTACATTTGTCTTTTGCTATTGCCTGGCCAATTGTGTTCCAATGTTCATACGCGGTCGGGTCGATGCACACGCACGGCCAAGTTTATTTAAGTCCCGTCGCCTCGATGCGCGGGCAGTTGGACTGGGACTTTGGCAATAGCTTGACTGACAGGGCTACTCTCTGTGTCTCGCTCGCCCTGTGTCAGTTCGACCCGAGCATCGTCCGACACATTGTGTTGGACAACGTGCTCGTAGCGATTGCCGCGCATTGGCCTAGGATATTACCTGTATTACTTGTAACGATGCAGTAGCTGTTTCAGTGGAGGACTCGCTACACCACTGTTACGGAATTCTGTGCCGCGGCCCTCGTGGCGAGGTTTTGTTGGTCTCCGGCCTTTGATATTTATTGCGCGATTATTTCCTGTATTATTTGTAACGGTGCAGTAGCTGTTTCAGTGGAGGACTCGCTACACCACTGTTACGGAATTCTGTGCCGCGGCCTTCGTGCCGAGGTTTTGCTCGTCTCCGGCCTTGTGATATTCTTTGTACTATTGTTACTGTGTATTTATAATATATCTGTTGTGCTACACCGCTCTTTGTTATGTGCGCGCTCTGAACGAGCTTCGCGTAACACCATAAAATAAACTGAATACAAATAAAAAAGCAAAAAATATAACCTGTATATACGTTCACCACTAAAAAAAAACAAATCTGAATATTTATATTTAAAAATTGACAAAATAGTATCCCTCAATCCGCTTCATATATGAACCTGCCCGTCGTGCGGAATAGTTTTGAACACAACCACGTAACAAACAATGAAAATGCTAGCATGTAAACCCGCTCGTCGTGCGGAACGATTCATACTATTAAAATTGTATTCAATTCATAAGATAAAAGGAATATGAATTAAAAATGAATGGAGTAAACCCATATAAAGTCTAAATTTCTATATTTTTATATTATTTTGACAAAATTGTTTGCTTAAATCGCCTCATATTTAGACCTGCCCGTCGTGCTGAATAAAGACCTGCCCGTCGTGCTGAACTCAGACTCAACACAATGAAAAGTGACTAAACTTTTGTATCATAATGTTTTCAAAATATATTTCTAACTTATCATCACCGTATAGCAGTGAAACCCGCCAGTTGTGCGGAACAATACATGAAGTAAAATAAATATTGAATTAATAAAAAACGATTAGAAATTTAAAAAGAAAAAGTAAGCCCATAAAAAGTCTTAACCAATAGAAAAGTCTAAATATGAATGATTTTATTTTAGATGTGGCAAAATTTTTTCCCTCAAACAGCCTTGTATTTAAACCCGCCCGTCGTGCGGAACTATTAATAAAATGTAATGAATCAAAAAGCAAAAAGCTTATCCAATAGGAAAATATTAATGTATCAATTCTTAATTTGGTTATTGACGAAGTTTTTTCCCTTAACACTGCTCAAATTCACACCCGTCCTTCGTGTGTAGTAATTCAGAAGTGTAATACTATCAAAACAATGAAATTTCTGTCATCTCTATAATTCCAGATGAATGCTTCCGCTAAAACAGCATATACATATAGTTGGCACTGCATGATATTACAACCCATATCCTTATGCAGCTTAAGCGTATGCAACTTGAAATAAAACCAATTAAATTACACAGTAAACAGTAGCTCGGCGGTATCTGCTTGACTACCACAGCCACATTGTTTCTCCTCCACTGCCACCTCTCTTCATCAGAATTCGTTCTCTAGTTCTCCTTCGCTCACCTTTGCTCTTTTAAATATAAGGTCTTGCCGTTACAAAGCTCACTATTTATCCCATCTCTGTTCATCACATAATATTGATATCCTTTGCCTAACAGAAACTTGGCTTTTTGATACCGACATCTCTTCTTTTGTTGCTCATATACCTAGTAGTTTTGGTTTTCTGCACATGTCTCGTTCAAGCCTTATCTGCTCCCGTGGCGGTGGTGTTGGTTGTATCTATGCAAAATCACTGTCCCTTTCGCTAATTCCTGATCTTAAATCTGCCTATTCTTCTTTTGAATTCATTGCCCTTGCATTGTCCGTACCTTCTCGTCCTAAGCTCTGCATAATTGTTGTCTATCGACATAATCACCCAGGAACTACGTCTGCATTCTTTGATGAATTCTCTGATCTTCATGAATCTGTGACGAAATTATTCTCAAATAGATATCTAATCGTTGGTGACTTCAACTTCCCTTCCTCTAATGTATACTTCTCTCAGTTTTGTTCCTTCGTTGACTCTCATGCGCTTTGCTCTCCGATATCTTCCCCCACTCATTTGTCGGGTCATATTCTTGACCTGCTTCTTTTTCCTGTGCCAACTATCTCCACTGACTTAGCTGTACCGAAAGTTGAAGTTTTCCCTCCCGATCGCTCATTTTCGGATCATAGCTTATGCCTATTTGACATTCCGTTACCTTCTAAATCATCTAGTATGTTTCTTCATTCATTCAGATCGTATAGAAACTTTGATCCTGGTGTATTCTTATCATTTCTTACATCTCGGCTACCTTCTCATGTGTTTTATTCACTACCAGCTGACGAAGTATATTCTTGTTTTTCCATGGTTCTTTCTGATATTAATGATACCCTTTTTCCTTTGAAAACTTGTTCCCGCACATACATGCCCATTCCATGGTTTAATGCTGAACTTCTCTCTTTGAAACGCTTTCAACGCCGGTCTGAACGTTTGTGGCGTCGCTCAAGATCTGAGTCGAATTGGTCCGCCTACTGCTCGTCTCGTGCAGCTTATCTGGCCGCTCTCTCTGATGCTAAGTGCTCTTTCTACAAATCTAAACTGACCTCACTTTCGGTCTCACAGAAACTGCTCTGGTCGACTCTAAACACTATTTCTGGCCGTCGTTACACATCTACAACGTGTTCAACCACTGCTTCTGAATTCGCAACGTTCTTCTTGAACAAAGTGAAAACTACAGATGAAAGCATTCCAGCTACACATCACAAAATCACACACTCTACTTCATCAACTACTCTCTCTTCCTTTACTCATATCGTCCTCTCTGATATCCTAGCCTTACTTTCATCAATAAAAATATCTGCCTCTCCCGCCGATCCTATTAATTTTAAGGCCTTCTCTCACTCGATTACTCTATTCGCTCCCTACTTTTTGTATATAGTAAATCTCTCATTACTTCATGGTTCTTTTATACCTGAAAAACATGCTATTGTCTACCCAATTTTGAAAAAACCAACACTTGATTCTTCCATCATCAAAAATTATCGTCCTGTTTCAATTATCAATCTCACCTCCAAGTTGTTAGAATCCGTTATTTTCTCCCAACTTTCTCCTCTTATTAACGATGTTTTAGATCCTTACCAGTCTGGCTTCCGACCTTTCCATTCAACTGAGTCTGTTCTCACATCTGTTGTTGACGTTGTGTTATCTCATTTCTCCTTCCGCCATTCTGTCCTAATTGTTATGTTGGATATGTCATCAGCGTTTGATTTAGTAAACCACAAAATCTTGCTTGATGATTTATCGCATCTTGGTCTCTCTTCCACGGCATTTTCGCTCATGCGCTCTTATCTTTCAGGCCGTTCTTACTCCGTTAAATTTAATTCTGTTGTTTCCGATCGTGTTCCTTTAAATTCAGGAGTTCCTCAAGGCTCAATTCTCGGTCCCACTATTTTCAACCTGTATATGTCCTCACTGTGTCCTATTCTTAAACGTTATTCTGTGGCTTTTCATATCTATGCCGACGACATTCAACTGCTATGTCCACTTCCGTTTCCCTATTCATCCTATATGTCTGAACTTCTATCGGATATTTCATCATGGGCTGCTTCTCGTCGTCTTCTCATAAATTCTTCTAAAACTGAATTCATGGTTTTTCACCCTCCTCGTCTAACTCCACCTACTCTTCCATTTCCTTTACGTTCGTCAGTGCGAAACTTGGGTGTAATTATGGATTCCTCTCTCATCTTTAGCAATAATATTAGTTCTGTCACACGTACATGCCGTCTTATTCTACGCGCGCTGTATCCCATACGTCCATTCCTCGACCAAGCGTCTGCCATCAAGCTCATCAAAACACTGGTTTTTCCTCGAATAGATTATTGTATTGTTTTATATTTTAGCACTCCGCGATGCTATTTGAAACCATTTCAGACGGTGATCAATCAATGTTGTAGATTTGTCCTCTCTCCCGTTGTTTGTGTTCATACATCTCATCATTTGTACAATCTTCGTTGGCTACCTATTATTCCGCGAATTCATTTCCGTCTCTCCTGTATTATTTTCAAACTGCTGAACGGCATCTATCAGCCTGAATATCTTGTACGTTTGTTATCTCGTGTCTCAAATCCCAACAGCCGTATTTCACGTCCTCTACAATGTCCTAGAGCGTTGTGTGAATCCCCCTGGTCAGCAAAATCATTTACCTTTTTTGCCCCTCGTTTCTATAACTCACTTCCATCTCATGTCCTTCTATCTCCCTCTTTCTCTTCTTTCACTTCATCTCTGCGCACATACTTATTCTCTAAATCTTTTGATCGCTCATCTCATTGCCTTACACCATATGCCAAGATTTAGCTGCTCAAAGTGCACTCTCATCTTTTGCTTGCCTTTGTTTTTTTGCATTCACGTGTTTTTTTGTGTCCTGTAAGCAATTTTTCTATCTCCTATCTCTACCTGATTATCTTTGTACTGAAAATGTGTGTGGATTTCTTATTCTTACTGTGTGTGTATGTTTTGCTCTGATGATTATTTATTGCGCTCAATGTTTGTTTCATATTGCGTCGACGTGTAGCTTTTGTTTTTTTCTGTGCTATTTTTGTTCTTTTGTAATCGCGCCATTGTTGCTATGTGCGCTAAATCAAATACATGTTGTTGTTGTTGTTGTTGTAAAATTCAGTAGTTTACTTTGTTCCCAGTAGCATTTTACCCGCCCGTCGTGCGGAACAATTCATGTGTAAATATTGAGGACAATACAGCCTTTATATTCAGTATAGTGTAGCATTAATTAAACTGTACGCAATAAAACCAGATCATCCATGCTTGGAGCTAATATGATACATTCTTAATTGTGATTGGGCTTCAGTGAAATTTAATCGGTGTATATTCCTGTGTAATCGCAAGTGCGCATAATAGCTGTTGAATTGGCAATATGTCCTTTTGACTTTACACCGCCGTAACCTCCTTCAGATACACTTTGGAAAATTAAAAATTATACTGCATTGTAGAAAAAAAATTTCCAGCACGATGGTGTAATTTATTTTTATGTGTAACAAATAGTTACTGGAAAATATTAGTAAAATTAAATAATTTTAGTCGCCCGGTGTTCAAGTGTAATTTTGGATGTATTTGAGAATTTTGCCAATTTTACACGTTTTTTGTATCATTTGTGGGTATAAATTATAGCTTTCCTTGTAGAACACATATTTATCTACACAGTAGTATATTCCTGTGTAATCGCAAGTGCGCATAATAGCTGTCAAATTGGCAACATGACATTTTGACTTTACACCGCCGTAACTTCCTTCAGATACACTTTGTAAAATTACAAATTATACGGTATTGTAGAAAACAAGCTCTACAGCACGATGGTAGAATTTTTTTGTGTGTAACAAAAAGTTACTGAGAAAAAGTAGAAAAACGAATAAATTTTAGTCGCCCGGTGTTCAAGTGTAATTTTGGATGTATTTGAGAATTTTGCAAATTTTACACGTTTTTTGTATCATTTGTTGGTATAAATTATACCTTTTCTTGTAGAACACAAAATTATCTACACAATAGTATAATTGTTATAGCTGTACCATTGCTGGCTTATGAGGAATAGATAGCGAAATATTGACCAAAATATTCACGTTTTTTGTGCTAATTTTGCCTTTTTGGCTTTGTCATTCACACTTCACACCGCCGTAACTTTTTTCAATACACTTTGGAAAATTAAAAATTATACCTTGTTGTAGAAAACAAAATTCCCAGCATGATCGTATTATTTATTTATATGTGTGATGATTAGTTTTTGAGAAATAGAGAAAAAAGTATAGAAAATTGGACGCGTGGAGTTTAAATATTATTTTGAATGTAGATTTATTTTTTTCCATTTTACATGTTTTATATTCAATTTTTGGGTATGAATTATAATTTGTTGAGTATAACAGAAACTTTTCTACACAGTGGTATAATTAGTATAGTTGTACCATTGCTGGTTTAGGACGAGTAGTCTGCAGAATATTGACCAAAATTTTCGCATTTTTCAGGGTTCATTTTGTCTTTTCACCGCTTTAACTTTTTTTGGTTTAATTTTTAAAATTTAGCATATCCTGTAGACAAGAACATTTCCAACGTAATGGTATGAATTGTTAGCGGGTAGGCCAAGTGGTTCCTGAGTAGCAGCTTGCAGAATATGGACCAAGGAGGGTGGGACACACAGACACACAGACACACAGACACACACACACAGACACACAGAGGTTCTCTTTTATATATATAGATAAATACATATATACATATATATATATATATATATATATATGTGTGTGTGCGCGTGTGTAAGTGTATATATTAGTATGTATCCTCCTGTTCGATGAACGTGTTGCGCTCCAGGATACCCCTTTAGCCACGCGCGGCACGCTCTGCACCTACACACGCTCTGCACATACAAACGCTCTACACAGACACACGCTCTTCCACCACAACGACTGCAAGCTCGTGCTATTGCCGGGGGCAACTTTCGGTGAGCTCAGCGATATTTGATATCGGTCTTTGATAATGCAGAACATTATTCGATATCGCTCGTGCAGACTGGTCATTCAGCAGCGAGACTCTTCACGCACCGCTTCTGCTCCCGCGCTGCACTAATCGCACTTCGTTTTGTCAACGCCACCTAGATACAGGCAACGCCACCTAGATACAGGCAACGCCACCTAGATACATGAAAAGAATATTTTCTACACAGCGCTATAATCTGTATTGCTTTATCATTTCTGGTTTAGGAGGACTCGATGGCAGAATATTGACCAAAATTTTCGCATTTTCAGGGTTCATTTTGTCTTTTCGCCGCTATAAATTTTTTTAATTTCATTTTTAAATTAAAAATGTAGCCTAAAGTGTAGACAACAAAATTTCAAACGTGATGGTATAAATTGTTAGCGGGTAGGCTAAGTGGTGGTATATAACAACAACAACAACAACAACAAACATGTATTTAATATAGCGCACACAATAGTTACAAGCGCGCGACACGCAAAATAATACTGGAGCAAGTGGGAAATTTGGTCAATTGCGCAGGTTGGGTGAAGTAAAAACATGCAGCGCAGAACAGAAACACAAACATGTAGCAATTATGAGTCCGGAATATGTAACTAAAATGTGCAAAAAAGAGATAAATCATTAAATAAAAGGAAAAACGGATTAAATCAATATCAATAGGAAGAATAAATCAATTATAACATTGCCAACAAGTAAACTTAAGAAGACTCTGAGGCCAAAGAAAGGAAATGTTTGTGCAGCTCAGAGGAGAAAGATGAGTAGGATTTCATTCGGAGGAGGCGAGGAGGAAGTGAATTATAAATGCGGGGTGCAGAAAAAAAGAATGATTTCGCAGACCAAGTGGATTGGTTCAACGCAGGGGGACAGATTAGAGGAGTAGGATGGCGACGTGAACCAGAAGTACTCTCTTGAACCAGAAGTAGTGAGCGTAGATAGGCCGGGGGTGAAGGACAGTGAAGGATTTTGTACACCAAACAGCAAATTTTGTAGCGAATTCGGAAATGAGCAGTGAGCCAACCAAGGCGGTGAAGGTGAGCTGAAGTAGGCGTTTTGGGAGGAAGTTTAAGAACGAAGCGACAGGCAAGGTTGATAATGGATTGTAGATGGCGGATACTTTTGAGGGGAAGGTGAAAAAACAAGGAGTTACAGTAATCTAGGCGAGTGAAAATGTAAGAATTGACGAGAAGAACAGCCGAAGATTCGTCCAAAAGAGAACGTATGGGATACAATTTTCTCAGAATGAAGCGGCAAGAGCGAGTGAGTTGAGAAAAGTGTTGAGAAAATGATATTGTTGGATCAAATGTGATGCCAAGGTTGCGAATTTGAGCAGCTAGAGGCAAGGAGACAGTGGTAGGGGTTATCCTTGGAGGATGAAAAGCTAAGTAGACAGTTTTGTCGTGATTAAGAAGGAGGTATCTGGAGGCAGCCCATGACGAAATATGGGAAAGAAGTTTAGATACTAAAGAAGAATTATGTAAAGATAAGGGAAAGTAAATTTGTACATCGTCAGCATAGACGTGAAAGGAAATAGGGTATTCTCTGAGGACAGAACAAAGGGACGAGACGTAGAGGTTGAAAAGGAGTGGTCCCAGGAGAGAACCCTGTGGGACGCCAGAAGTCAACGGAACATTGACAGACATCCGGGAATTACAGCGGACAGAAAAGGAACGTTTATGAAGGTAGGAAGAGACAAGAGAAAGAGCTGAGGAAGAAAGGCCAATATGGGCGAGATCTTCACAAAGAATGGAATGATTGACGAGATCAAAGGCAGATGAAAAATCTAATGATATTAGAAGAACAGATTTGCCGAAGGAAAAGTTGGAAAAAATGTCATTAGTGAGGCGAATAAGGAGAGTTTCAGTTGAATGATTTGACATGAAGCCTGATTGACAAGGATCAAGGACCGGAGTAATAATCGGACGAAGTTGTTCAAGGATAGCGTGTTCAAGAAGTTTAGAAGGAAGCGTAAGCATAGATATAGGACGATAGTTGGAGGGGATGGCAGGATCAGCATTAGGCTTCTTCAGTATGGGTGTGATTATAGCATGCTTAGAAGCTAGAAATTGACCATGAAGAAAAGAGGAATTAACCATATGGGTGAGAATGGGAGCAAGGAGGAGGATCGAATCAGAGAGAGCGGAAAAATTAATAGGATCCGAGGGGCTTCTTTTGTTGCGGAGTTTGAGGAGAAAACGAGATGTTTTATAGGGAGAAATTGGTACGAAGGCCGAAATAGAATTTGAGGAGGTAGGAAATGATAGAGGAAAATGACTTTTTGGAATATTTGAGAGTATTGTATCAATTTTTTGAGTGAAAAAAGAGGAGAATTGATCAGCTGAAATCATTATTGGACTCCGGGAGGCACTACCAGTTATTGATTTCAGAGTGGACCACCGAGAGTGTGAACCCTTTCCCAGTGAGGATAGGTGAGAGGTGAAATAAATGGATTTGGCGGAAGCAAGAGAGGCGAGGAAGGAATTTCGAGCCGAGCAAAAGGTTGACCAGGACGAAGGAGAGCGAAAGCGCCTCCAGAGACGCTCCGTACGACGGCATTTGGAGCGCAGGAGGCGCAGATCTGAGGACCACCAAGGAGGGGGTGGAGATTCGCAGATAACTTTGATTTCACGGAGTGGAAAGATAAGATCATTTATATTTGAGAGGTAATCTGAGATAAAGTTTGGGAGTGATAGAGGACTGAGGAAAACATAACTAAGAGGAGATAGGAAGCGTTCGACAAGAGAGGAGAAGTGAGAAGAATTGAAATTCTTGTAGTTGCGTGAAAGAATAACCCTAGAGGAAGATTTGGGAGAACGAGGGGACAAAAGTTGAAATGTGATAAGGCTATGGTCAGAAAAAAGAGGATCTGGGGGGTGGGTGAGTATGTCTGGGGAAATGAGTTTCGAAGAAGTCGGAGTGGAAATAATGAGATCCAGCGTGTGACCAGAAGTATGGGTAGCACCTGAGTTCAAGACGAGAAGATCCCAAGAGTCGAGCAGAGAAATAAAATCACGTATGAGAGTTTGAGACGAAGGGCGATCAACCCAGATGTTGAAGTCGCCTAGCAGAATATAGTTATCAGAGAAATGTTGGGAAAGTAGTGAGATGAATTCGTCAAAGTCAGACAGGAAGAGTGAGGCGGTACCAGAATTATTATGACGGTATACCACTATAATACCCAGGGTGGGAAGTGCTGGTAGAGACAGACAGAGTACTAAAAATTCGAAAGCAGGAGATGTAAAATTGAATTCTGTGAGGGTGGAGAGGGAAAGCGAGGCATTGAAAATGACGCCAACTCCACCGCCCGAAGGTTTCAATGATGAAGAAAGAGATCGACAGGCATGGAAGAAATTAAAAGACGGGGGAAGATGAGCTCTAAACGTGGGAACGTCGCTCTCCAGGAGCCATGTCTCGGTTAAGAACAAGAGAGAAAGTTGATTGGAGAGTAGTGCATCAGATATATACAAGGATTTGTTACGGGCCGATCTGGTATTGAACAAACCAAGAGAAATGTGCTTACTAAAAGGAAGAGAGTTATGAGAGGGAAGACGTTGAGAAAAGTCGTGATGAGGAAATGAGCAATTCGGGTGCTTGATGGGTGAGGTGGAAGAATGGGCTGTAGGAAGTCACGCAGAAGAACAATGGGAAAATGAAGGAGACTGGGCTGGAGGAGCTACAATGGTGCGCTGTCGGATCGATTTTTTCACGGCGACGAAGGAGGGACACTGAGGCGAAAACGATGAGTGATTGGCGGGGCGATCGTGTCTTACACAATTGGCGCAACATTTTTTAGTCTTATCCGGACATTGCGAAGAATGGTGTGCCCCAGCACAGTGGCCGCATGTGATGGCATTGGAGGGGGCACAGCGGTTTTTCTTGTGGCCGAGGCCGCAGCAGTGGGAGCAGCGCGCTACCCAGAAACGATCATAGACAGTGCAGCTGCACAAATCCACGAACAGGCGGTCTCCGGCAGTTTTGATGGCCCGTCGAACCTCTGGAGAAACACCCAGAACGGCATGCGAACGACCATACTTAGGTTTTGAAATGAAAAACAGTTTCATTTGCGAATCAGGAACTGAAGCCAAGCAGGGGTTTTTCATTTTCAAAGAGCTCAGTAGCTGATCAGGCGAAGACACTGGTGGGATGTTGGCCACAGTGATTTTGGGGAGAATTGACGCCTGCCCCAGGACCGATACTTCCACATTGTCCAAGTTGTTGAGCGCAATCTCAGCCTCGGTTCTGGCGTGTGCAGTCGAGCAGTGCAAAACTAAGCCACCGGTCTTTGTTTGGCGGGATTTAGCAACTGGGACTGCTTTCAGGCGACTCTTCACGTCATCCATCTTCACAGATCCGGCGCCCTTTTGCTTCACAACCAGAGGGTACGAATGCACGCCTTCCTCCTTGTTTTGCGAGTCGTTCACTTGAGAGACCGACAAGGAAGCACACACAGAAGCGTGCACAGATCTGAGGTCGTCGGTGAGTTCCTCCTTCATTTTGGCGAGGCGAGAGTCGATAACTTCGGTAATTTTCTCAACTGCCAGTGGCGCGCAGCGCGACGAAACGTAGTCAGACTTGCAAGTCACGCAAATCCAAAACAGCTTGTGTTTTCGTATTGCGTTATACGCCGGAGTGGACAAGGCAGCGCATGTGAGGTGGAAGTAGCTCCCGCATCCTTCACAGTGAATGTGCGGGGCAGAGTTGAGGAGCTCGCCACATGTGCAGGTACGGTCAGTCGGTGGAGACAGAGTGGCCATGATGAGTGCGGGCGAGTCCGTGTGTCGAAGCGATGTGTAAGGCAGAGCAACGGAGTACAATGGTACACCCTGACAGGGAGGGTTAATCCTCTGCCGGTGGGAGAAACCAGCACAAAAACAGGGCCGCGAGAACACGGGCGCTCAAGCAAACAGGGACCAACACAAGACACAACCTAACTCGACGACAGCACAAACAAGACTGAATATATATATATATATATATACTAGCATTAAAACCCGCTCGTTGTACGGAGCAATTCATAACATGAAGTTAATATTCAATTCATAAGAAATATGGAAAATATAAAATGAAATAGGGTACACACATATAAATATTTATCAATTGAAAATTCTAAATTTAATTATTTTTATTTCGACAAAATATTTCCCCTCAGTCCGCCTTAGTAATTTTCACACCCGCCCGTCGTGCTGAATAATTCAGAACTCGAACACGATCCGTTCTGGATCTTGAAGTCAAATCCATTGATTTTGTGTATGGATTAATTTTACAGGGAAAATTGAACGTTCTATTGTCTATAGTTGCTGCCCGCGGAGCATTTTAATTTAAAAAAACCTTTTCAAATGAACCATTTGAAAAAATGAACTAAAAAATGAAAACACTTTTTTTTAAACCCACCGTCGTGCGGAACAATTCCTACAATAAAAATTCATATTAAATCTATAAAATATAATGAATACAAATTTAAAAAAAATGTAACCTATAAATATCTTAACCAAAAGAAAAGTCAAAATGTGAATATTTTTGTTTTTGTTTTGACAAATATTATCCCTCAACCCTCCTGATATATAAATATGCCCGTCGTGTGGTATAATTCAGAACACAAACACGAAACAAACAATGAATGATGATGAAATCTTTTCATCAGAATGTTTCTAAACTATATTTATTACTTAACATCATTCCCCAACATCATTTGCTTAAGTACTATTTTACTTTTACCGCTATAATATTTATTGCTAAAATTTATATATGTGCCGCTATCATTAAAACCCAATATAACCTGAGTCAAACCTAACCAACCCAACCCAACCATTCAATCTTGACCGCACTCAGCCTAGTCTGAGGTGATTGAACTTATTAGTTTGTGATCACAAAATATAATGATTGGATCATAATTTGTAATCAGAAGACTGAGATTATCTACCCCAGGGATCCCAAAAACGCGGCCCACCAATACTTTTCTCTCAACCCGCCAGTATAGTATCGGAACCAGACTGTAAGGCAGCTAAATTCACATTTGTTGCAAAATGCGATATATTTGTACACCATTTAAGTCACATTTACATTAGTGAGTCTGGATCTTGAAGTCAAGCCCGTGAGTTTTGTATATGGATTCATTCCACACGGTAAAATTGAATGTTTGAACCCACCCGTCGTGCGGAACAATTGATAAAACAAAAGAAATACATATTTAAATGCAAACAGCCAGTCTAATAGAAAACTCTGAATTGTAAAATCTATACCAATAGAAAATTCCTGTTCTGAATTTGCATACTCTTATTCTAATAATTGACGACATATTATTCAGTCAACCCGCCTCATACTTAAGCCCGCCCGTCGTCAGGAACAATTTTGAAATGTAAACACAAAATAACAATGATTTTTTTAGTATATAAATCAATTTTTTCCATAATATTATCTCATAATTCCCGGTTAATGCTTCCACTAATGCATCATATTAATACAGTTGTTATTTTTTGGATTACACCGATATAACAGCTCTTGATATTACAGCCGATATTATATTATGCAATCTATATTCTGCTCCGTATTATTCCTAATACATATATCATCAGATCGCAAAATATATTTGTATTTGAATGTAAGCACGAAAAATAAAAAAGAACAAGAAAGCACAATTCCACACGATCACACCGCAACACAATGCACTAAATACTACTCTCTCCACCGAACAACACTCTAAACCACTGCACAAACACCACACTCTCACTTCACCAGTAACGCACTGCCCAACATGCACGAGCGACCGTTGACTCCGGGCGGATACCACCCGCGCATGCATGCACTCATAGCTCGCGCTTATGCAACGCAGCTACCTCCGCGCGCGCATACAACAACGTACACAAAATCACACTCCCACGTACGCACACAAATACACATGCACGCACACACAATTATATATAGTACAAAATCCAATACCACGCAATACACAATAAACACAATACATATCCCCCTGATTCTAAGAATCACTATGCCTGACTAGAATTATACACAACATAATCATTGAACCGCGCCGGACGCTGACTCTGTCGCTGTGGTCGCGTCTGCTGCTGACCACTACTCGCCGGACCAGTCCCGGCAGTCCTCTCACCGTACACCATGACGGCAGGCTCGCCGTCGTCCGCCACGTCACCGCTCGCCTCGACCAATGAGTTCGTACAGCCACCGTTCTCCGTCTCCGCCCGTGGTCTGACATCACCCACGTGCCTGTTGATGCCATCGACGGCGACAACGAGGTCTGACACGACACTTGTGACGGTACCCCTGCGAACGACAGCATCACACCGATCTCCGCGCTGCCTCACCCAGACAGGATCGCCAGCCTCATAATCGCAGCCACGAACAGATGTGCTGCGCTGTCGCGGGAGTTAATCACGCATTCGCACTCTGTATCGATACACACAATCAACAGGTCTGCGACCGGCGTCATCGCTTGGCGTCAAATTGTGCAGCATCACAGCCTCTCTCACACTGCACTGTTTCCTCGCAACAATGGTCTTCACTGTCCGATGCGACCTCTCCGCTATGCCGTTTCCTTCTGGGCGAAAAGCACACCGATATCGAATGTTCACACCCCAACGTTCCATCGCCCGCACAAAAACCTGTCCACGAAAAGATGTGTCGTTGTCCAGAAGTATCTCATTTGGGGATCCACGCTCACTAAAAATGTCATCGAAAATGTCCGCCACTTCATCGCTGCTGCGAGTGCGAACCTTGCGCCAGAGAGAAAACCTCGAATGACCACAATCGATGACAGACACATACAACAAATCACGCACATGCACAAAATCTGCTGCCAGTCGGTGCCAGTTTTGATTCACGCTCAGATTTCCGTGTCTCCATTTCACTGAGGCCGGACAAATCGAATTGCAGATGTCACACGACCTCACAACATCTGCGACTTCCCGCTTGCTCACGTAAAGCTTTTTCCTCCGGCAAAAGTACCGCGTTCGGTGGATGCCCGGATGTCCGGCGTCGTGGTGAATCTGCCGGATGCGAGAACGCACGTCAGTCGGTTCAGCACCTGCGGCACACACTGATTTGTCCTGTTTCAACCAGTGACCAGGCACACGAGTCAGGCAATCTGCTATATTCCTCTCAGACGCCACCTTCATTACTTCAACAGTCAAGTTGTACTCGTCCAACAATCCACCAATGATCTCTAGTCGGCGCCTGATCAACAACTCACTACAGGCAGCTGTCCTGACACGTTCTTTTGCCGTTAGGAGTCCTCTGAGCCATAAATGCACCGTGGACGAATCTGTGAAAACCCGAATTTTTCGAAATTTGAGCTTGATCGCCAGGCCAAGCCCCTTTATCACGGCCTCTAGCTCACTGAGGTTTATGTGGTGGCTGTCCCTTCTCAACCAGCAAGCATCTTCCACTGTCTCGCCATTCACCTCAACCAACGCACCAATGGCAATATTGCTAGCGTCCACCCATACATTCGCCAAATCATCATCGATCTTCCACACGCCTCTCACGGGATCGCTATGCTGCAGTTTCGACATCACCTCGTTCACATGACTATTGATTGCTGAGTCACAAATCGGTTCATCCCAGCTGTTTGTCGCTTCGGATGCAAGTCGCTTGATGTACGAAGCGGCAACTCGCAACCAGCCACCGACCGGATAATGCGACACCAAAGTACTGCACAAAGAAAACACGACTCGTCTCGTGAGCTGTTGCGGACACTCACCCACAGCATTGTCCCTTTTCCACATCAACTTGCCAGACTCTGATGAAAACACGTGTAAGCCGAGCACACGTGTTCCGTCAGAGAGCTTTTGAATCTCCTTCGATTCAAGACCGTACTTGGCAAAGTGCTCCTTCACTGCTTCGGGTGACACAATGTTTCCATCAATGAGGACATCGTCAACATATGCCGATGTACCACGCCTTATCTGGTCGTTTTGTGCCATCACCGAGTCAACCACCGTATGCATGATCATGGGCGCCTCACTCAACCCGAATCCAAGCCTGGTCAAGCAGTACAGCACACCATTGAACTTCACCGTCTGGAAAGGCCACAACGAACTGTCCACTGATATCTGCAGGTAGGCTTTCTTGAGGTCCATGATAAACACATTGTCTCCCTTCATCCGCCATTCCCTCAGCTTCTCATTGCATACGTCAGCATCTGCAGAACGAGTGTCAATGTGTTTATTTAATTCTCGGAAATCAAGGGCCGGTCTCACTTTGTTCTTGTTCTTTTGGGTCACTGCCATCAGAGGAATTAAACAGCGAGCAGGCCCATGTACACTCTCATCATAGGGAGTCAACCATTTGTTGCTGATCCACTCATTTATCTCTCTGTCAAATGCCTCCTTGGCGTGTTGCCTCACATGATATTGTGCAGTTTCGTTTGTCAAACGATGAGGCTCGTGGTTGTCAAGCCACTTCCACTTGCAAGTCCACATGCTTTTAACTGCATCAAACCGTGCCTCATGCCCAGGTTTTGACTCAACAATATCACCAGCCGCAGCACAGTATGCAGCCTTGGCACTCACTTGAAAACGCACCCTACCGTCAGCACTTACACAAACACCCCCCAGCGCTGATATGGCGTTCATTCCCAGAATCGCATCATATCCCATCGGCTTGTGCTGCACAACAAGGGACTTCACCACAACTGACTGTTCCTCGACACTCACACAACATTCACCAACACCCGAACAGTCAAAGCTCATGCCACCCAGAGTATTCACATGAGTCGTTACTGGTGTCCATGTTTTACAAACACCACTCCACACAATACAGCGAGAACAACCGGTATCAACAAGCACATAAGACTCACGTTGATCAATAAACACAGTGACTGAAGGAAGCGCCTCATTGCTCACTGAGGAGAGGGTGCTGGCGCTGACGAGCCCTCTCCTTCCTCGTTTCCCTGACAGTCCTTCGCCATGTGACCCAATTTGGAACAATTATAACATCGTATCCGATATTTCCTTTTGGGGCACTCTCTACTCAAATGACCATTCTGATTGCAAATGTAGCATTTTCGAGGTGAAAGCGACCCGGCATTGGCGGCTAGACAGTTTGATGGGCTTTTTGTCGTTTGTAACACCTTGCGAGTTCTGCTCGTAATATCACTCAACGTCAGAGACTCTGACACTGTGCTTGCACGAACACTGGTCGCCACGTGATCGGGTAGGCCATTTACAAATGCACATATCAGCAGATTATCGGATACGCCACCGAATGAAACAGCGAGTTTTTTCAAATCTGCTAAATATACGTCAGGCGACTCACCTTCTTGCAGACGACGACTGGTGAACAGGGCGTATGCACGGAATCTGTCCACTCCAAACGCCGAGAGCAAAGCGCTGCGAGTCCCTTTCGCACAACGGCGAAGTTCATCCGGCAGTTGGGACCACACAACAAACGCGCCTTTTGAGAGACGTAGTGGCACTACGCTCATCACATCGACGCCTTTGAGCTGACACATCATCTCCGTGCGAGTCCACCATTCCACAATGTCACTCTGACCATCAAATTCTGGTATCACGCGAGCGTCGAAACCACATGAAGACTCCATTTTTCGGAAGGGCCGGTTAGCTTGTATTTGAATGTAAGCACGAAAAATAAAAAAGAACAAGAAAGCACAATTCCACACGATCACACCGCAACACAATGCACTAAATACTACTCTCTCCACCGAACAACACTCTAAACCACTGAACAAACACCACACTCTCACTTCACCAGTAACGCACTGCCCAACATGCACGAGCGACCGTTGACTCCGGGCGGATACCACCCGCGCATGCATGCACTCATAGCTCGCGCTTATGCAACGCAGCTACCTCCGCGCGCGCATACAACAACGTACACAAAATCACACTCCCACGTACGCACACAAATACACATGCACGCACACACAATTATATATAGTACAAAATACAATACCACACAATACACAATAAACACAATACAATATTTAAAGGTTCACATCATTCTCCACCATCATTTGCTTAAGAGCTATTCTACTTTTATCGCTAGAATATTTACTGCTAGCAAAATATAATATACCTCGCCATAATTTAAACCCACTCTTTATAGATACATTTAAGCCCGCCCGTCGTGCGGAACAGTTCATAAAATATAATTAATATTCAATTCATAAAAAATTAGTGCAAATTGAGAAAGAAATATAAACCCATAGAAAACGTTTAGACAATATGAAAGTCTAAATGTGAAATTTATGTTTCAATTTAGAAAACATGTTTTTCCACAACCCGCCTCATATTTAAAGCTGCCCGTCGTGCGAATAATTCAGAACTCAAACGCGAAAGAAACACAAAGAAAATTTATGTAAAACGACCAATAGAAAAAGTCAAATTAGTAAAATCTTGTATTAATTATTGACGAAGTTTTTTCCCTCAACACTTCTCAAATTCACACCCGTCCTTCGTGTGTAGTAATTCAGAAGTGTAACACTGTCAAAACAATGCAACTTTCTGTCATCTCTATAATTCCAGGTTAATGCTTCCGGTAAAACAGCATATGCATATAGTTGGCATTACCTGATATTGCAGCCCATATCCTTACGCAACTTATGCTTATACAACTTGAAATTAAACCAATTAAATTACACAGTTAAATTCAGTAGTTTATTTTGTTCCCAGTAGCAATTTACCCGCCCGTCGTGCGGAACAATTCATGTGTAAATATTGAGGACAATAAAGCCTTTCTATTCAGTATAGTGTAGCATTAATTAAACTGTACCCAATAAAACCACACCATCCATGCTTGGAGCTAATATGATGCATTCTTAATTGTGATTGGGCTTCAGTCAAATTTAATCGGTGTATATTCCTGTGTAATCGCAAGTGCGCATAATAGCTGACAAATTGGCAATATGTCCTTTTGACTTTACAACGCCGTAACTTCCTTCAGATATACTTTGGAAAATTACAAATTATACCGTATTGTAGAAAACAAGATTTCTAGCACGATGGTATAATGTATTTTTATGTATAACAAATAGTTATTGAGAAATAGTAGAAAAATGAATATATTTTAGTCGCCCGGTGTTCAAGTGTAATTTTGGATGTATTTGTGAATGTTGCCAATTTTACACGTTTTTTGTATCATTTGTGGGTATAGATTATAACTTTTCTTGTATAACACAAAACTATCTACACAATAGTATAATTTTTATAGCTGTACCATTGCTGGTTAATGAGGAATAGATATCGGAATATTTACCAAAATATTAACGTTTTTTTGTGCTAATTTTGCCTTTTTGACTTTGTCATTTACATTTCACACCGCCGTAACTTTTTTTAATACACTTTGGAAAATTAAAAAGTATACCGTGTTGTAGAAAACAAAATTCCCAGCATGATGGTATAATTTATTTAGATGTGTGATATTTATTTGTTGAGAAATAGAGAAAAAAGTAAATAAAATCGGTCGCCTTAAGTTAAAATTTAATGATGAATGTAGATTGTAATTTTGTCATTTTTACTTATTTTTTATTAAATTTTAGAATTTGAATTATAGCCTAACATGTAGAACAGAAAATTTTCTACACAGTGGTATAATTCGTATAGCTGTACCATTTATGGTTTATAAGGAGTAGATAGCGGAACAATGACCAAAATTATCGCATATTTCAGGGTTCATTTTGTTTTTTCACCGCTATAACTTTTTTTGCTTCCAATTTTGAAATTTAAAATTTAACCAAAAGTGTAGACAAGAACATTTTCAACGTGATGGTATAAATTGTTAGCGTGTAGGCTAAATGGTTACCGAGTTCCAGCTTGCAGAAAATGGACCAAGGTGGGTGGGACAGACAAACAGACAGACACATAGAGGATCTGTTTTATATATATATAGACTAGCATTAAAACCCGCCCGTTGTGCGGAGGAATTCATAAACTGGAATTAATATTCATAAAAAATTCATATTCATAAATAATAATCCAAATTAAAAAAGAAAATGAATACTCATAAATGTCTTACTCAATAGAAAAGTCCAAGTGTGAATATTTTTATTTTTATTTTGACATAATATTTTCCCTCAACTCGCCTCATATATATACCCACCCATTGTGCGGAAAAATTCAGAACACAAACACGTAACAAACAATGAAAATTCTAGCATGTAAACCCGCCCGTCGTGCGAAACAGTTCATATTATTAAATTTGTATTCAATTCATAAGAGAAAAATAATATGAATTAAAAAAGAGTGGAGTAAGCCCATAGAAAAGTCTAAATTTCTATATTTTCATATTTATTTTCACAAAATAGTTTGCCTAAACCGCCTCATAATCATACATGCCCGTCGTGCTGAATAATTCAGAGCTCAGACACGAAACAATGAAAAATGACTAAGCCTTTTCATCAGAATGTTTCCAAAATATATTTATAACTTAACATCACCTTCTAGCATTGAAACCCGCCAGTGGTGCGGAGCCATTCATAAAATGAAATTCATATTTAATTCATAAACATATTGCAAATAAAAAAAGAAAACAGATATACTCATTAAAATCTTACTCAATTGAAAAGTCTAAATTTTTTTTTTTATCTTTATTTTGACAACATATTTTCCTTTAACCCGCCTCATATTGAAATCCGCCCGTCGTGCTCAACAATTCATAAAATAAAATGCATATTCAATCCATAAAATAAACTGTATAAAAATTAAAAAGCAAAAAATGTAATCTGTAATTACGTTCACCAACAAAAACTCTAGGTTTAAATATTTTAATTATAAATTTAACAAAATATTATCCCTTAATCCACCTCATATTTAAACCTACCCGTCCTGCGGAATAATTCAGAACACTAACACGTACAAAACAATGAAAATTCTAGCATGTAAACCCGCCCGTCGTGCGAAACAGTTCATACTATTAAATTTGTATTCAATTCATAAGATAAAATGAATATGAATTAATAAAGATAAGATTAAACCCAAAAAATCCAATTTAAACCTGCCCGTCGTGCTGAATAATTCAGAATTCTGACACAAATCAATGAAAAATGACTAATTTTTGTATCATAATGTTTTCAAAATATATTTATAACTCAAAATCACCATCTAGCATTAAAACCCGCCATTTGTGCATAACAATAAATAAAGTAAAATGAATATTGAATTAATAAAAAATGATTAGAAATTAAAAAAGAAAAAGTAAACCCATAAAAAGTATTAAGCAATAGAAAAGTCTAAATATGAATATTTTTATTTTAGATGTGGCAACCTAACCTGAACTGACATATTTTCCCTCGAACTGCCTCGTATTTATACCCGCCCGTCGTGCGGAACTATAAATAGAATATAATGAATCAAAAAGCAAAAAGCTTATCCAATAGAAAAATATAAAATTATACAGTAAAATTCAGTAGTTAACTTTGTCCCAGTAGTATTTTACCCGCCCGTCGGGCGGAACAATTCATGTGTAAATATTGAGGACAATAAAGCCTTTCTATTCAGTATAGTGTAGCATCAATTAAACTGTACGCAATAAAACCACGCCATCCATGCTTGGAGCTAATATGATACATTCTTAATTGTGATTGGGCTTCAGTGAAATTTAATCGGTGTATATTCCTGTGTAATCGCAAGTGCGCATAATAGCTGTCTAATCGGTGATATGTGCTTTTGACTTTACACCGCCATAACTTCCTTCAGATACACTTTGGAAAATTACAAATTATACCGTATTGTAGAAAGCAAGATTTCTAGCACGATGGTATAATTTATTTTTATGTGTAACAAATAGTTACTGAGAAAGAGTAGAAAAATGAATTAATTTTAGTCGCCCGGTGTTCAAGTGTAATTTTGGATGTATTTGAGAATTTTGCCAATTTTACACGTTTTTTGTATCATTTGTGGGTATAAATTATAGCTTATAATGTAGAACACAAAATTATCTACACAGTAGTATATTCCTGTGTAATGGCAAGTGCGTAAATTGTGATTGGACTTCAGTGAAATTAAATCAGTGTATATTCATGTGTAATCTCAAGTGCGCATAATAGCTGTTGAATTGGCAATATGTCCTTTTGACTTTACAGTTAAATTATAGTTTATATAGTTTATATTTATACAGTTTATAGTTAAATTTTATAGCTGTACCATTGCTGGTTTATTAGGAATAGATAGCGGAATATTTACCAAAATATTCGCGTTTTTCAGTGCTAATTTTGGATTTTTGACTTTGTCATTTTGAATTCACACCGCCGCAACTTTTTCTCAATACACTTTGGAAAATTAAAATTTATACCGTTTTGTAAATGTCCAAATTTTCAGCATGATGGTATTATTTATTTAGATGTGTGATATTTATTTGTTGAGAAATAGAGAAAAAAGTATAGAAAATCAAACGCGTCGAGCTTAAAAATATTTTTGAATGTAGACTGAAATTTTGTCATTTTTATATATTTTATATTTAATTTTTGGATATGAATTATAACCTACCGAGTAGAACAGAATATTCTCTACACAGTGGTATAATTCGTATAGATGTACCATTTATGGTTTATAAGGAGTAGATGACGGAATATTGACCAAAATTTTCGCATTTTTGAGGGTTCATTTTGTCTTTTCACCGCTATAACTTTTTGTTATTTTATTTAAAAAAAATAACATTTAGCTCATCGTGTAGAAAAAAATTGCCAACATAATGGTATAAATTGTTAGCAGGTACCTTAAGTGGTTATTGAGTAGCAGCTTGCAGAAAATGGACCAAGGAGGGTGGGACAGACAAACACAGAGACAGACAGACACACAGACAGAGGATCTATTTTATATATATCTATATATAAAAGAGATCCTCTGTGTGTGTGTCTCTGTGTGTGTGTGTGTGTGTGTCTGTCTGTCTGTCCCACTCTCCTTGGTCCACTTTCTATCAGCTGCTACTCAGCCATCACTTGGCGTACCCGCTAAAAATTTGTACCATCACGTTGGAAATTTTCCTGTCTACACTGAACACTAAATTTTTAATTTTAAAAATGAAACCAAAAAAAGTCATAGCGGTGAAAAGACAAAATGAACCCTGAAAAATGCGAAAATTTGGGTCAATTTTCTGTAGACTACTCCTCCTGAACCAGCAATGGTACAACTATACAAATTATACCACTGTGTAGAAAATTTTCTGTTCTACTCAACAAACAATAATTTATACCCGAAAATTGAATATAAAACATTAAAAATGGAAAAAAATCAATCTACATTCAAAATTTTATTTAAACTCCACGCGTCCGATTTTCTATACTTTTTTTCTCTATTTGTCAAAAACTTATTATCACACATCTAAATAAATAATACCATCATGCTGGGAATTTTGGTATCTACAACACGGTATAATTTTTAATTTTCCAAAGTGTATTAAAAAAAGTTACGGCGGTGTAAAGTGTAAATCACAAAGTCAAAAAGGCAAAATTAGCACAAAAAACGTGAATATTTTGGTCAATATTTCGCTATCTATTCCTCATAAACCAGCAATGGTACAGCTATAAAAATTATACTATTGTGTAAATAATTTTGTGTTCTACAAGAAAAGTTATAACTTATGCCCACAAATGATACAAAAAACCTGAAAAATTGGCAAAATTCTCAAATTCGTCCAAAATTACACTTGAACACCGGGTGACTAAAATTAATTCAGTTTTCTACTAATTTCTCAGGAAATATTTGTCACACATTAAAATACATTATACCATCGTGCTAAGAATTTAGTTTTCTACAATACGGTCCAATTTGTAATTTTCCAAAGTGTATCTGAAGGAAGTTACGGCGGTGTAAAGTCAAAAGGAGATATTGCCAATTTGACAGCTATTATGCGCACTTGCGATTACACAGGAATATACTACTGTGTAGATAATTTTGTGTTCTACAAGATAAGCTATAATTTATACCCACAAATGATACAAAAAACGTGTAAAATTGGCAAAATTCTCAAATACATCCAAAATTACACTTGAACACCGGCGACTAAAATTAATTCATTTTTCTACTATTTTCCAGTAACTATTTGTTACACATAAGAATAAATTACACCATCGTGCTGGAAATTTTTTTTCTACAATGCAGTATAATTTTTAATTTTCCAAAGTGTATCTGAAGGAGGTTACGGCGGTGTAAAGTCAAAAGGACATATTGCCAATTCAACAGCTATTATGCGCACTTGAGATTACACATGAATATACACTGATTTAATTTCACTGAAGTCCAATCACAATTTACGCACTTGCCATTACACAGGAATATACTACTGTGTAGATAATTTTGTGTTCTACAAGATAAGCTATAATTTATACCCACAAATGATACAAAAAACGTGTAAAATTGGCAAAATTCTCAAATACATCCAAAATTACACTTGAACACCGGGCGACTAAAATTAATTCATTTTTCTACTCTTTCTCAGTAACTATTTGTTACACATAAAAATAAATTATACCATCGTGCTAGAAATCTTGTTTTCTACAATACGGTATAATTTGTAATATTCCAAAGTGTATCTGAAGGAAGTTATGGCGGTGTAAAGTCAAAAGCACATATCACCGATTTGACAGCTATTATGCGCACTTGCGATTACACAGGAATATACACCGATTAAATTTCACTGAAGCCCAATCACAATTAAGAATGCATCATATTAGCTCCAAACATGGATGGTGTGGTTTTATTGGGTACAGTTTAATTAATGCTACACTATACTGAATAGAAAGGCTTTATTGTCCTCAATATTTACACATGAATTGTTCCGCCCGACGGGCGGGTAAAATACTACTGGGAAAAAAGTTAACTACTGAATTTTACTGTATAATTTAATTGGTTTAATTTCAAGTTGCATAAGCTTAAGTTGCATAAGGATATGGGTTGTAATATCATGCAATGCCAACTATATAAATATGCTGTTTTAGCGGACGCATAAATCTGGAATTATAGAGATGACACAAGGTTTCATTGTTTTGATAGTGTTACACCTCTGAATTACTACACACGAAGGATAGGTGTGAACTTGAGCAGTGTTGAGGAAAAAAATATCGTCAATAATTAAAACAAGAATTTACAAATTTATATTTTTCTATCGGATAAGCTTTTTGCTTTTTGATTCATTATATTCTATTTATAGTTCCGCACGGCGGGCGGGTTTAAATACGAGGCAGTTGGAGGGAATATATTTTCCCACATCTAAAATAAAAACATTCACATTTAGACTTTTCTATTGGTTAAGACTTTTTATGGGTTTACTTTTTCTTTATTAATTTCTAATCATTTTTTATTAATTCAATATTCATTTTACAATATTTATTGTTCTGCACAAAGGGCGGGTTTTAATGCTAGATGGTGATGTTGAGTTATAAATATATTTTGAAAACATTATCATAAAAAAATTAGTCATTTTTCATTGTTTTGTGTCAGAGTTCTGAATTATTCAGCACGACGGGCAGGTTTAAATATGAGGCGGTTTAGGTAAACTATTTTGTCAAAATAATATAAAAATATATAAATTTAGACTTTTTATGGGTTTACTCTTTTCTTTATTAATTCATATTTATTTTCGCTTATAAATTGAATACAAATTTAATGGTTTGGATTGTTCCGCACGACGGGCCGGTTTATATGCTAGAATTTCCATTGTTTGTTATGTGTTTGTGTTCTGAATTATTCCGCACGACGGGCAGGTTCAAATATGAGGCGGATTGAGGGATAATATTTTGTCAAATTTAAATTTAAAATATTCACATTTTGAGTTTTTTATTGGTGAACGTATATACATGTTAAATTTTATGCTTTATTTGTATTAAGTTTATTTTATGGATTGAATATGAATTTTACTTTATGAATTGTTCCGCACGACGGGAGGGTTCAAATCTATATATATATATATATATATATATATATATATATATAAATATAAAAGAAATTATCTTTCTGTCTGTGTGCGTGTATGCTTGAATATGAGGTGACCTAACTGCGCGGGCTCAATGGTATAGATCAGGGGCTTCAAACGTAAACGAAGCGATGGATCATGTTTATGAGATAATAATGTCCCGGGGGTATCAACTATAGACAATAGAGCGTTTTATTTCACCGTGTAAAACGAGTTCATATACAAAACTAACGGATTTGACTTCAAGATCCAGAACGGATCGTGTTCGAGTTCTGAATTATTCCGGACGACGGGCAGGTTTAAATATGAGGCGGGTTGAGGGATATTATTTTGTCAAAATAACAATAAAAAAATAATGAAATTTAGACTTTTCAATTGATTAGGATTTATATGGATTTACTATAATTTTTTTTAATTTGCAATATGTTTACCAATTAAATATGAATTTAACTTTATGAATTGTTCCGCACAACGGGCGGGTTTAAATGCTAGTAGATATATAAAATCCTCTGTGTGTCCGTGTGTCTGTCTGTCCCACCCTCCTTGGTCCATTTTCTATCAGCTCCTACTCGGCCATCACTTGGCGTACCCGCCAACAATTTATACCATCACGTTGGATGTTGTCTACATTGTGTTGTCTACACTTTAGGCTAAATTTAAAATATTAACAATAAAACCAAACAAAGTTATTGCGGTGAAAAGACTAAATGAACCCTGAAAAATGCGAAAATTTTGGTCAATGTTCTGTCATCAAGATCTCCTAAACCAGTAATGGTACAGCAATACAAATTATACCACTGTGTAGATAATGATCCGTTCTACAAGATAGGTTATAATTATTATCTAAAAATTATTCATAAAAGATATAAAAATGACAAAATTTCAATCTACATTCAAAATTTCATTTAAACTCAAGGAGTCCGATTTTCTATACTTTTTTCTCTATTTCTTAAAAACTAATTATCACACATCTAAATAAGTAATACCATCATGCTGGGAATTCAGTTTTCTACACCACGGTATAAATTTTTATTTTCCAAAGTGTATAAAAAAATTTACGGCGGTGTGAATTCAAAATGACAAAGTCAAAAGGGCAAAATTTGCACTGAAAAACGCGAATATTTAGGTCAATATTCCGCTATCAATTCCTCATAAACCAGCACAGGTACAGCTATACAAATTATTCTATTGTATAGATAATTTTGTGTTCTACAATATAAATTATAATTTATACCCACAAATTATAAAAAAACGTGTAAAACTGGCAAAATTGTCAAATACATCCAAAATTACACTTGAACACCGGGCGACTAAAATAAATTCATTTTTCTACTATTTCTCAGTAACTATTTGTGACACATAAAAATAAATTATACCACCGTGCTGAAAATTTTTATACAATGCGCTATAATTTTACATTTTCCAAAGTGTATCTGAAAGAAGTTACGGCGGTGTAAATTCAAAAGAACATATTACCAATTTGACAGCTATTATGCGCACTTGCGATTACACAGGAATATACACCGATTAAATATCACTGAAGTTCAATCACAATTAAGAATGCATCATATTAGCTCCATGCATGGATGGTGTGGTATTATTGCGTACAGTTTAATTAATGCTACACTATACTGAATAGAAAGTCTTTATTGTCCTCAATATTTACACATTAATTGTTCCGCACGACAGGCGGGTAAAATGCTACTGGGAACAAAGTAAACGACTGCATTTTACTGTGTAATTTAATTGGTTTAATTTCAAGTTGCATACGCTTAAGTTGCATAAGGATACGATTGTAATATCATGCAATGCCAACTATATGCATATGCTGTTTTAGCGGAAGCATTAATCTGGAATTATAGAGATGACAGAAATTTCATTGTTTTGATAGTATTACACTTCTGAATTACTACACACGAAGGACGGGTGTGAATTTGAGCAGTGTTGAGGGAAAAAACATCGTCAATAATTAAAACAAGAATTTACAAATATGACTTTTTCTATTGGTTGTTTTTCATCAATTTTCTTTGTGTTTGTTTCGTGTTTGAGTTCTGATTTATTCCGCACGACGGGCAGCTTTAAATATGAGGCGGGTTGTGGAAAACATGTTTTGTAAATTGAAACATAAATTTCACATGCAGACTTTTATATTGGCTAAGACTTTTCTATGGATTTGTTTTTCTTTTTCAATTTGCACTAATTTTTTATGAATTGAATATTAATTATATTTTATGAACTGTTCCGCACGACGGGCGGGCTTAAATGTATCTATAAAGAGTGGGTTTAAATGATAGCGAGGTATATGACATTTTGCTAGCAGTAAATATTCTAGCGATAAAAGTAGAATAGCTCTTGAGCAAATGATGTTGGAGAATGATGTGAACCTTCAAATCTATTTTGCGATCTGATGATATATGTATTAGGAATAATACGGAGCAGAATATAGATTGCATAATATAATATCGGCTGTAATATCAAGGGCTGTTATATCGGTGTAATCCAAAAAATAACAACTGTATTAATATGATGCATTAGTGGAAGAATTAACCGGGAATTATGAGATAATATTATGAAAAAAATTGATTTATATACATAAACAATCATTGTTATTTTGTGTTTACATTTCAAAATTGTTCCTGACGACGGGCGGGCTTAAGTATGAGGCGGGTTGACTGAATAATATGTCGTCAATTATTAGAATAAGAGTATGCAAATTCAGAACAGGAATTTTCTATTGGTATAGATTTTACAATTCAGAGTTTTCTATTAGACTGGCTGTTTGCATTTAAATATGTATTACTTTTGTTTTATTAATTGTTCCGCACGACGGGTGGGTTCAAACATTCAATTTTACCGTGTGGAATGAATCCATATGCAAAACTCACGGGCTTGACTTCAAGATCCAGACTCACTTATGTAAATGTGACTTAAATGGTGTATAAATATATCGCATTATGCAACAAATGTGAATTTAGCTGCCTTACAGTTTGGTTCCGATACTATATTGGCGGGTTGAGAGAAAACCATTAGTGGGCCGCGTGTTTGGGACCCCTGGGGTAGATATTCTCAGTCTTCGGATTACAAATTATGATCGAATCAGTACATTTTGTGATCACAAACTAATAAGTTGAAACACCTCAGACTAGGCTGAGCGCGGTCAAGATAGAATGGTTGGGTTGGGTTGGTTAGGTTTGACTCAGGTTATATTGGGTTTTAATGATAGCGGCACATATATAAATTTTAGCAATAAATATTATAGCGGTAAAAGTAAAATATTACTTAAGCAAATGATGTTGGGGAATGATGTTAAGTAATAAATATAGTTTGGAAACATTCTGATGAAAGGATTTCATCATCTTTCATTGTTTGTTTCGTGTTTGTGTTCTGAATTATACCACACGACGGGCAGATTTATGTATCAGGCGGGTTGAGGGATAATATTTGTCTAAATTAAAACAAAAATATTCACATTTTGACTTTTCTATTGGTTAAGATATTTATAGGTTACATTTTTTTATTTTAAATTTGTATTCATTATATTTTATGGATTTAATATGAATTTTATTGCATGAATTGTTCCGCACGACGGGCGACTTGAAAAAGTGTTTCCATTTTTTAGTTAATTTTTTCAAATGGTTCATTTAAAAAAGGTAATTTTTTTAAATAAAAATGTTCCGCGGGCAGCAGCTATAGACAATAGAACGTTCAATTTCCCCTGTAGAGTTAATCCATACACAAAACTAATGGATTTGACTTCAAGATCCAGAACGGATCGTGTTCAAGTTCTGAATTATAAAGCACGACGGGCGGGTGTAAAAACGACTAAGACGGACTGAGGGGAAATATTTAGTCGAAATAAAAATAATTAAACTTAGAGTTTTCAATTGATTAATATTTGTATGAGTTTACCCTATTTCATTTTAAATTTTCCATATTTTTTATAAATTGAACATGAATTTCATGTTATGAATTACTCCGCACAACGGGCGGGTTTTAATGCTAGTATATATATATATATATATATATATATATATATATATATATATATATATATATATATATATATATATATATATATATAGATATAACAATATCTCAGTTTCTGTTATATTGGTCAAAAACATTGTCGATGATTTGCGTTTCATATTTTTCGTATCAAAAACGGTTGAAGACACAGACAGAGTGGTTTTTATTTCGCTGTTTATTCCAGTAAAGAATTTGTTGAACGCATCGGCTATTTCAGTGTCGTCTTGTATCAATTGTCCATCATCTTTGAAGGCAGTTAGCGAGTTTTGATGTTTTCCTCTTCTGAGTGCTCCACTTAGTATCTTCCAGTGCCATTTTTCGCTTGGTCCAACACATCTGCATAGTACTTTTGCTTGGCTATTCGCATTAGGGATGTAAGTTACTACAATATTTTTGTATGATTGATTGTCATGTTCGCTTTGTGCTTTCAAAAATTTGTGGTAAAGTTTATTCTAATTTTTGCTTGAGACTTGCAAGCCTTTGGTCATCCATGGATTGGTACTCTTTCTGTTGTAATTGTGTTTCCTCATGGGAAAACAAGTGTTGATTATGTTCAACAATCGTTCCAGGAAATCGTCGAAGGCATGGTCTACATTTTCGTATTGCACACAAGTCCAGGTTGATCTTCAAGTAATTTAATGTACTCAATCTGTGCTCTTGCATTGCAAATTCTACGAAATGTAGTTTGTTTCGCTCTAGGTTCTCTTCGACATTTAATAATCGTATAAATTGGCAAATGCTCGCTGCTGTCATAGCTGATAGTTCCAGAGCTGAAGTCTCTATTAGTGATATTTGTCAGTATATTGTCAATAGTTGTTGAAGTTTGCTGCGTTATCCTCGTGGATGAAGAAATGAGTGACTCAAATCCATAACTAAGAAATGTGTTTTTCAGACGTTTCGTTGTGACACCGTCCTGCTTACCGAAGTCTACATTGAAATCTCCGACGATAAAACAGTTATTCTTGCTACGTTTGGTTGAATGATCGTTCACAAAATCAATAAGCATATCAATACACGATGACGGAGAAGGGTAGACACATGTAACGACAATAACATGGTTGTTAATTTTCGTATTTATCGTTATGCTCTCCATGACTGTATCAATTATTTTTGTCGTTACCAAACCAGGATCGATGTTCACTCTCTCATCCACGTAAAGGGCCACCCCACCACCCCTCTTATTTCTTCGATTTGCAACAAACATTTGATAATTTTCCAGTCTGTACAGGTCAGGTAAGGTCAGCATTGCTTTCCAGCCAAGTTTCAGTTACAGCTATTATATCCGGAAGACTGTTTTTTCTATGGGCTTGCAAACTCTCCACTAGTTCTGAGAGCTTTTCAAAATTTGCTCATAAACTCCTTGCGTTGACATGCAGCACATATATGTCAATTTTCGTCTGCAGCGAGTCAGCAAATGTTTCTACTGGGTAGTGATCACACACACAATTATTCAAATAACAATAAATGAGGAAGGGATTGCTATAACAAACTGGTGAGCGGCACAATAATATTTGTGAAGCTAAGTAAAAATAAAGTATGGCGTTACAAACACTTATAATTCAAATGTATCTGCATACATACATCTCATTCATTCATTCATACATATACACACACTCATACATATACACACACGCATACATACACTCACACACTCACACACAGACACACATCACTCATACATGCTCACACACACAGACATACACACATACATGCATACATACATACATATAGACACATCCTCACACTCACACAAACACACACACACCCATACATACACACACACTCACGCACACGCTAACACACACATAGACATACACACACATACGGACACATACACACACGCACACACACGCGCACACACACACACATATATATGCATACAGAGTAACTTTTGCACTAAGGCACAGGAACGTCCGCACAACAATGAAGTTCAAACATACCTAACCGATCAGTTTGCCGACCTTTTGGCACGCTGCCCTCTTGTTTGAACCACCGGCCTGTTGACCTGAGTTCGCCCGCCGCGGTTGATGACTCACCACTCGCGTTCAGTTGGGTCATCTGATTGTTGCTGTGGCTGTGTTGAGGTCATCACTCCCGCCGGTCCCGTGTGATCAAGGACATCAGAAATGCTGGTTACAGTGACGTCACGGGCGCTCTCAGTTATTTTCATTCTGGGGGCACCCATATCCGACCATGCAGCAAAGATCTTGCCGGCACGCTTCATTTGCCTCATCTCGTACAGAAGTTTGTTGTTTGAGGCAGTCAGATGGTCGTTGATGTAAATCTGGTCTCTCGAGTTCTTCATTGCCTGTTCCGTCGATCCCTTGGTTTGTTCTGCAGCTTTCAGTGTTTTACGTGATCTATAAAACTCATCCCGCTTCTTGTTCTTCTCGAACCTGACGATAAGTGGACGTGGTTTACGCTTCACATGCCTCCCAATGCGGTGAGCTGCCTTGATATCTTCATCTGTAACATTCACGTTCACCTTCTGAGCGATTTCAAGCACCAGCGCATCGGGGTTCTCTGAGTCCTGCTCATGTACATCAGAGATACATACGTTTTAGCGCCTGATACACTGCTCCAAATTGTTCAGCCGGCTCTGTGAAGATCGCAGCTTCTCTCTGAGTTCAGAAATCTCTTGATCTTTGGCCTTCACAGCTTCGGATACTGCATACCGCACAGCTGGTTCCACGATGCTGCTTTTTATAGCGTCCATCACATACTCACGTCCTCACATCCATCACATACTCACGTCCATCACAAGCGCCACTTTCAGGTCCGCTGAGTACGCCATTGCCGTACCAGTTTCAATTCACTCACTCACGATTCACGCACACCACAAACACGTCCTTACCCTATGAGCGCACACTGACGACTGAAATAGAACAATAGTTACACGATATATGATTTTAGAACAATGGTTACACGTCTCTCGGAGAATAAAAATTATATTGCACTGTCCAGTAGGGCTGGGCAACAACCGTAAAAATTTATACTCACGGTTCGGGAACCGTAGGTCAGTGGAACCGTTGGAACCGGTTCCGCTTGGATACAAAAGTGATACTTTCTGTGTGTATGTGTCGATGGCCCTCAATGTGTAGAAGGCACCTAAGGGGAGAAGACACAAAATAGAGCTGGCATAGATGAACGTGTGGCTGGGACAATTTTATCAAATGTCTTTATAAATTCAAAATTATATTGTAAAATCAACTATTCATCAGTTTCATTTTAGTGGGGATTCTCACATAGTTAACATTTAATTTTAAATTCAACATTTCATCAAATTCATTTTTGTGGGGGCTCCTCACATCGGTTTTTTGGTGAGTGAAGCATATAACTCCTTACAACGACCCTGCAATTAGGAAAACTGCTTTAGTATTCAAAGAAGACATATACAAGCCATTATCATCTCTATATTTATCATCTAGCATTATCATCTCAACAGAAATGAGCATACAATTCTGACGAAAAAAACACTGTGCTGAATATTCATGTGATAAATAGAATCATAAGAAAAACTGCACCTATCTCAACCTTGACATTTTTAACATTCAAACCAGTTAAAAATCGACCCACCCTAATGCGCACATTGTGCGTATGTCAATGGTTGTGTGATTTATTAGTATAGTATTAGTATTAGTAGTATCTAGTATTGACTGCTCGTGCCAGGTCTAGAATGCTGTGAGACAGCTCCCCTGCGATCGCACCCCTGATCTTTGGAAATAACCAAAAATCACAGGGAGCAAGGTCAGCTGAGTAGGGTGGATGGGGGAGAAGCGTGATCCCCTGCTCCTCCAGGAACTGCTGAGTGAGGCGAGCTTTGTGGGGTGCAGCATTGTCGTGGTGCAGCAAAAAGCGCGATCGGCGGCGGCTTGGTGCAGACTTGTCCTGATGTTCCAGGACTTGAGGAACCACTTGGTCAATGTAGTACTTGGCTGTGATAGTAGATTGTTGAGGCATTACATTCACACACATTGGTCCCTGATAATTGAAGAAGATGGTGAAAAGGCGATTTCTGCTACGAAATCCTTCCTTCAAAATCTGAGGTCGAGGCTCTTCGTTACTTAACCACACCATGTTAGATTGTTTGTCTCTCTTGGTGAAGAAACAAATCCAACATTCGTCTCCAGTAGCAACATCTGAGAACCGTTTTGGACCATTTGGCTCGAACTCAAACAGCCAATGACGACAAATCAGTACCCGTTCGCATTTCTGCTCTTCCGTTAGCAAATGAGGTATCCATCGGGCACACTTCTTCCTCAGCCCTAAGTGCTGATACATGATGACATGTGCACTCCCATAACTGACGTCAATCTCCAAGGATAAGAAGCGAAGAGTGCCTGTTGGATCCTCGTCAATGATGGCTCGCACACGGGCAGTTTTTGCTTCGGTCATGGATGTCCGAGGGCGCCCAGAGCGATGACCATCTTCCAGCTGAGCTTTTCCGGCTGCGAAAGGTTGAATCCAGCGGCAAATAGTTTCAAGTATGGAGTAGAATAAGGAAAAAATTGCAATAGCTCCTCTCTAATATCCGTGTTTTTCTGAGTTTCCACCTGGTGAAGGTGTAGAACTTGCTACCTTCTTTCGAAAAATCCATGTTTCCGTTAGAGGGAGAAACTAATATTGATGCGATCGAACAGCGCAACAAGGAAATGCGACCCAGGCAAACGGCGACAGGTTCAAACATGTCGCAACAGGCAACACTTGCTGCCCCACGCACCCCTCCCACCTAGCGCTCATAGTCTCTCATCTACGAGTCCTACTGTCATTACTTTATAATCACCCCTCGTAACTGACAAATATTTGTCCTTAGCCGCGTACAACCATGTCAGCCTGTTGATTTCAGTCATAACAGACTCTGAGTGAAAACACGGTTTGCGCACAAATATGACAGGATTCATCAATGTCCACACAATCTGACTTCCATCCAGGATTTCCACGTACATTTCGTTCGATACAAACAAACTTAGAAGGCATCTTTCTCGCCTGGTTTACACCTGTATGGGTGTTCACATTATTTGTGGGTGACACGTCAAATGTGATCGATGTACCGTGATCACAGCTTTGGTTATGTATACTTACAATGGGTGGATTCTTTACTTTTTCAAAAGTTTAACTAGTACCAAGTTGCGGTAGATACATCCTTTCATACTGATTCCGAAAATATATAATTTATTGGATTCAATGAGAAAACCTTTCCCGGAACTCACGTTGAAACATCCATTTTGACGTAGAATTGCGATCGTGTAGCGTTTAATTGGCTGCCTGAATTATAAAATTATTGTTGTTTGTTTTGTTTGTTTGATTGTTTAATCGTAATTGAAGTAATCATGGAAAGGATGCAGTTTTCACGCAGATTTAGATAAATGTATCAACATTCATGCGATACTCTATCGCTCAAATTAGCTGAAAATGCGGTTAATAAAATTCGGGTAATCATACGCCAAAAAATAATATATTAATAATATATGTGACCACCTTAATAAAATAAGCGTAATAAATAATATGTATTTAATTTGGTATTATACCTCGTGTAATATGCCTCTGCGCACACAGACTTGAAAAAAATTTACATGTATTTCAGAAAAAAGACAATATAATAAGCATTTTTTAAATACACGTGAAAAAACTGCATTCACCGCAATTTCATACTAGCATTAATTCTAAAACCGATAACAACAACGACAACAACATATATTTAATATAGCGCACATATTTATAGACATACGCGAAAAAGACACAACCAACAGGAACATCACAGCGAGCAGGGACAAATAGGTAGTAGGCACGAGTAGGCACAAATAGAAAAATGAAAACACGTTTGCAAATTGGAACATGCTGGATGGGCGTTGGCTATCAGATAGCCCATCCGTCACACCGTTAATGTAGTGTGTGCGCAATGCGCATACCTTTTCCTGTCAGTCCTGATACTAAGATCCGTGTGGACCCGGGTCCGATAATCGGAACCGTGTGGACCCGGGTCCGATAATCGGAACCGTGTGGACTGGGATCCGTGTGGACCCGGGTCCAAGAATCGGAACCGTGTGGACTGGGATCCGTGTGGACCCGGGTCCGAGAATCGGAACCGTGTGGACGCGGATCCGAGAATCAAAACCGTGTGGACTCGGATCCGAGAATCGGAACCGTGTGGACTCGGATCCGTGTGGACCCGGTTCCGAGTCTCGGACCCGGTTCCAATACCCACGTATCAGAATAGTCAGAACCTGTTCCTGCCCAGCCCTACTGTCCAGGCCGGATTCACGGAGAAACTCGAACATTAATTGGTATATATCATGATTTTCTTAACCAATAATTGTGCTGAGGTTCGGGCCAGTCGCTGGCTCGCTAAGTACCGTAGAAGTGAGCTGCTAAGTACCGTAGTGGACTGCTATGAATGTATTTGTATATGTGCACCGCGGTTGTCTCCTGATTGAATAATCTCTTTATAGTATGATTGTTATATATTAATTGATTGTGGTGTGATCGTGTGCAATGAGAGAGTGCGTGTGTGAGGGATTGTGTCTGAATGTGTCAACGTCTTATTGTGTCTGTGTGATCGTGTATGGTTTAATTGTGTATGGCGTGCGAGAGTGTGTGTAGTTGTTTCGGTGTGTGTGTATGCGTTTGTTGAACATGCATGCCCGCGGCGGCGAGCGATTGACCGGCTCGCCGCTGATTGGTTGTGGCGGTGGATGTGAGGCCTGTGCGTGTGTGTGTGTGCTCCCGTGTGTCACGTTGTGAGCGGGGAGTCGTGTTAGTGGTGCGGTTGTGGCGTGACGTCTGGGCATCACTGCCCCACGCGCGCCTGTCTGTAATATATTGATGCTATATAATTAATATGTCAATGTGTGTATATCGATGTGAAGTATATTAGTCAATGTTTATATAATTAATTGGTCTTCAGTTTGAGCAGAGAGAAGCGGCTGAAGATAATGCGGTGGTGTTAGGAGTTTTTTCGGTGTTGATTAAGATTGAGATTGTTGGTCATTGTTAGCAAATATATTGTTATTTTTATTAGCCATCTTTTCCGACAAATGCATACACCCATACAAATAAAATGAGGTAAATCCTTAAAATATAAAACCATAGGGTATGAAAATCACTAAAATGCACAGCGCATTGACTTGTACATGATATAACTCGTATTGTTCGGTATCATGATATAACTCGTATTGATTTGTACATGATATAACTCGTATGAAGACAGTTTGCGATTGCACATATTACGAAACCCACCGCCCGTTACTTCTAGTTCAATGAATACACGCGATTTTACTGGCAATCGCCATGAACCTAGGTGACCTCAACTGTCAATCACACACCGCCATCGTCTGCAGTGGCGCAACGTTCATTTCGGCCGCCAACTCGCTACAGAGCTGCAATTGGCTACTGTGATACTCCACGCCTCCGCACCGCTCCACGCGCCGCTCATTGCTGGCCTCTGGGTCGCCAGCCACCATCACGGGTCGTGTGGCGTTCTTCGGCGGAGAGGCTCGACACAACTGCAGCAGATGTCGCAATCGGCGGTCGAAGCCGGCCTCGAAACATGAGCGCACGTCGACGGCTACAAAGCACTGGCCGAGTCGCGCCGGCTGCTGTTGCTCGTTCCAGCGCCGCACCAGCGGGCCATAGGCCGCGCCGGCCGTCACTCCGCACAAAACCTCCACCAGCAATGCCAGACCGTAGCCTTTGTAGCCACCGAGAGGTAACAGGGCGGCGCACTGGTGGGGGTCGCTAGTGTCAGCGCCGTGCTGGTCGACAGCCCAGCCGAGAGGCATCTGCTCGCCGAGTGCTCGCTGCACCTCCACCTTGCCCAGCGCCACCGTGCAAGTCGCCATGTCAAGACAAAACAGATCGGTAGCGGCGGCGCCGTCGTCCTCACAGGCCGCCGGCACGGCACAACTGATCGGGTTGGAGCCGAGTAATGCCTGCCGGCCGCCATCCGCCACCACCAGCGGCGAGCTGTTGCTGAAGCTGAAGCCGAGCAGACCGGCGCGCGCGCACCGCAGCGCGTACCAGCCGGCAATGCCATAGTGGTTGGAATTGGTGGCCGCCACCCAGCCGACCCCGGTGGTGCGAGCCTGCCGCACGGCCACGTCAACACAGAACTCGCCGACGACGACTCCGAGCCCATGCGCGCCGTCCACGAGCGCCGTGGACGCTGACTCTCGCACGACGGTGGGCTGCGCGTGCGGTTCGCAAACGCCGGTGCGCACATCGTGCACGTAGTAAGGTAGGCGGCTGAGGCCATGACTGAAGTGGCCGCGACAGTCGGCGGCCGTCAGCAGGCGAGACAATTGCTCTGCGCCAGGGATTGGGGCACCCACAGAGCACATGACGTCTACGATGAAGCGACGCACCTCAGCCACAGCCACCATAGTCCTAGCAGAAGTTGGCATTGTGTTGGACGAGTAAGCCTGAAGCTAACACAAGAAAATCAACGGATAACTGCAACAAACAGCAGTTGACTTGTGGAGATCAACGCCACAAATCACAAGCAACAGTGGTAGATTGCGGACACTAGAATACATTACATACCGCGCTGTACATAACTTACGATAGTTCATAATACAAATACAAAAACCGAAAACAATATAAAAAGATAACTTTCACGTCCATGTCAATAATTTATCCATGTACCGATTTCTTTTGTAAGATAGGAAATTCCTGTAGCATTATGCATTCACATTTCCGCCAACATCATATGAATGCTAATTTACGCAACTATTAAAACTCACTACACCCCAGTTAGTGTTATGGTATTGGAGTGTACGGATTGTATATCCGTAATGTTGTCATTTGAAAATTGTTCCTTGCTGTGGGAATTATTTATTCGAAGTGGTATATCTGCCAGCTCCTTAGGAAGAGCGAAGTTCGAAACCTTTTGAAGAACAAAGAAAAAATATGCCAGAAGCGAGCTGTAAGTACTCAACTACCGTGATTGAGTGTTTTCTTTTGTTGTCTCTTCATCAGCGTCACACGCGCTCGTATTTTACATGCACTACAGCAAATATAAGTCTGTTTGTGATAGATGCTACCGGATTACCTTTTGTTGCAAATGCAACTCTTTCATCATGGTTAATTTCAGTTAATTGTATTTGTTATAGCACCTGTGTAAGGTCAGGATGTGGCAATTGCGGGTGATGTAAGGCGTTATTCCTTGTGTGAGACGATGTATTGGAACTCCAGTCAAAAGAAAACAATACTTTGATAATAATATCTGAAACGAAAGAAACATTTGTAAACACAAAGAACAAATATACATACGGTAACAATGCGACACATATGCAATATAAACGCAAATAAACGCTACTTATTCACCCGTCTCCCAATCCAAACTGCCACGTTCCCCAAACAAGGAATAACGCCTTACATCACCCACAATTGCCACATCCTGACCTTACATCACTTTCCCCTAAAAAAAGATGAACATGAATAGTGAGAATACAACGAAACGTACCAACACACAATCGCTTAGCTGAATCGCCGGTTTCGGAAAACCGTGCGCCCCGAACGTGACTTCTGTGGCAAAAAACTCAACGGATCTGGGGAAGCCGGTAACGATGGATGCTCATCTACCTCGGGTGGCTTTCGGCTGTCTCCAATGATCTCGGATGTCGGCGACGTCTCCAGCTCCACGTCGTCCTCCGCCACTTGTTCGGGGGCCCCCTCGATCACCTCCTGCGAGACAGGTACCAGCTTGCATTGGTCTATGTGCACACATGCCGTTTTGGGTCCGGCACTACTCTCAGATATTACGAACACGTTTGCACCCCTAATGTCCTCCACTCGAAAATGGCCCATAAACACAGGTTGCAATCCAGAGCGAGTCTCGTTCTTGGTGAAAAACCAATATCCTGTCCGTATGTTACGACTTCGAGCTTCGACTTTGCCTTGGTCGTACTGCCTCTTGTACTGAGATTGAGCATTTTCAGTATGTTGACTCACGTCCTCGTAAATTTGTAGTTGTGTTATCTGTTGATTGTCCATCCAATCCTCAAAGTTGTTGGGTGTTTCCTCGTCCATCACAAATGACCCCGGAGGTTGGAGGTTGACACCGAACATGACCTTGTTTGGGCTGTACCCCGTTGATTTATTTTTCACATTATTGATGAAAAAGTTTACTTCCCTGAGTATGGACGGCCATTCTGTCACCCTCTTGTCTTTTTCAGTTAGCATGCACCTGAGCGTCTGTTTGACAGTTTGTATCATTCTCTCCGCAGACCCATCTCCTTGTGGATGGTACGGACTTGATCGACGTTTTTCAATTTGGAGGTCATTGCACAGCTGTCGGATGATCACTCCGTCCACATTTCGTCCTTGGTCTGTCAACAAAATCTTTGGGCAGCCATGCCGACACACCCATTCCGTTCGGAATGCTTCAGTAATCGCCTCCGCCGTTTGCTCTTTCAATGGCACCACTTCTAAATACCTCGCGAACAAATCCACTATCACCAGTATATATCGGAATCCTTCGTCACTCCATGGCAATGTGGCCACGTCCATTGCAATGGCTTGTCGCGGCCGACTCACCCCAATAGTAGGTGTGGTAAGTGTTACCTTGCGCTGAAAAGAACGTTTGTTCTCTGCGCAAACGGAACATGTCTGACAGACTTCCTTCACCACCTGATCCATGGCTTCAAAATAATATCGCCGCCTGACACATTCCAACGTTTTCTGTACGCCAAAATGGCCTGACCTGTGCACATCACCTACTACTTTGCGCTGCCACATTTTCGGCACTATTATACACCTATTTTTGGTGAGAAGACCGTTTCTCAATGTGTTCATATATTCTTATGTGTATGATTTATCTGTATTTTGCAATCATGTGTATGCTGACAGTATTATTCACTGGTGTATCGTTGACCGACTCGATTATGTGCTCGTGAGTGTGTGTATGTGTGTGTGTGCACGGGTGTGTGCGTGATCATCTATTGCAGCGCTACATTGCGTAGTGCAGTGTTGCAACCTTGCACGATATGCTAATCCGGTATGCTAACGTTGAATGGGTATGTGTGTTCGCGGTTTTTGGGCAGTCGATTGCGAGAGTCCGGGCGATGATATTGTGCGCTGGGCGATTTGGTAACATCGAGAGATTCGTACGGAGTGCTAATACATTTGTAGTGCAGTGACGAGTCGATTCTTCTTACAAGCTATTTCGGCGCAGATTCTGGATAACTTGAAATCATGTCGAACATTGTGAAAATTCGTGACATGATCAGGAGCTTCGATGGTTCAGGCGACGTCGCACAATGGCTGGCGAAGGTGAAATTGGTCGCAGAGCTCAATGACATCTATGAGGTGAGTAAAGTTATTCCTTTGTTTCTGGAGGGCGCGGCTTTCGCAGTGTATGCTGAAATGGACGCACGCGACAAAGATGACGCGGACAAAATTGAAGACACACTTCTGGCAGCTTTTGCCACCAACGCCTTTTCAGCCTATGAAGAGTTTTCCAGGCGTATTTGGAAGGACGAGCCAGTCGACGTCTTCATGACGGACCTCAGAAGACTGGCAAGACTGGCGGGCGTTGAGTCAGACATGCTGCTCATGCGAGCATTTATTGTTGGACTTCCATCGGTGGTATCTCGTGAACTGCGTGCTGTATCAAAGGTGGACGAGATGACTCTGAGCGGAGTGGTTCAGCGTGCGCGTTGCTTGATGTCCGAGTTAAATGAGACGCCGGTGATAGCGGCTGCCGCAAACGACACTCAGCGTAGAGTAATACCAGCAAGGAAACGTTGTTTGAAATGTGGAGGCTCGCACTTCACTCGTTTTTGTCGTTCTGTACGTCGGGGTGACTTTACATGCTGGACGTGCGGGGAAGCCGGTCATATCGCTCGCAACTGTCACCAGGGAAACGACAACGGGAGAACTTCTGCGCCGGCAGTTCTCCCACGAGAGGAATAAAGGCGCTACCTATCATAAACGCACGAGTCAATGGGTAAGGTCGAGAGTACTCGTTGATTCCGGGTGCACTAATTCAATGGTAGCACCTCACTTGAGCAGATGTGCACATTGCGATGGACCATACGTAATTGCATTCGATGGTAAGCGTGTTAAGTGCCGTGGTGAGATGCGTGTTAAATTGGAGATTGCGGATCGTGTAGCGACTATTGATGCAGTTGTACCTGAGCGTCTGGTTGCCGGCGTCGACGCGGTTGTTGGAATGGACGCGATTAACTTGTTGGGTGGTGTTCATATTGACAGACTTGGTGTGAAGTTTGGAAACAGTTGCAGAGTGCAGTGTTTGCGAAATGATGTGTGTAAGGAAGCGGACGTTGTTTGTGCTGCAACACGGTTATATGTAGAAGATGACGAGTTTACAGCATTCTTCGATGGAAAAATTTGGAAGGCACGATGGAAGTGGATCGCGAAACCACCTGCTTTGAAGAACGCTGTGCGTTGCTATGATAACAATATGACACCAGATGTTCGCAAAAGTTTTGACGATGAAGTTGAAAAATGGGTGGATGATGGGTGGCTTGTGCCTGATCATAGCGGAGACTTCACTGGTATCGTACCAATGATGGCGGTAGTGCAACGAAACAAGCACAAGGTCAGGCCTGTCATGGACTACAGAGAATTGAATAAGTTTGTGCAGTGTAGATCTGGTCAGGACCTCGCAGCCTGCGACGAGAAAATACGCCAGTGGAGAAAGACGAGTGAGCCTTTGAGTCTGATTGATCTGAGCTCGGCGTATTTGCAGATCCATATCGATGAAGATCTGCAGAAATACCAAAGAGTGTGTTGGAAGGGGAGGTTGTACCGTCTCGCCAGATTAGGCTTTGGTCTTAACTGCGCACCTCGCATAATGTCGCGGATCATTCAAAAAGTGTTAGAGCAGAGTGAAGACATCAATGCGGGAGCAAATGCGTATCTAGACGATATATTAGTGAGTGAAAAAATTGTTTCGGTTGAGAAGGTAGTGAACCACCTGACGAAGTTTGGACTAAAGACAAAACCGCCAGAAAAATTAAACGGTAACCGTGTACTTGGTCTATTTCTAGAGCGTATGAACGATGGAAGTCTAGAGTTCAGACGCGGTAATGAACTTCCTCATATTGAACAATCGAATTTGACTAAGAGAGCATTGTTTTCTATTTGTGGTCGCTTATTGGGACATTTCCCAATCTGCAGCTGGTTACGCGTCGCCTGCAGTTTTGTTAAAAGAATGAGTGAAAGTAGAGGTTGGGATTGTGTTGTTGAAGATAGAGTACGAGAATTTCTGAATGAAATGATGCGCCGGGTACGCGAGCATGACCCAGTGAGAGGACAATGGAGTGTGATTCCAGGAACTGTGGAAGGAAGAGTCTGGTGCGACGCAAGCAATTTGGCGACGGGCGTGATTATTGAGATGAACGGGAAGCATGTGGAAGATGCTGCCTGGATACGGAAACCTGCAGATGTTAGTCATATCAATCTCGCAGAATTAGATGCGGCGGTCAAAGGCTTGAACATGTCGTTAAAGTGGGGTTTGGTCCGAGTTGAATTAATGACCGACTCTGTTACTGTGTGTAGTAGGTTGAAATCAGCCTTGCGGGATTCGTGCCGGGTTAAGGTAGCGGGCATGTCTGAAATGCTGGTGAGACGACGATTGTGGCTGTTTAAGGAGCTCGTCGATCAGCACAATCTCGACGTCACAGTGACATTAGTAAAATCGCGGGACAATCGTGCGGATATAATGACCAGAATTGAAAGAAAGTGGTTGAATAAACGTTCTGAAGAATGTAAATACGAGCCTGTTTGCTTAGCAACAGTTAAATCATTGCACGAGGATCACCATTTTGGTGTTGACCGATCTCTGCAATTAGCTAGAATGGTGCAACCAGATATCACGAGGGATGAAGTGCAGCGTTGTGTTGAAAAATGCATACAATGCAAATCTATAGACCCGGCGCCAACACGGCATGAGGCAGGTGAACTTGCAGTGGAGAAAAACTGGGTGCGTCTATCAATTGACACAACACATTTCAAGGGAAAATGCTATCTCACTCTAGTTGATTGCGGCCAAAGTAGATTTGCTCTATGGAGAGAAGTAGGATCGGAAAACTCGGCTGAAGTCACCTGCATTCTAGAGCAAATATTTCGTGAGCGAGGACCACCTTCACAACTGCTTCTGGACAACAGCGCAACGTTCCGGTCACACCGACTCGCTGAGCTTTGCCAGCGGTGGAATGTCCACCTGCGATACCGAGCGGCATATCGCCCTTCAGGCAACGGTGTGGTCGAACGCAACCACAGAACTATTAAGCGCACGGCAATGAGGACCGGAGGCTCACCTTTAGATGCTGTATACTTCTACAACTTGGCAGCAAAAAATCATGGAGATGGATCATTATCGCCTAGTCAGCATGTGTTTTCATATCCCTGGCGCCATCCCCGATCAAGACCGGTATTAGAGGAGAACCGTTTTACGACCAACATCCGACAAGGTGATAAGGTGCTGACAAAACCCGTGGATAAAAGGTGTGATTCACGCTGGCTACCAGGGCGCGTCACAGGAATTACATCGGGTAATAACATTTCTGTGGACGGTACGCCTCGGCATATCCTGGATATCAGACGAATATACGATAGAGAAGAAAACGAGGAACCTGAAGAAAGCCGATCAGCCAATTCGCATCTGCAAAATTCTGCAGTCGGAGAAATACACGATCAAGACCGTGACGAAAATGCCAGCGAAACCGAAGACAGTGTTAGTCTGAGAAGGTCAGCTCGAATCAGACGGCCACCTGTGTGGCAGAGCGACTATGAGATGTGATGTACACATCAGGAGGGCGTGTGTTCATATATTCTGATGTGTATGATTTATCTGTATTTTGCAATCATGTGTATGCTGACAGTATTATTCACTGGTGTATCGTTGACCGACTCGATTATGTGCTCGTGAGTGTGTGTATGTGTGTGTGCACGGGTGTGTGCGTGATCATCTATTGCAGCGCTACATTGCGTAGTGCAGTGTTGCAACCTTGCACGATATGCTAATCCGGTATGCTAACGTTGAATGGGTATGTGTGTTCGCGGCTTTTGGGCAGTCGATTGCGAGAGTCCGGGCGATGATATTGTGCGCTGGGCGATTTGGTAACATCGAGAGATTCGTACGGAGTGCTAATACATTTGTAGTGCAGTGACGAGTCGATTCTTCTTACACTCAACGTGATGTCGTTAAATCGGCTCATAGGACCATTTTGCAACTTCCCACTCAGTTCGATTTGTCTTGTGGCGTTTACTATTACTTCGTCTTCCTTTTGTCTGTTGACCCACTCGGAATGGCCACCCCCGACCTCAGTAATAGGGTAAACATGTCTTTCAAGATGTTCTTGTTCGTCATTGACCTTCGAGTTTACTTCTGTTGGGAGTCTGCTCAAAAAATCTGCTGCCACATTCTCTGACCCTTTCTTATGGACGATTTCATAACTAGCCAGAGCCTCTAATTCCATCAACCACCTGGCAAATTTGTTTCGCGGATCTTTTTGTCGGCGCATCCAGACCAGCGGATTGTGGTCAGTCATTACATACACTTTGGAAGCTGCCCGTAGGATGTACCACCACTTTCTTACTGCAGCGACTACTGCCCAGGCCTCCAATTCACCTGCTGCGTACCGTGCCTGCGCCTGTGTGAGGCCTTTCTGTGTGAGGCCTTCCAGTGACGTCTTTCTGCGAAATAATGCCACCAATCCCGTTTTGACTAGCATCTGTGCTAATGTAAAATGGCTCCTTCCATTTTGGAAAAGACAGTGTAGGGCATTGTTTGATCTTCCTTTTTACCTCGTCAAAGCTGTTCTGACACTATTCCGTCCACTTCCATTCGACACCCTTTCGAGTTAGTCGGTGCAGCGGTGCACATACACTGCTCATATTCTCCACGAAGTGCCGATAAAAGTTCACGAAACCTAGAAATCTTCTCAACGCCTTCACACCTGTAGGAGCATGAAACACATCTAAGGCCTCTACGTGCGCTTTCAGAGGTCGAACTCCGTCACCGGAAATAGCGTGTCCAACGAACTCCCCTTCGCGACAGCCAAACTTACATTTTTCCAGCCTCAACTGCAGGCTTGCCGTCCGAAAAGCCTGAAGCGTGGAGCGCAAATGCACAACATGATCATCCGCGTTTTTCGAGAACACACACGTATCGTCCACATAAGCCACAGTGTTTTCCATATCCCGGAGCGCATCATCTACAGTTCTTTGGTATGTACTCTGGCTATTGCATAGCCCAAAAGACATGACGTTCATCTCATATTGTCCCCCAGGCACTGAGAAGGCAGTTTTTTCTTTGTCCTCTTCGCGCAACGGAATGGACCAATAAGCACTCGCGCCATCCAAAAACGAAAATATCCTGGCTCCATCCATTCGCTCCAACAAACGCCTCCAGTCTGCCGCTGGGTAGGCATCTTTCTTGGTGTGTGCATTCAGATTCCTGTAATCCACCACAAATCGAAGCGTACCGTCCTTTTTATGCACCAACAACACTCTGCTGCTCCACGGCGACTTGGACCGTCTACACACACCGTTTTCGAGCATTTCAGCTATCTGTCGATTGATCTCGGCCTCGGTTTCAGGGTTGAAGAGGGATCGACAACATGTACCGCTTGTACATCTTTATTGAGCGACATGCCCCTTTCGGTCAGTTATGCCAGTTTCGCTTTCGAGAGAATTCTCGGCTATCCAGGTTTTTACCCTGGGTTGTACGTCACGGGGCAATTGATTGACAAACAACGTGCACACAAACGCTATATCCGAACCCGCGTCTTTGGCCAATCTCTTCAGCGTAAAAAAATAGTCATCAATCATGACACCAGGTATCCACTCACATTTACATAGTCTCTGTAATGCTTCATACCTGTCGACCGGGTTATCCAGCGTTCTGATGAGAATGTCAAAAGCTTCGTCCAGGGATTCCACTTCAGCGATCACCTCCTTCACCAACTCTCGTTCCGCTGGCCTGCGATTCACGTACGCTGGGAGCATCCCGATTGCCAGTTTCTCCGCAGCTGCACCTCGACAAAGTAGACCGCTCACGGCTGCTACAAACAACGGCTTCCACTCCGCGATCCGTTCGTTTGATTTGAGCGTGGGCACTGGCAGGACCACTGGATTATGTCCAACATCAAGACCCGTTGGTGCTGACCCAGAATTCATTTCGGTCTTCATCCGGATTGGAGCCTCCGCGTCCTTATCCATGTGCCGTGACCACTTATCAAGTATTGTTTTAATGTGAGACGATGTATTGGAACTCCAGTCAAAAGAAAACAATACTTTGATAATAATATCTGAAACGAAAGAAACATTTGTAAACACAAAGAACAAATATACATACGGTAACAATGCGACACATATGCAATATAAACGCAAATAAACGCTACTTATTCACCCGTCTCCCAATCCAAACTGCCACGTTCCCCAAACAAGGAATAACGCCTTACATCACCCGCAATTGCCACATCCTGACCTTACACTTGTTTGGGGAACGTGGCAGTTTGGATTGGGAGACGGGTGAATAAGTAGCGTTTATTTGCGTTTATATTGCATATGTGTCGCATTGTTACCGTATGTATATTTCTTCTTTGTGTTTACAAATGTTTCTTTCGTTTCAGATATTATTATCAAAGTATTGTTTTCTTTTGACTGGAGTTCCAATACATCGTCTCACACAAGGAATAACGCCTTACATCACCCGCAATTGCCACATCCTGACCTTACACAGGTGCTATAACAAATACAATTAACTGAAATTAACCATGATGAAAGAGTTGCATTTGCAACAAAAGGTAATCCGGTAGCATCTATCACAAACAGACTTATATTTGCTGTAGTGCATGTAAAATACGAGCGCGTGTGACGCTGATGAAGAGACAACAAAAGAAAACACTCAATCACGGTAGTTGAGTACTTACAGCTCGCTTCTGGCATATTTTTTCTTTGTTCTTCAAAAGGTTTCGAACTTCGCTCTTCCTAAGGAGCTGGCAGATATACCACTTCGAATAAATAATTCCCACAGCACGGAACAATTTTCAAATGACAACATTACGGATATACAATCCGTACACTCCAATACCATAACACTAACTGGGGTGTAGTGAGTTTTAATAGTTGCGTAAATTAGCATTCAGTCTGTGTTTTGTGCTCGGCGTGTAAGGACGTGTTTCGTGGTGCTCGTAGTGTGTCATTAAGTTTCGCTAAACTCCAGTAGACAGTGAGCCGGTGCGGCAATGGCGTATGCAGCAGAAATGATGGAGGCCATGAAAGAGTGTTTATCAAATGATGAGCTACTCAATATGATTAGGCAGAAGATTGTCGAGCCTGCTGTGAAAGCTGCAGTCGCAGAGGCAGTGCAGGCAAAAGAGCATGAGATTGCGATCCTGAAAGAAGATCTGAACTCTGCACTGGACAGAATCGACAGTATTGAACAGCACTCCAGGCGAAAAAATCTTTGCATCTCAGGCCTGATGGAAGAGAAATCTGAAGATGCCAACAAGCTCCTGCAAGATGTTGCCAAGAGAATGAAGGTGGACATATGCGCTGATGACGTGGAATCGGTACACCGAATTGGCAAACCTGTCACAGGCAAATCCAGACCACTCCTGATCTGCTTTGAAAAACTCAGAAAGCGAAATGAGTTTTACAGGGCCCGGACATTTTTGAAGGCGGCTGCGGACGCCGCTGGAAATCGCTCTGGGCCCATATTTGTTAACGATCATTTGATGAGAAAAAACAGCAAGCTGATGTATGACTTGAGGCAAATGAGAAGAGCTGGAAAAATTCACGCGGTATGGACTGACATGGGATTGGTGAAAATTCGAGTAACTGAATACGCCCGTGCTGTTACGGTATTATCAATGGATGATGTCCTTCGCCACACTGGACCAGCCGGAGCAATGACCGAAGAAACAGATTCTATTCAGTTGTGTCAGGCAGAACGCACGGCTGAGTGGAAAAATGTCAGCCGCAATGTTACAACCACGACAAACAAAGTGAACCGACCCAACACCAGATTCAGTCAGTCAAACAGGCGGTAGTTCAACTAGCTACAACCAATATACCTCACCTCACACAGGTCACACCTGCCACACAGTGAGTGTACACACTTGCCTTGACGTCGTATTGTCGTGCGTTTGTTTACGTCCTGTAATCTTAACCTAGTTGTATTGTTGTTTACGTATTGTATGCCAATTGTCTGTATATACTTGAAAATGTGTTCTTTTTTTTCGCTTCACTCACCTATTCGCCGCTGACCGGTGGAATGTTTGTGCACCCACATCGCAACTCTTGTTTTTGTTCTAACTATACGTGAAATTTTCATTCTGTGTTTTTTATTTTTTATCTATAGACTGATATTTTCTTTTTTTCATTGTAATTCATCCATCTATTTTTTTAATATTTATTCCTGGGCTTATTGTTTGCTTTTTTGTGATCATTAGTATGAATTATTTGGATGATGAGCTGGGGATAGAACTGGAGCCCGAAAGTAATTTTTTCACACAACATTTGGATCTCGGTGACAAAAAGATATATGAACAATGCACATACAAGATTTCTTCCACCATTGTGAAAAACTCATTGGAGTTGGCCATATTGCAGGTCAATATAAGATCGCTGAAGCAAAACTTTGAAAAACTGAAATACTTACTCTCCAGTTCAATAATGTTTGATATTATCCTATTATCAGAGACTTGGATTGATGACTGTTCATCTAAATTTTTCCAGATTGATGACTATGATTTAGTGACCGCTTCGCCGGAAAAAGAAAGAACGAGGGGTAAAGGATCTGCTATTTATGTGAGCAAAAAATATAATTACATGGTCAGTGACAAGTACTCAAGTGGCACAGAGATTGCATTTCAGGCAGTTACTATTGAGCTGTTTAACCCAAATAAAAGAAATATAGTTTTTATCTCCGTTTACAGGTCTCCCTCTTATCAGTCTTCCCTTTTTATGAATTTTTTAGACACATCACATTTTGACACATTGTTTAATGATAAACTAGTAGTTATTGGCGGTGATTTTAACATTGATATCTTGGATAATTCGCAAACAGATTTTATTGATCTCATGGCTTCTAAAGGATTCTACCCAACAATCAATAAGCCGACTCGTATAACACAGACATGTTCCACTCTGATCGACAACATATTCATCAACAACGCGTCTCTAGTCTCTTCCAGTGGCATAATAACACATGATATCAGTGATCACCTGCCAACTTTTTGCACTCTGACGTACAATACTGTTTCACCCACAACATCGCATCAAAATAGAAGATTATTCAATTTTAAACATGCTGACAAATTAATACAACAAGTCAGAGTTGAGATGGACAAGTTCTATGAGATATCAGAAGCCGAAGAATGTGCCAACTTCCTACTACAAACATGTGTAACTCAAATCGACAAATTATCAAATACTAAAAAGAATCTGAGGAAACAGCCTCAACAGCCGTGGATTGACAAAAAACTCTTAGCAGACATCAATCTAAAAAACAAATTACATCTCAAATACGTCAAGAAAGTTAAAAAAGAAGACTTTCAAATATTTAAAAAATTTCGCAATAGATTAAAAAGCGAAATACAATTGGCAAAACAGAAATACTACCTTGAGCAACTAGAACGTCATCAATGCAATAAACGAATGATGTGGAACACATTACTAACCATAACTAACGTGAAAAAACGAAAGGAGATTTTACCGTCCTGTTTTATTCACAATGATGTTTTACATGAAACCCCAACAGACATTGCTGAAGAATTCAACATGTATTTTACTAACGTTAATCTTAATATAGCAAGAAATATGCCGCTTACCAACGTACACCATAGGATGTTTCTCGATCATTTAAAGACGTGTGAAAGCAACAAATTCGTGTTTCAAACTATTCCAAATCTTGTCGTACACTCCATATTAACTCAACTGAAGAGTGGCAAGAGCGCACATGACGGTCTCACAGGTGAAATTCTAAAACTAATTGCCTCGTCATTCCTCACCGAAATTACTCACATGATTAACTTATGTATCACACAATCATGCTTTCCGAGTTCTTTCAAAATTGCGCGTGTTATTCCAATTTTCAAACAAGGTAACAAGCAAAACTTTATTAACTACAGACCTATATCAATTTTAACGCCTATGTCTAAAGTACTAGAGAGAATTTTATATAATCAACTCATGGATTTTTTTACTACACATGATCTTCTATTTGACTTTCAATTTGGTTTTAGAAAACAACGATCTACATACATGCCAATCGGTCTTTTAACTCAACTAATTAACAAAGCACGTGGTTCTAACTCAATCGCGCTTACAATTTTCCTTGACATAAAAAAAGCTTTTGATTGTGTAGATCACGCTATCCTGCTGGACAAACTCCGCTTCTACAACTTGGCCGATTCAACAATAAAGCTTCTCAAGGCATTCCTGTCAAATCGCCTGCAATTTCTTGATTTTAATGGTTGTTGTTCAAGTACAAAAGAAGTCAAAATGGGAGTACCTCAGGGTTCAATTTTGGGACCATTACTGTTTTTAATCTATGTTAATGACCTTTTTAAATGTAGCACTTCATCGCAATTTTTAATGTTTGCTGACGACACTGCTGTTTTTATCTCAGCCTCTACACAAGATGAATTGACGAGTAAAGCCAACAATCTTTTAAGTAACATATCAGATTGGTTCAAAGCAAATAGACTACGGTTAAACACTTCTAAGACGAAATATCAAATATATAATTTCACCAAAAATGAGCTGAGTGATTTAAGCATATCAATTGACAATGTTCGAATTGATCACTCGCCAGTGGTGAAATATCTGGGGGTGATGTTGGATAATGACCTCAAATTCCGTGCTCATATCAAGTATACAACTTCAATAATTAACAGGCACATTGGAATTATTTCGAAGGCTCGTAAGTTTTTAACCTTCACTCGCTTTTATTATACAATGCCTTAATTCAACCTTTCTTATCGTATTGTAATTTAAATTGGGCATTGGGGTATCCTACCCATTACAATCCCTTAATTGTTGCACAAAAGAGAATCATGAGGATTATCGACATGGCTCCATATGGTTCACATACAAGCCCAATTTTTAAAAAATATAAAGTACAAAAATTTCGTGATCTCGTCAAATCAAACTGTATGGTTTTAATGCATAGTTTTTTAACCAATTCACTTCCCCCATGTATTTCTCACAATTTTATTTTGAAACTCAATACAAGAAACCTAAGAGAAAAACATCATTTTGAGGAGCTAAGAGTAAATAACAATTATGAAGAACATTGCATGTTTATCAAGGCACCCAAGTACTGGAATAAGATAGTTGCCAAAAATATTCCGTCTCTCGTGAATGTTCCTCCTTCTAAACGTAAACTCAAACAAGTTACGAACAAGCTGATTATGGACAATTACTGATTAGTGACTCAGTGATCTGGTTGATGGTGACAATGTTGATGGTAATGATAGCTGATAGCACCAATGTTGATAGTTGATTGTGAAAAAATCACGTGTACTTGGCTCGGTTCATTTCCTCGGCTCATCATCTCCTTATTTTTATTATTTTTTGTTATTAATTTTTACTAATTTGATCTGTATTGATCTACTTTTGTTTTGGTTGACCAAAAATTGAAACGACGACTTTTTCTTTTCTTTACTTCACAATTGTTCCTAGTTGCATGATTTAGAATTATTATAAATTAATTCAGTGGTTGAGACAGGATTCTTCCTTACACCCTGAAAATATCATTTTTGCAACTGTTTTTATTTGTGATGTTCTTCTTGTTCTGGTTCGAGTGTGAAATAAACTTCTTCAAAAATTATATGATGTTGGCGGAAATGTGAATGCATAATGTTACAGGAATTTCCTATCTTACAAAAGAAATCGGTGCATGGATAAATTGTTGACATGGACGTGAAAGTTATCTTTTTATATTGTTTTCGGTTTTTGTATTTGTATTATGAACTATCGTAAGTTATGTACAGCGCGGTATGTAATGTATTCTAGTGTCCGCATTCTACCACTGTTGCTTGTGATTTGTGGCGTTGATCTCCACAAGTCAACTGCTGTTTGTTGCAGTTATCCGTTGATTTTCTTGTGTTAGCTTCAGGCTTACTCGTCCAACACAATGCCAACTTCTGCTAGGACTATGGTGGCTGTGGCTGAGGTGCGTCGCTTCATCGTAGACGTCATGTGCTCTGTGGGTGCCCCAATCCCTGGCGCAGAGCAATTGTCTCGCCTGCTGACGGCCGCCGACTGTCGCGGCCACTTCAGTCATGGCCTCAGCCGCCTACCTTACTACGTGCACGATGTGCGCACCGGCGTTTGCGAACCGCACGCGCAGCCCACCGTCGTGCGAGAGTCAGCGTCCACGGCGCTCGTGGACGGCGCGCATGGGCTCGGAGTCGTCGTCGGCGAGTTCTGTGTTGACGTGGCCGTGCGGCAGGCTCGCACCACCGGGGTCGGCTGGGTGGCGGCCACCAATTCCAACCACTATGGCATTGCCGGCTGGTACGCGCTGCGGTGCGCGCGCGCCGGTCTGCTCGGCTTCAGCTTCAGCAACAGCTCGCCGCTGGTGGTGGCGGATGGCGGCCGGCAGGCATTACTCGGCTCCAACCCGATCAGTTGTGCCGTGCCGGCGGCCTGTGAGGACGACGGCGCCGCCGCTACCGATCTGTTTTGTCTAGACATGGCGACTTGCACGGTGGCGCTGGGCAAGGTGGAGGTGCAGCGAGCACTCGGCGAGCAGATGCCTCTCGGCTGGGCTGTCGACCAGCACGGCGCTGACACTAGCGACCCCCACCAGTGCGCCGCCCTCTTACCTCTCGGTGGCTACAAAGGCTACGGTCTGGCATTGCTGGTGGAGGTTTTGTGCGGAGTGACGGCCGGCGCGGCCTATGGCCCGCTGGTGCGGCGCTGGAACGAGCAACAGCAGCCGGCGCGACTCGGCCAGTGCTTTGTAGCCGTCGACGTGCGCTCATGTTTCGAGGCCGGCTTCGACCGCCGATTGCGACATCTGCTGCAGTTGTGTCGAGCCTCTCCGCCGAAGGACGCCACACGACCCGTGATGGTGGCTGGCGACCCAGAGGCCAGCAATGAGCGGCGCGTGGAGCGGTGCGGAGGCGTGGAGTATCACAGTAGCCAATTGCAGCTCTGTAGCGAGTTGGCGGCCGAAATGAACGTTGCGCCACTGCAGACGATGGCGGTGTGTGATTGACAGTTGAGGTCACCTAGGTTCATGGCGATTGCCAGTAAAATCGCGTGTATTCATTGAACTAGAAGTAACGGGCGGTGGGTTTCGTAATATGTGCAATCGCAAACTGTCTTCATACGAGTTATATCATGTACAAATCAATACGAGTTATATCATGATACCGAACAATACGAGTTATATCATGTACAAGTCAATGCGCTGTGCATTTTAGTGATTTTTATACCCTATGGTTTTATATTTTAAGGATTTACCTCATTTTATTTGTATGGGTGTATGCATTTGTCGGAAAAGATGGCTAATAAAAATAACTATATATTTGCTAACAATGACCAACAATCTCAATCTTAATCAACACCGAAAAAACTCCTAACACCACCGCATTATCTTCAGCCGCTTCTCTCTGCTCAAACTGAAGACCAATTAATTATATAAACATTGACTAATATACTTCACATCGATATACACACATTGACATATTAATTATATAGCATCAATATATTACAGACATGCGCGCGTGGGGCAGTGATGCCCAGACGTCACGCCACAACCGCACCACTAACACGACTCCCCGCTCACAACGTGACACACGGGAGCACACACACACACGCACAGGCCTCACATCCACCGCCACAACCAATCAGCGGCGAGCCGGTCAATCGCTCGCCGCCGCGGGCATGCATGTTCAACAAACGCATACACACACACCGAAACAACTACACACACTCTCGCACGCCATACACAATTAAACCATACACGATCACACAGACACAATAAGACGTTGACACATTCAGACACAATCCCTCACACACGCACTCTCTCATTGCACACGATCACACCACAATCAATTAATATATAACAATCATACTATAAAGAGATTATTCAATCAGGAGACAACCGCGGTGCACATATACAAATACATTCATAGCAGTCCACTACGGTACTTAGCAGCTCACTTCTACGGTACTTAGCGAGCCAGCGACTGGCCCGAACCTCAGCACAATTATTGGTTAAGAAAATCATGATATATACCAATTAATGTTCGAGTTTCTCCGTGAATCCGGCCTGGACAGTAGGGCTGGGCAGGAACAGGTTCTGACTATTCTGATACGTGGGTATTGGAACCGGGTCCGAGACTCGGAACCGGGTCCACACGGATCCGAGTCCACACGGTTCCGATTCTCGGATCCGAGTCCACACGGTTTTGATTCTCGGATCCGCGTCCACACGGTTCCGATTCTCGGACCCGGGTCCACACGGATCCCAGTCCACACGGTTCCGATTCTTGGACCCGGGTCCACACGGATCCCAGTCCACACGGTTCCGATTATCGGACCCGGGTCCACACGGATCTTAGTATCAGGACTGACAGGAAAAGGTATGCGCATTGCGCACACACTACATTAACGGTGCGACGGATGGGCTATCTGATAGCCAACGCCCATCCAGCATGTTCCAATTTGCAAACGTGTTTTCATTTTTCTATTTGTGCCTACTCGTGCTGTAGAAATGCAGCTAATAGTGAGCGAACTGTGCGTAGAGCAGTGTGACCTACGCAAGGTCACCGGCCAGCGTTAGGCACGCATTAATGCGCGTGTGTCTGCACACACTTCTATGTGATCATTCAGTGTTTGACAGGCGCGCTGATCGCATGTGCCTATTTCGCCCGGTAAGTGGCATTACCCGCTAAACCCATTGTGTACTGAGATTGCGTACTCGTATTTCCCAATGCGTGTGTACTGTGTCCCAGCGGGAGTATTTGCGGGCTATTAGAAGTGTTTTGTTGATATGTATATGATTGTTTTGTTTGCAGATTAAATCATTCGTGAACTTTAATATACGTGTATGTTCCCAATGTCTGTCTGAACATGATTTAATCGGGATCTCTATCAAACATTTTGTAAATAATATCGCCGAGTGAATATGCCGGTGACACTGAAGTGCGAGGCCGCCGGTTGCGGTGAAATCAAGCGAGGCGATGACATGGCAACGTGCATTGCTCTAATGCAGCTTCATCAGCGAAATCTGCACGAACACTCGCAGCGTCAGCCACCGCCCAAAATATGTCGCCCATCGATGGAACAAGGCGTCGGTGAGGACGACTGGGCCGCTTTCAAACGACGCTGGAGCATGTTCCGTGACTGCACCGAGCTGACACCCAGCCAGATGAATGCACAACTGTTGGCGTGCTGCTCACCTGAACTGGAAGCGGCCCTCTTCAGAGATGACCCGGACATTGCCTCCCGAAGCGAAGATGAGATACTCGCCGCAATACATCGCCTGGCGGTCATTCACGTCGCTCTGAGTGTGCGTCGGACGTCGCTGCTCAAGTGCGTGCAGGATCCAGCGGAGCCAGTGAGGCAGTACGTAGCCCGCCTACGCGGACTCGCAAACGTATGTCAGTGGACAAAGATAGCTCCCTGCAGCGTAGCAACCTGCACGGGCCGCGCCATCTGTAACTACAGCGACGAAATCGTTAAGCTCGTGCTCATTAGTGGACTCGCAGACGACGAGATACGGAAGGAAGTCCTGGGGACGCCGTCGATAGATGACCAGAATCTCAATGAAGTAACAGCACTCATCGACGGCAAAGAGACCGCCGCACGGGCAATGACGGCAGCGTCATCCAGCATAGCAGCCAGCAGCTACCGAAAACAATCGCGGCCGACTAATGTGCATAAGAACGCGTCGCAAACCCTTTCGAAGGAAGACAATACGGCGCAGGTATTCCAGTGCGCGTGTGGAACCACAACTCCACGGTTTGGCAAAATTCGCGGCAAGCTCAAAGAGTTTGAAACGTGCATCAACTGCTGGCGCAGAAAACGTGACCAGCAGAAGAAGTCGAATATTCGGGCCAGTGCTGTGGAGGAAACTTTCTGTGTGAACTCCGCCAGTCTTGAGTCAGGATCGTCAGAAGCGTCAAGTCTCTGGGACAGCTTGTTCGAAACCGCAGGGGCTGTCAACACCAACATTCACACATCGGATGTCAACATGGCACACCCAACACTCACAGTCGAGGTCACCGTGGACCAGGCTGCGTACTCTCGCATGAAGCTCCCGAGACCACCGAGCCGCCCGACTAGAGTGACAGTCGTAGCAGACTCCGGAGCCCAGACATGTCTCATGGGCAGCTCATTCTTGAAGCGACTTGGTGTCAATGAGCGGCATCTCCACGTCAACAATCGACGAATACTGGCGGCAAATAACAAGGAAATACCGGTTGTGGGAGTATTGTGTCTCAAGTTTTCGGGACTAAACAAACAGCGAGAGCAAATCCGTGCAACAGCCGAAGTGTTCGTCACACCAACAACGAACAAGTTCTACCTAAGTCGATCAGTACTGACACAACTAGGTATCATCGGTCCGGACTTCCCGACAATTGGCGCAGCGGATCACAGATTGGCCGCTCTCAGCGCAGCGAGCTGCAGCGGTGAACCTCCGGTAGCAGAATGTGGATGCCCAAAGCGAAGTGAGCCGCCAGCCAGGCCCAAGCAGCTTCCAATTGCACCAACAATGAAGAATGCCGCCACAATGAAAAGTTGGTTACTCAAGCGATACGGGGTATCGACATTCAACGTGTGCCCACATCAACCGCTGCCAACTATGACAGGTCCTCCTATGGAGATCAGGGTGCAGCCAGACGCCCGACCAGTGGTGACACACCGACCGCCGCATGTGCCCGTACACTGGCGGCAGACCGTGTCCGAGCAGTTGCATCAGGATGAGAGACTAGGCGTGATAGAGAGCGTTCCACCAAACACGCCCACTACATGGCTGCACAACATGGTAATTACTCCAAAGGCAGACGGGACACCAAGGCGCACCGTTGACCTGCAACAGCTAAACCGTTATTGCGACCGAGAAACGCATCACACAGTCCCACCAGCGAAGCAAGCCAGAGCTGTGCCACCAAACACAGTAAAAACCGTTACAGACGCGTGGAACGGATACCACGCCATCCCGATTCGCCAAGAAGACCGTCACAAGACAACTTTCATAACGGAGGAAGGCCGTTTCAGATACTGCCGAGCACCCATGGGATTTATCGCGTCTCAGGATGCGTATACGCAACGGTACGACGCTATCATCGCGGACATTCCGCGGAAAACTAAGTGCGTCGACGACACATTGTTGTGGGACAGTGATCTGGAGGAGCACTGGTGGCGAGTGATAGAGTACTTAGAGTGGCTGGGTGGCAACGGCATCATTCTGAATCCGGCAAAGTTCCAATTTTCCTCACTCGAGGTCGATTTTGCGGGGTTTAGAATTACTAACAACGCGCTGCGACCACTGCAAAAATATTTCGATGCCATTGCGAATTTCCCACGGCCGCGCAATATCACCGACATCCGAGCGTGGTTCGGCCTGGTGAATCAGGTCTCGCATTACGGACGAACAACGAACATGATGGAGCCGTTTAAACCGCTGCTGAGTCCCAAATGCGCGTTCAAATGGGATGCAACGCTCGACGAGGCATTCGAACGCTCCAAAGCGGCCATAGTCAAAGAAATTCGTCACGGCGTCGAGATATTTGAACCAGGTCGACCAACATGCCTCCACACAGACTGGTCAAAATCTGGGATCGGCTACTGGTTGAGACAGAAACATTGTAAATGCAGCACAATCTCGCCAGACTGCTGCACAAGTGGATGGCGCGTAACTCTGGCAGGATCCAGGTTTCTCAGAGCCGCCGAGCGGCGCTACGCCCCCATCGAAGGCGAAGCGCTCGCAATCATGTGGGCACTGGAAGACACCAAGTTTTTTACTCTGGGATGCAGCAACCTCACCGTCGTTACGGACCATAAGCCTCTGGTGAAGATTCTGGGCGACCAAGCCATGAGCGCGATCACAAACCCTAGACTGTTCCGCATTAAACAGCGCACTATGATGTGGGGTTACAAGATTGTTCACGTGCCTGGCAAATCCGCTCTTGCCGCGGACGCCACATCGAGACATCCTACGGGCATCGCAGACGACGCGGATGATTACAGGCCAGATAATCTAGCAACGATTCGAACATCAGACGGCCTCTCCGATGATCTGGAAGTCAACGTCGTAGGGGCAGCCAGGTCAACCGTCCTAAACGCGGGAGCAGTAACCTGGGAGAGAGTGAGAGAGATGACTGTCAAAGACTCCACACTCCAAGATCTCATTAGAATGATCGAGAATGGATTCCCCACCTCACGCGACCGAATCTCGAAAGTCCTACAGCCATACTGGCAGTACAGAGACCGCCTGTGCACCATAGACGGTGTGCCCATGCTGGAGGACAGAATAATTGTGCCGAAGTCTTTGCGTGGAGAGGTGCTCCGCAGCTTGCACGCAGCTCACCAAGGTACGGGCAAGATGATGGCTCGTGCGGCAAATACGATGTTTTGGCCCGGAATCACGGCAGACATTAACAACCAACGAGATGAATGCATAGAATGTTGGCGAATGACGCCTTCTCAAGCGCAGATGCCCCCAACTGAGCCAAGCGTTCCGACCAGGCCTTTTCAGTCCGTGGCAGCTGATTATTTCAGCACACGATGCAAGGACTACCTCGTCATAGTAGACCGCTTCAGCGGGTGGCCCCATATATCTGCGGCTCGGTCAGTGTCGCAGGGACTGATAAACACCCTGCTGGCGTACTTTGCCACATTTGGCATCGCCGAAGAACTGAGTACGGACGGTGGGCCAGAGTTTTCAGCCAAAGCAACGGAATCTTTCCTTGAACGCTGGGGAGTGAGACATCGACGATCGTCGGCTTACCACCCACAGTCCAATGGTCGTGCAGAAGTGGCTGTAAAGTCGATGAAGCGGCTACTCTCATCGCACTTGGACTGTAACGGCCGGGCAGACGACGAGGCCATCACAGCTGGATTGCTTCAGTATCGGAACACGCCAGACGCGGACACGGGAATGTCCCCCTCACAGGTAATATTCGGAAAAAATCTACGTGACCTCTTGCCAGTCGCACCTCGATCACAGGTTTTTACAGAGCAATCAGTGCATCCGGTGTGGCGAGATGTATGGCAGCAGCGCGAGGCGGCACTTCGGCGGCGATTCATAGCACAGGTGGACGACCTGCAACCGACCACCCGCTGCCTGCCGCCGTTGGCACCCGGCAGCCGCGTGTTGCTACAAAACCAAGCAGGTACGCACAGCAAGAGGTGGGACCGGACTGGAGTGATCGTGGAATCTAGGCCACACGACCAATACCTTATCAAAGTTGATGGATCAGGCCGTCTGACGCGACGCAACCGCCAATTCATTCGGCAGTTCCGGGTTCTACCATCTCCAGCCACAGCAGCGCCCTCTTCGTACACAACAGCACCACCTGAGCCGGTTGTCACACATCAGCATGCTCATTCATCAGATGAAGACACCAGGAATCACGCATTATCAGGAGATGGCGATATATCGACACAGAGTCAGACGGGGGAAGCGACAACACAAGCTGCTCAATTAGAGACAGATGGCCTGGAGCCACCAGCAGTGGCAGCTCATCCCGGTGAGACTCCGGTCACACCAGATGCACCACCAAGGTCACAGCCGCTGTCACTACCAGGGTCGCAAGCTCCGTCGCCACCAGCGTCACAGCCGACACCACCACGACGACAGCGACCACAACGGGACCGACGACCCCCAGCTCGTCTGAAGGATTATGTCCTATGGTAAGTTTTTCGCCGGCGAAAAACTTGGGGGGGATGTAGAAATGCAGCTAATAGTGAGCGAACTGTGCGTAGAGCAGTGTGACCTACGCAAGGTCACCGGCCAGCGTTAGGCACGCATTAATGCGCGTGTGTCTGCACACACTTCTATGTGATCATTCAGTGTTTGACAGGCGCGCTGATCGCATGTGCCTATTTCGCCCGGTAAGTGGCATTACCCGCTAAACCCATTGTGTACTGAGATTGCGTACTCGTATTTCCCAATGCGTGTGTACTGTGTCCCAGCGGGAGTATTTGCGGGCTATTAGAAGTGTTTTGTTGATATGTATATGATTGTTTTGTTTGCAGATTAAATCATTCGTGAACTTTAATATACGTGTATGTTCCGAATGTCTGTCTGAACACGTGCCTACTACCTGTTTGTCCCTGCTCGCTGTGATGTTCCTGTCGGTTGTGTCTTTTTCGCGTATGTCTATAAATATGTGCGCTATATTAAATATATGTTGTTGTTGTTGTTGTTGTCGGTTTTAGAATTAATGCTAGTATGAAATTGCGGTGAATGCAGTTTTTTCACGTGTATTTAAAAAATGCTTATTATATTGTCTTTTTTCTGTCTTTTGATGAAGACCGAAATGAATTCTGGGTCAGCACCAACGGGTCTTGATGTTGGACATAATCCAGTGGTCCTGCCAGTGCCTACGCTCAAATCAAACGAACGGATCGCGGAGTGGAAGCCGTTGTTTGTTCATCGTACATGCATTCGACACATGGACTGCATCCATGCTGAAACCGAATATCAATGTTCAATTGTTATGAATTGACTATCAATTTATGAGGTGAATATTAAACGAGTACTATTAAATTGTTATACTATTCAATACCAACAAGCACTCAACAAGCCCATATACTCGCATCCGTCCAGTTGTTGTTGGCGTTCCTCAGGTTGTCTGGCCGAGCAGCCTCGAGCTCCTGAGGAAAGACACGGCGCCGACCGGGTTGTTCCACAGGTCCCTAATGGATTAAATTTTGTGTTGGCGTCTGAGTTGTGTGTGTGCTGTGCAGTGTTACATGATGTGTGATGGCGTGTGGTGCTGAATTGCAATATGGACAGGTGTCATCGATTGAGTCATTCAACTTTTACTTATATGACAGAAGAGCAGGGTGATGACAGCATCTCAAACTGGCCAGATGCACCTCGTTTTCGCGTGTGTGTTTTCTGATTTGTGTATATCCGGTGGGTGTCTTTGTAGGAGTGTATTGTGTTGTATCGAGTGTATAGCTTTCCGTGCGATCTCTGTGTGTATGTGTTTCTTGATTGATGTGCGTGGGGGAGTTGGTGGAAGTGATGTGAAATTTTGTCTATGGTAAAGTGTGCTTGGTGTTGTTTTTATGCTTCTGTTCGTGTTGTCTTGTGTTGTGAGGTGATGTAGTGCATGTGCTGTGTTGGTGACTGCTTCTGCGAGTCTTTGTGTGTCTATCATGTCTAGGTGGTGTTTCAGTTTCAGGATTTTTGTTTCGTGATGGAGGTGGTCTACTGGTGTGGTGGCTGTGCATCCTGTGATGGTTCTGAGTGCGGTGTTTTGAAGTGTGTTTGTGTGGCGAGTTGCGAGATTGCTAGCCCATGCGGGGCTAGCATATTCTATCGCGGGTCTGATGTATTGTCTGTATATAGTGGTTGTGGTATCTTTGTTGTGTCCGAAAGTTATGTGAGAGTGCTTTCAGTGTGTTGAGGCGTGGGGTGACTTTGGTTTTGACGTTGGTGATGTGCTGTTTGAATGAGAGGTGCGTGTCATATGTGACACCTATTAATTTTGGTGTGTGCGTGTGTGGGATGATCGTGTTATCGATAGTGATTTGTGGTGTGTAGTTTTGTTCGGATGTACAGTTGGTAATGAGTGTGGCTGTGGATTTGGCAGATGCAATGTTGTTTGTTTGTGGTGAACAAGTTTTGTAGTGTGTTGATATAAGGTTGTAGTGTGTGCACTGCTGTGTCAGCGTGTCTGTGTCATCCGTCCAGTTGTTTCATTTGGCGTTTCGGGGTGACGGCAGGGTTGACAGGTGTCTCAAGCAATATAAGGCCAAACCGCCGACGAAAAATGCCAAGAAAGACCAACCTCGAATCACAGCAAGGTGTTGTATTTGAATAAAGAAATAGTATAACTTTTCTAGTTCTCATCTTAATTCCGAAAAAAATAGTACCTGGTGAGCGGCGACTTCAACTTTTAAGGAGCCAACACTAAGTGGGAACGTTTAAGAGGAAAGGAAAGGGTAATTACGAAAATGGAAAGGAAAGTATAAGGATTTATGAAGGAACCGATCAGAAAATACAAATTCCAGACTCCAAAACAAACAATCCAAAACAGACTGCACCAGCCAAGTTACCAATTCATGTTGTTGTTGTTGTTGTTGTAATTGATTACTGCATATAGCACAGGTTAGGCTCAGATGCAGGGTTCACTCAATACAACTCTTTTGTTACACAAGCACCATAGATACATGCTACTCGTGCTGCCTTAACCTAGTTAAAAAAATAGCTCAAGTTAGAGGGAATATCTAAAGCAGTAATACGAGTATCCTTATGTGTACAGATACTAGATATTAGTTGAAATGAAGATATAATTGAATTGAGTTCATAGTGAGAGAGAAACAGATATAAGACGCAACGGCGTTTTTTTGTTTTGTTTGTTTTTTGTGTTTTTTTTTATCAAGAAAGAAGCATAGGAAAATAAATCAGAGAAAGTGATGTATTACTATTGTAGACAATTTGCAGTGATGACCATGTTCTGAAGTAATCATATTTGATTTGTGAGTCCTGTGTCTATCAAAAACTTCAAGATGTGAGGAACATATCTAGGGTTGTACACAAGCAGATCCAGATATATGGATGTATTTTGAGGAAAGTTGTGTAATAGGAGGTGACGTTGAGTTCTGTATTTGGGACAGTGGAGCAGAACGTGTTGCATGTCGAGCGTAGTTCTACATATGGCGCATAGTGCAGGAGGATTTTGTCGAAAGATGTGGCCGTGTGTGAGAAGAGTGTGCCCGATGCGGAGTCTGAGGAGGGCTGTGTGTAGTCGGCGGTGACACGGATGATCTTTGTGCCCGCGTGTGATGTAATGCCTAGACTGATGAGAGAAAGGTGCTGATGGATAAGGCATGGTATCAAGACAGTATGAGGAGACGCGGTGAGAAAGAGTATTCATGAGATCTGATGGGGATAGCGGAGGATAGGTGATATGTGTGTGCTGTGAAGCCTGTTTGGCTACGGAGTCGGCCAGGTCGTTGCCAGTGATACCGGAGTGACTGGGGACCCATAGGAAGGATATGTCAAATTGGGATGCAAAATCAATGTAGAGAGTAGCCGATTTAATTGATAAAGCGTTGTGAGGATCTATAACAGATTTAATTGCTGTTTGCGAGTCAGAGACAATGATTGAACGGTTGAATTTTTCAGTTTGGACAATTTCGAGGGCCTGATATATGGCAAACTGTTCTGCAGTGTAAATAGTAGTGTGGTCTGGGAGACGTTGAGAAATTTCGATGGAACGGCAAGGTACAACTGCAGCACAGGCCGACAGGTTGGACTGCACACAGCCGTCGGTGAATATGAACGTGGAATCAGAATGAGTTGATTTGAATTCATAGAAATTTTGCAGAATTTCGGTTGGAATTGCAGATTTTTATGTAAAACGAGTGAATTCGGGTAGAAATTTAGAAGCTTGCATGCGGTTCTGTAGGCCTGTCCTAAGCTGAACCCACATAACCGGTTAACAAGAGCGGGCCGAAAGTTGTCGAAATTTTGGAGACTGAGAAGAATGTGAGAACATGGATGATCAGGATCTGCCAGAATTTTCATGCAATACTTGATGATTTGTTGTAATCTGCGAGAATGAAGAGAAGTGAAACCGAGCTCCAGATTTAGTTTTTGTATAGGGGAGGAACGTAGAGCACCAGTCGCCAGACGAAGACATGAATTTCGTAAAATATCGAGATTGACTAATGTTGAATTAGGAGAAAATATGAAGACGCTGGAGCAGTACTCTAATATTGGGCGGATTAATGTATAATATAGTTTGATGAGAATTTTGTGATTTGTGCCATAAACTGGATGTGATAGACATGTGAGAATGCTGATGCGCTGTAAGACCCAGGATTTTATATGTTGGATATGGGATCGGAAAGAGAGTTGTGGATCAAGGATAATCCCCAAGAATTTGGTGTATTTTTGGAATTTAATGGGGTGGCAATTTAATGGGGTGTGTAGAACAATTTTTTCGAAAGAGAGTGGCTGTTGTTTTCCCCGGTGAAATGGAGACCGAACCGGGAGGAATTTTGTGACACAGAGTTTATGGCAAGCTGAAGTACACTTATCATGGAGGATATGTGCACTCCAGTAGTCCACAACACTATGTCATCGGCGTATGTGCAGAATTTTACGTCAGAGGGAAGATTCCTAGTGACCTGATCTATAACTATGTTGAAAATGGTTGGCGAGAGGACTCCTCCCTGGACGACTCCGTTTTCTTGTGTGAATGTGTCAGATAGTTGTGTGGTGCGTACCTGGAAAGTTCTATTGGAGAGATACCCGTTTATGAAGTTCAGCAAATGTCCCCATAGTCCATGTGATTTTAGTAGATGGATATTAGCATTTTTGGAGACTTTATCAAAAGCAGAATACAGGTCTAAGAATGCGGCCAGAGTGGAAAGTTTGTTTTGGAAGCCGATGCGAATATGTGATGTTAGAAGATTGACATTGTCGGAAGTGGAGCTTTTTCTGGAGAAGGCAGTCTGTTCAGGATAAATGAGATTTGTGATAGAAGCGAAATGATTGAGGCGAGGAAGTAAAATCTTTCGAATAATTTCGAGAAGCAAGAAGTGAGTTGGATAGGACGGTAGGATGACAGGTCTGAACTGCTAACGAAACTGCTACTCCCAAACTGCTAACGAAACTTTCCTTATAAACTAAATTGTTTTGGAACACAGGTAAACCACAAAAACCGTCATACAATGACCAAAATACAAACATTAACATTTATTTGGTATAGCACATATAAAAAACACACGCGCATAAAACAGCAAGATAAGCCAAAACTATTCACAGAGAAACACAAAACATGAACGAGCACAAGAGTAACTGACAAAAGGAAACATGACGTTGAGGGAAACGCTTCCACAGTTACAACACAAGTTACATGATGTATTCACACACTAGTCCAACACGATACTGGCTATAACACACTAACAAGCACGCACAACCACACACGCACACAACAAGCACACTGCATGTACACATTCAAATGATATAACGTGCTTAGTGGTTGCTGACGCCGCCAAAACGAATATAAAGAGTGCCGAAAGTAATGGGGATTAGGAAGTGGCTGATAGAACAGTACGAGAAGCGAGTTGTTCAGTCGGTGAGCAAAGAAAGAAAAATACTCAGAAGACCAGGATGACTCGTTCAAGGCTCGAGGGCAAATAAGAGGACGAGGAGCAGTAGACACAGTGAGGAGACCGGAAAAATAAGAGGGTTGACTAGGGTCGTGAAAAGGTTTAAAAATAATACAGCAAAGGCGAAAATGAATACGATGAATAATGGGGAGCCAACGAAACTTAAACAGAAATTGAGATGTCTGACGACAAAAAACGTATATACGTATATACGTATATGCTCATAACGTATATACTTCTTCAATGACATACGAAGAAAAAATGAGGAAAAAGACAAATAAGAGCAAACAAGAAAAACAACTTCACTAGTCAAGTCCAATCAACTGTTTACGTTTACATAAGCGATAAAAGTTCATGACAGTGTAGAATTTGGATTTGGGTCCAATTCTATTGGGCCAAATGTGGCCTGCGTTCACCGACACGCGACCCGGCAATTTCCCTTCTTGAAGCAGGGCAACCCACGCCTCTGCTAGCCTGTTTAGGCCTGGGCTCAATCAGGACCGGTGTGCTCCGGGATCGTACTGCACCCGGAGCGAGCACTCTCACCTCCAGTGGGTGAGAGGCCTGAGCCAAGGGGAGAGAGGCAAGGAAGAAGGAAGAGACGGGTCCGTGGAATGCAATACTGGTAATACCGGAGCTACCAGCGTAAACTACCACCTATTACCCAACGAAAGGAGAGGGATAGCACAACACTTTCACTGTAACACGTATCACTGTATTCACTTCACAAAGTTCGACTGACTTGACGAAGCAAGGCATCGAAATTTACCCCATAATGGTGCTTAACTTGAAGCGGCCTAATGCAGGGCATAATGTTCACATAGTAAATGCACAAGTTTACACACATATAAATATTACACGTAGCGCAGCGACCAGGATTTGAAGCGTACATATATAGCAATGTAAAATAGTACAACGTGTGACAATCAATTGTATAATTAATATATAATCATGAAAAACATTTGCTGTATATCGTGCTATCAGACGTACTTATGTTACGCTATCGCACAGTCACAGTCTATAAGGTCGAAAATCGCGCATACAAACAGTGAATGTGTACACATGGCGCCATCTAGCGGTATTAGTACGACGCAACAGTTATGGACTGGGTCGCTACACTACCCCCCCGTCAGAGTTGACTAGGAAGGAGACTCGATACCGTTTGGGAGTTCGCACAATTCGTCCTACACGAGTCTGCAAAATGGATGATGGTTGTGTGGATTCAGTTGGTGGTGATAACTGTCGTTTATGTGTTTGCCTGTTTCGTTGTTGTGAAGGTTGTGTTTGTTGTTGATCCTGTGGTCGTTTAGATTGTGGTGACACTTGTGATGATCTGATGATTTGCGACCGTGTTGTCGTTGCACTACTGACCGGTTGTGTCCTGCGCATCTTCAGCACAGGATCTGGTCCCGTGCATGGTTGTGACAGGAACAGTTTAGTTGCTGATTTCGGATCACTGGTGTGTGACGTGCATGGTTCGACGTTTTCAACAACGGCCGGGATGACTCGATCGATGGAGACTGTGTCTGTTTTCGAACGGCGCTGAATTGTAATTGTCTTATCCGTCCGGCTGACAACACGAAAAGGACCGTCGTAGGGACAATCAAGCGGAGTATGACGCGCTTCATGGCGGACAAATACATGGCTGCACGATACAAGGGCGGATGGCACGTGGGATCTGGCAGACGTGTGACGCGGTGGCGTTGGTCTGATATGGGCCATGGATCGCCTCAATGTGTCTGCATACGCGAGCGATGTTTGCGGCTGTTGGGCGCGTCCTGTACGAAGCACAATCATTTCGCATGGAATGCGTAGCGGCGTGCCGTATACTAGTTCGGCGGATGACACTTGCAGGTCTGCTTTGACGGCCGTTCGTAAACCAAGAAGAACAATTGGCAGAGTGTCCGTCCAATTGACTGACATGTGCGCTCGCAGTGATGCCTTAAGTTGGCGATGCAGACGCTCAACAAGGCCATTGCTTGCCGGATGGTAGCTGCATGTAGTTTTGTGTTTGAAGCCCATGACTTCACACAGTTGCTGCCAGCGAGTGCCGGTGAATTGCGTACCTCTGTCTGTTGTCACAATTTCAGGGACACCAAATCGCGCTAACCAGCCAAGCAAAAATGCACGACATACTGTTTCGGCTCGCATGTCAGCAATGGGTATCACTTCTGCCCATCTTGTGAAGCGACAGATGCATGTGAGTACGTACGTCATTCCGTTGGATGCAGGCAGCGGACCAACCAAGTCGACGTGCACATGTCGGAATCGGTCGCTGGGCACGTCAAAGGTGCCGATTGGAGCTCGTGTGTGTCTGTGGACCTTGGCGCGTTGACATGATACACATGAGCGTGTCCACTGTTGAATGTCACGCTTCATATTTGGCCAAACACAGCGAGATGTGATCAGTTTTTGTGTGGCGTTAACACCCGGATGCGACATATTGTGCCACAGAGAAAAGTAATGTCTGCGGAAGCTTGTCGGTATGATTGGACGAGGGCGGCCTGTCGATTCATCACATAGCAAGAGTGCACCGCTTGCGAGTTTGATTCTGCGTAGCCGTAGCGAATGTTCTGTGTCTTCTAACTGCTGCAAGGCGACATCGGCTTGCTGTGCGGCTGCTAACGCATCAAAATCGTGAAGTGGTGGTTTTGGATGACACAGAACGCTGATTGTGCGCGATAAAGCATCAGCTACAACGTTGTCGGAGCCCGCCACGTGTCTGATATCCGTCGTGAACTGGGTTATGAACTCCAGATGACGAATTTCTCGTGGAGAATAGCGGTCCGAATGAGAGTTCACAGCGGTGACGAGTGGGCGATGGTCTGTGAAAATAATCAATGGTCGGCCCTCCACTGCGTGCCTGAATCTTCTGATGGCCAAGTAGATTGCCAAGAGCTCACGACCAAACGTGCTGTAGCGGCACTCGGTTGGACGCAACGCTTTTGAAAAGAATGCCAGTGGCTTCCAGTCGTCGTGTGCATATTGCTGCAGGACTGCTCCGTTAGCTTTGTCGGACGCATCCACCTGTAGGCTGATTGGAGCGTCGCGAACTGGGTGCGTCAGCATGACGGCAGCAGCCAGTTTCTCTTTGATGTTTTGGAAAGCGTCTTGTGCATCGCCAGTCCAATTTACGGGTCGGCGAGAACGCTTACCGGCTGGCACCAGTAGTTTGTGCAGCGGCTGCAGTTGTTCTGCTGCAGCGGGCAAGAAGCGGTTGTAGAACGCTGTCATTCCGAGAAATCGACGAAGCTGAGCCTGTGTTTCTGGCTTGGGAAATGACATGATGGCGTCTATTTTGTCTGGCAACGGGCAGATACCATTGGCGGTGAGACGATGACCCAGGAACGATACTTCGGCTTGCTCATACACGCACTTATTTGGGTTGATGATAACTCCATATTTTTGTAGGCGGCGTAAGACTGCGCGTACGTGAACTTCATGTTCTGCCATGTTGGAACTGGCGATGAGAATATCATCTATGTACGCGTACACATTGTTGAGCCCTGCCAGTATTTGATCAACGAAGCGTTGCATTGTTTGGGCCGCGTTGCGGAGACCAAACGGCATTCGCGTAGCCTCGAAGAGCCCGAACGGTGTAGTAATTGCAGTTTTGTGGACGTCGTTCGGCTCTACTGGGATCTGATTGTACGCCCTCACAAGATCCAAGGTGGTGAATACACGACAACCCGCCAGATTCGTCACGAAGTCTTGAATGTGCGGGATCGGATATTTGTCCGGTACGGTACACGCGTTCAGGGCGCGGTAGTCCCCACACGGACGCCACTCACCAGGCTGTTTCTTGCGCACCATATGCAGTGGTGCAGCCCAGCTGCTGCTCGATGGCCTCATGATTCCGAGCCTTTGCATATCGGAAAATGATCGCTTTGCCACATTCAGTCGGTCGGGAGGCAAGCGGCGTGGTCTAGCGAATTTCGGCGGACCGTGTGTTTGGATATGATGCGTTACCGAATGACGCAGCGGAAATGGCTGATCGGGCGGACGCACCACACCTGGAAATTCGGCGAGTAACGACTGAAACGCCGGTGAAATTTCTACAACGCACTGTAGCCGAGGAGATGTCAGGGTATTCACAGTACCTCGGGCGCGGACACGTCCCGAAATATCGCTTAACATCATGCGATGCACATCGACAATGAGACGGTAATGTGCAAGCAAATCAGCGCCGATTATGTGAAGTGTCGTGTCAGCGACTACAAATTTCCAGCGCAACGGAGGGCCATGAGTGAGTGTCAATGTAAGCTCATGAGTGCCATAGACATTTACGAGCGAACCGTTTGCCGCTAACAGCTTGGAAGACTGTTGCGGCGGAGGTTCTGGCAAGCTTGACACAGGCAGAACACTCACCTGGGCACCGGTGTCCACTAAGAAGCGTCGTCTATTTATGCTGTCTTGTACAAAGAAGAGAGGCACCGGTTTGTGAATTTCGCCCGTCGACGCTGGTGCGCTGCGCCGCAGGCTCATCAGTTTTCCGAGTTGGCTGTAGCAGTCCAAGTACACGGAAGCTCGCATCTGTAAGCTGATGAGCCAAATCTGCGGTGGAAGCGACAAACACGATTTTCGTCACTGCGCACCTGGTTTTGGCTCGGTCTGGAGTTGCGACGAGACAACGAGCGGTTCCGCTGTGGCGGGCGAGAGCGACTTTCGGCTGCGTGACTCCTTGAGAGCTGCAGTTCGCTGATGAGCTCCGTCATTTTCCCCATCAGCTGAGAAAATTCCGTGTGGGACACGGTTGGTGCTGTAGGAGCTGATGCAGCGTGCTCTACTTGCCTAATCGCCGCCACTTCTGGCCAGACTGTAGCCGATTGATTGGCAGTTGCTTGAGCAAAGCGATCAGCGGCGGTAGCCAACACGTCCAAGTCACTGTTCTCTGGAAGGAGAGACAGTGCGGTGCGGATTGTTTGTGGCAATCGCTGGAGAAATAGCGTTCGCAGAAGTCCGGTGTCTCCAGGATCTCCTGCCGCTGTCACTTCGTTGCGCATGTTGCGCAACAGTTGCGATGGTCGCTGATCACCTAACTGTTGATGGCGCAGCAGCGCTTCGAGTTTTGATGCGCGAGAGGTAGCCAGTCGTGAACGGAGTGCTTCGCAGAGTTCGGTGAATGTCGCAGTCTGTCGGCTGATGATGTCCTTTACTTGGACCGCGACCGGCATCGGAAGGTTCGCCGCGAGCATTTTGAGACGGCTGCGGCCATCGTCGATACCGGATACGTCGAACGCGATCTCCACTTGTGTGAGCCACAATTCGGGCTCGTCAGCGCAGAACGGTGGTAGCCGGAATGTCGTCAACGGCTTGGCTGTGGTTGTGAGATCCACATAACCGTCGGGCGACTGTGCCTGTGGTGTCGTGCCTCCGGGTTCTAGCATGCCGGTTGTCGGGGTCACCAGTGTAGAATTTGGATTTGGGTCCAATTCTATTGGGCCAAATGTGGCCTGCGTTCACCGACACGCGACCCGGCAATTTCCCTTCTTGAAGCAGGGCAACCCACGCCTCTGCTAGCCTGTTTAGGCCTGGGCTCAATCAGGACCGGTGTGCTCCGGGATCGTACTGCACCCGGAGCGAGCACTCTCACCTCCAGTGGGTGAGAGGCCTGAGCCAAGGGGAGAGAGGCAAGGAAGAAGGAAGAGACGGGTCCGTGGAATGCAATACTGGTAATACCGGAGCTACCAGCGTAAACTACCACCTATTACCCAACGAAAGGAGAGGGATAGCACAACACTTTCACTGTAACACGTATCACTGTATTCACTTCACAAAGTTCGACTGACTTGACGAAGCAAGGCATCGAAATTTACCCCATAATGGTGCTTAACTTGAAGCGGCCTAATGCAGGGCATAATGTTCACATAGTAAATGCACAAGTTTACACACATATAAATATTACACGTAGCGCAGCGACCAGGATTTGAAGCGTACATATATAGCAATGTAAAATAGTACAACGTGTGACAATCAATTGTATAATTAATATATAATCATGAAAAACATTTGCTGTATATCGTGCTATCAGACGTACTTATGTTACGCTATCGCACAGTCACAGTCTATAAGGTCGAAAATCGCGCATACAAACAGTGAATGTGTACACATGGCGCCATCTAGCGGTATTAGTACGACGCAACAGTTATGGACTGGGTCGCTACAACAGCATGGAACATGAACGGATAAATATCCCCAATAGCAAACATGCTCCAATAATAAAAACCAGCATGCATCGAAATCAAACCCTATAACTTCAATAAATAACAATAGATACCTGTCGATGTCCCCATTTTCACCAAGCAACTTGTTACTTGTTGTTGTTGTTGTTGTTCCTCAGGCTGTCTGGCCGAGCAACCTCGAGCTCCTGAGGAAAGACACGGCACCGACCGGGTTGTTCCACAGGTCTCTGATAGATGTAATTTTGTGTTGGCGTCTGAGTTGTGTGTGTGCTGTGCAGTGTTGCATGATGTGTGTGATGGTGTGTGGTGCTGAATTTCAATCTGGACAGGTGTCATCGATTGAGTCATTCAACCTTTTCTGATATGACAGAAGGGCAGGATGATGACCGCATCTCAACCTGGCCAGATGCACCTTGTTTTCGCGTGTGAGTGTGTTTTCTGATTTGTGTATGTCAGGTGGGTGTCTTTGTAGGAGTGTATTGTGTTGTAGTGAGTGTATGGCTTTCCGTGCGATCTCTGTGTGTATGTGTTTCTTGATTGATGTGCGTGGGGGAGCTGGTGGAAGTGATGTGAAAATTTGTCTGTGGTAAAGTGTGCTTGGTGTTGTTTTTATGTTTCTGTCTGTGTTGTCTTGTGTTGTGAGGTGATGTAGTGGATGTGCTGTGTTGGTTACTGCTGCTGCGAGTGTTTGTGTGCCTCTCATGTCTAGGTGGTGTGTCAGTTTGAGTATTTTGGTTTCGTGATGAAGGTGGTCTGCTGGTGTGGTAGCTGTGCATCCTGTGATTGTTCTGAGTGCGGTGTTTTGAAGTGTTTGAAGTGTGTTTGTGTGGCGTGTTGCGAGATTGCTAGCCCATGCGGGGCTAGCATATTCTATGACGGGTCGGATGTACTGTTTGTATATGGTGGTTGTGGTGTCTTTGTTGTGTCCGAAAGTTGTGTGAGAGAGTGCTTTCAGTGTGTTGAGGCGTGGAGTGACCTTGGTTTTAATGTTGGTGATGTGCTGTTTGAATGAGAGTTGTGTGTCGTATGTGACGCCTAGTATTTTTGGTGTGTGCGTGTGTGGGATGATAGTGTTGTTGATGGTGATTTGTGGTGTGTAGTTGTGTTCGGATGTCCAGTTGGTGATGAGTGTGGCTGTGGATTTGGCAGGTGCAATGTTCAGTTGGTTTGTGCTGAACCATTGTTGTAGTGTGTTGATGTAAGGTTGTAGTGTGTGCACTGCTGTGTCGGCGTGTCTGTGTGTGCTTGTGATTGTGATGTCGTCTGCATATGATGATATCTGTATGGATGGAGTGTTGGGTGCTGGCATGTCATGTAGGTATAGGTTGAATAGTGTTGGTGCTAAAACGGAGCCCTGAGGGACTCCGTTTGTTATGTTGCGTGTGTGAGATGATTGTCCATTGTACCTCACATGGGCGCATCTGCCAGCGAGGTAGTTGGCCAACCATCTCTTAGTGTTATTGTGAAGTGTGGTGTCTAGTATTTTGTTTGTGAGATTGTGTCGTGGAACTCTGTCGAATGCTTTGCTGATGTCTAGTGTTATGAGTAGTGTTCTGTGTGGTGGTTTTGTTGTGTTTATGTTACCCATCATGGTCTGTGTGAGTTTTGTGAGCAGTGTGGTTGTGGAGTGCAGTGATCTGAAGCCGTGTTGTGATTGTGATAGTGGGATTTGTGGTGTGATGAGTTTGAGTATGAGGCGTTCTGTGATTTTTGATGGTGTGCAGAGCAGTGTGATTGGACGATGTGAAGAAGGAAGCGTGGGGTCTTTGCCTTGTTTGTGTAGTGTGATGATGATGCCCGTTTTCCAGATGTGAGGTATTGTGTTGTGTGAGAAGCTGTAGTTGGATATGTTGGTAAGTGTCTGTATGCCTTGTGGACCAAGATGTTTTAGATGGATGTTACTTATTCCATCTGGACCACAGGCTGATGATTGTTTGATGTTGTGTATGATGTGTCGTGTCTGCGCATGTGTGAATGGTGTGTATAGTGGATCTGTGCTGAATTTGTGTTTACGTCTGATGATTGTCCTGTCTTTTTGTGTAGGAGTGATGTGGCTGATGTGTGAGTAGTGGTTAATGAGTGTGTTTGCTTGTTGTTTATTTGATGGTACAGATGATGTGTCGGTCGTGATGGCTGCGTGTGTGCGTGTTATATTGCTGTTTGAGAGTGTGATGCTTTTCAGTGTGTTGTATAGTTTTGTGGTGTTTGATCTGTGATCTAGTGTTTTTATGTAGTTGTGCCAGTTCAGTGATTTTTGTTCATGTATCTTGGTGTTGATTGTGGTGTTGAGTGCGTGTATTTGTTCGGATGTATTGTGTGAGTGTGGTGTCGGAAAGTGTTTCAGTGTGTCGCGTTGTTCGATGAGTGTGTGTATTTCTTGTGTAAAGTTTGGGTTGTGGTGTTTTCTGTGTCCTTTTGGGATGTGTTGTTTGTCTGCCTTGTGTATGATGCTGTTAAATGTTTGGACTGTTTTGTTTATGTCTGTGATGTCTGTTGTGTTGAGTTGCGTAAATGCTAGTTCCGTGTCGTGTGTGAATTGTGACCAATTGGCTTTTGTGTAATTTGTGTAAGTGCGTCTGGTTGTGTTTGGTGCAGTTCTGATTTTGGTGGTGATGACGATTGGAAGGTGGTCTGAGCCAAGCTCTTTGATCACCTTCCAAGTGGTTGTGTGAGTGAGATCCGGTGTGCAAAATGTGATGTCAGGTGATGTCGAATGATAGTGTGCCTGATGTGTGGTGTGAGTGTGTTGGTGAGTGTTGTTGAGAATGTAGAGGTGTTCTGTTTGTTGTAGTATGTCTGTGCCTCTGTTGGTGAGTGGATTGTGTGTGTACCAGGCAGGATCTTTGGCGTTGAAGTCACCGCCCAGTATTGTGTTAGGTGTGTTTGTGAGGTTGCGTATATCTGGTGTGTAGTTGCGAGGTACTGTTGGTGAAGTTTGTGGTGGAATGTATACGTTGATGATTGAAATGTGTGAGTGTGAGCCAGTGCGTATTTGTATCGATTGTTGTTCTGTTGTGGTGTCGTTTGGTGGTAGTAGTGTTTGTGTCTGTGTGCTGGTGTTTGTGTAGTTGATAGTACTGTGTATGAGTGTGATGAGGCCTCCGCCTCGACCGCTAGTGCGGTCTTGGCGGATGGTGGTATAGTTGTGAAAGGTGGGTGTTCTGTGGTGCTGTTGCAATTTTGTTTCCTGTATGAGTGCTATGTGAATGGAGTGTCGTGTGAGGAAGTGTGTTAATTCGTGTTTTTTTGTGTTGATGCCGTCGATGTTGAGCTGTAGAATGTTGATGTTGTGTGTGCGGTGTAAGTTGGTGTTTGTGCGAGTGAGAGTGTTGTTGAGATGTTGAGTTGTTGATGGAGGTGGTGGTGGTGGTGAGTGTGATGATGATGGCAGAACTGATGGTGATGATAGTGAGGATGGTGCTGATGGTGATAGTGATGCTTGTGAGGAGGACGAAGTTGTTGGTGAGTGTGAGGATGAACGAGTTGCATGTGAAGATGGGAATGATGGTGATGTCGGTGGTGCTGATGACCGCGATGATGTCGATGGTGATGAGACAGAGGTGACTGATGTTGGTGAATGTGCCAGTGTCGGTGTACGTGCAGGTGTTGTTGAGTTTGGTGTGCATGATGAGCAGATGAATGAGCTCGTGTATTGTGTGATGTTGTGGAGTGATGTGCATGTGGTGTGGCACCAGTTCAGGCAGGAGTTGCACTGAACTGAGCCTTTTGTGTGTCGGCGTGTAGTGAGTGGCTGTGTACATATGTGGCAGGTATATGTGTGTCTCGGGCCTGGATGTGGTTCTACGTCTCCTGCGAGTGTGAGCATACGAGAAATGATCGCGAGCGGATCACATCTCGACGCCCCCGCAGGAGACGGTGACATGCGTGGAAATGAAAGTGTGAGGCGAGCGGTGTTGGTACTGTGTCTGTTGTTTGTGTATGTGTAGCGTGGTGTCACGATTTGTGCCAGTTGCACTGAGCTGAAAAAAAAGACCTGTGGAACCCGGGTGACCGAAGCCGATCCCAGGAGCTCGACAGCCCCGCCGTTCTGGCGAGGCTGGAAGGGTTGTTGCTGCGGTTTGGCCTCCAGATAGGAGGGTGGTCCCACGACGTAGACGTCGCAGCTCCAGGACCTACTGCCACCGCGCCACCGCTTACTGCCACCGCTGCTTTACTGCTGCTTTAAGCTGCTTTACTGCCACCACGCCATACAGTAGACATGCACCAGGTTGGGTGAAAAATCTTGTTACTTGTTACTTGTTGTTGTTGTTGTTATTGGTTACTGCATATAGCACAGGTTAGGCTCAGATGCACCAGATGCATATATCTGCGAATGATACGCGTATTTTACAGCGTGCTTCATCTGGAAGTATCACCTATTTGAATGATATTCGAAGAAAAACAAAATCAGGAAAAATACGAGCAAACAAGAAGAACATCACTTCACTAGTTAAGTTCTGTTAAACATCACTTCACTAGTTCAGTTCTGTCAGAGGCGTGGTCATAATGGAGGCAATGTATTATCTGTACTCAGCAACAGCAAGCAGCGCAACAACTCACTCAAAATTCGCGACTGCGCACGCACACACTCCACTTCAGGATGGACACACAAGCATATATACAAATCAGACACAGTCATACGCAAGCGGGCGTACCAATGTAGTCACACACAATGCAAGCGAATTCTACACCCAAGGTCGGTTAGCGAATGCACAGGCCTGTAAAGACACGTTTACATCAACAAGTTCAATCCACTATTTACACGTTTATATAAACGATAAAAGTCGATTTCAGATTTGAACATTAAACGAAAAATACTCCCAGTAGCTAATATAAACTCAACACTAGCCCGCACCAAAAACAAACCCTATAACTTCAATAAATAACAATAGAAACTTGTTGATGTCCCCATTTTCACCAAGCAACTTGTTACTTTACTGCCACCGCGCCATACAGTAGACATGCACCAGGTTGGGTGAAAAATCTTAGAATTCCTTTCCAAATCCGAACACCATACAGTGAAAATCCTTCAAATCCCTTCAAATGCGTCAAATTTTGTACCGAATGCGTCGATGTCCCCGTTTTATCCATGTCCCCGTATTTACGTCCGATTCCGACCACTTTGCGCTACAATAGTCTGATCAGCGTCACATCGTCTTTAAATGTCAATCGTCAAGATTTTAAAAAAGGATAAAATATGAGTGGAAATGACTAGGATATGAAAAGCAAATGATTTAAAGCACATCACAGTTCCTCGGCAAGACCGGTCACAAAAACGTATTCAACCAAATGTTTGGTCAAATGCGGGTCGCTACTATTCAGCAAACTCGTCCTATTCCATGACATATTCTTATTGAGGCAGTATTCGCGCAATGGTTTACGACTCTCGGCATAGCAAATGCAATATAAAAGTATATGGTCGATAGTTAAAACGGCGTTACATCGAGAACAGTGAGGCGGTGGAGTACTTTCCATTAAAAGTACTTGTTTGAGTCTTGTTTGAGTGGTCGTTGGGTGTGGACGTGTTGATTGTCGCTCCTACTTTATGCTGTTTAATCTGTGTGTAGGCGTGTTGTTGTTACTTGAAAGTGGTCTCAGATAAACAGTAGGTAGAGATTGTGATCTGAGTGGTGCGCGTGGCGTCGCGTGCCTCTGTGCATCGCATCGCGTGCGGGTGAATTTCATGAAGAAATTTTCGTGCATTATTTACGCAGCGCATTAGTTTCACAGCAAAATCCATTAAAATATCGCAGAAGAAATTTCGCCAAATCCACGTGCGACATTGAATGTGGTACGTGCGGTAGTTGCAGGGAAATTAATTGATTAAGCGTATTGTCCCTCGCAAACTGCTAATATCTACAAGTAATAGGAATAGGGAGGAAATAGTGCCTCATTGGATATGGCAGCATCAAGTGCCAAGAAAAAAACGTGCAAGGACTGCAATGAGAAGCATGACAAAATTATGCATCTACAACACATGGTTGAAGAGTTGAAGGAGATGAACAAGGATCTGATGCGAAAACTGTCAAACGATGAACAGCTGGGGGAAAAACTGACTGAAGTGATACAAAAAGTGAACAAACTGGAGAAGAAAATGGATTCGCGACAATGTGAGAGTCATATGGGAAGCGAGGCTGCGGCGCGGTGTTGCATGGATGAAAATCATCGTGCTACGACGGAACCTCTAGGTGACAATGTATTGCGAAGCTCAACGGGAAGCGCGTGGTTGGATGCCGCTAAAAAAGGTAAGAACCTGTTGATAGTGAAATCAAAATCTGTTGAAGCTGGCATGGTGAATAAGTCGCATGTGAAATCTGTCATTCAAAATGTGCAAGCTCAAAACACGAAGTTCACAAGAAAAGGGAATATTATAATATATTTCCAGAACAGAAATGAACGTGATGTGGCTGTGGAGAAACTGAAGGATGTTGAAAATGTGACAACGAAAATTGTGAAAAAGTTAGAACCCAAGATAATGATATGCAATGTGAACACGGAGGAAGATGGAGAAAACATTGTTCGCAATATTATTACAAGAAACCCAGCACTTGAAGAAATTGAAGACGCTGCAAAAAAGATGGAGGTGGTTTTCAAAAAACCAGCCGCGGGTAAGACACACCACTACATTGTAAAGTGCAACCCTGAAATCAGAAGAGCCGTGGCTAAACAAGGTGACAGACTGCGATTGGAGTGGGGCATCTACAGAGTTCTGGACAGATTCTATGCACTGGCGTGTTACCATTGTCAGCGATTTGGCCACATTGCGGCTAATTGTTCTGCTAAATCTGCTGGTGATGGCCCGTATTGTTTTCGGTGTGCGGGCGCTCAAGATTCAAGGAGCTGCACGTCGAGCGTGAAAAAGTGCATCAACTGTGTAAGATTCAGTAGAGAAAACGTCGGACATTGCTCAAATGACATGTGCTGCCCGTCAATGCAACAAGAAATGGCGAATGTACAAACAAAAACAGATTATGGCCAGTAATTCGTCTAGTGTGAAATGTGGCTTAGTCAACATTCAGTCGGTATGTAATAAGTAGGGCTGTCAAAAGTTAATAAAGTTACTTTTTCACCTAAAGGTCACTTTTTCATAAGCTACCTAAAACTGCATGAAAAAGTTGTGTACGATAATTATTAAAAAAGTTATTAGGTTACCAAAAGTTACTTTTTTATCGTTAGGTTACTTTTTTGCTTTTAAGGTTACTTTTTTATCGTCAGGATACCTTTTGTTATTTTTCTTGGTATTAGGTAAGTTTACCACGAAATTTGGTGACTTTTTGCAGATAAGAGGCACAAAAACGTATATATGACGATAAAATAGGAAATGAGATGGAATATTAGGTCTGAAGATCAAGAAATGTCAAAATTTCTGCTGTTAGGATTTAGCAATTGATATTCAGCTTAATATCCGTGCTACTCGATATTTATACGTTTTTGGGTACGCAGGATAGTGTAATTCCATTTTAGGAAATGTCCACGAACCGGAGGGTGTCGTGAGATGTTTGGAGCGTGGTATAGTACGATGTGTGATCTCTCTATACCAGATACTGCACTGTAGCACTTGACAGTACGTATTCACTTGAACAGGAATTTTTGCACGTGATTTTCTGGGCGTGAGATAGCGCCATTATCCCACGTTTGACATATGGGAGGACGGAGGGCATTAACACATGCAGTGTTTACGCTACTGTAGTAAGTGCTATTTGATAAAAAGTTCCATTGAAAAAATATAAAGAACATTATTGCGACCATTACTAAAAATATTTTCATTTGCAATTAGTGTATTTCGCATTTGTATGAGCTTTCCACTTAAAATTATATTTTGATGGTTATGCTCCTTTTTTCGATGTTAGCTAAATTATGTTTAGTAACTTTTGGTTGTTTGTTGTAAAAATGGTACCAGATCGGAGAGGGTGGAAAAGTAGTACCAACTCGGAAAGATGATAAAAAAGAAGGACTGGTGTATTTTCTTCCTTCAGAACTGCAAACAGAAATTGACCTTTTTTGAAGGAGGTTATTTTTAGGTTACCTTTTTATTGGTTATTAGGTTAATTTATATGTTCACAAACAAACAACAAACAAACCGTGTATTTCATATAGCGCACTAATCAGCAAAGGCGTGATAAAAATGTGATAAAACGAAACAAAAGTGATAATAACTATAAAACTCAGGTTATTTTTAGGTTACTTTTTAGGTTACCTTTTCTCGAAAATAAAGTTACTTTTCTCTGATTTTTAGGTTACTTTTTTATAGCCCTAGTAATAAGACTATTGATATTTCACAGCTGTTAATGGACGAGGGTTATATAGTATTGGCACTCACAGAAACCTGGTTGACCAGTAATGATATGGCAATTATTACAGAAATGACTCCTAATAATTTTATTTTTCTTCATAAGCCCAGAACAAACGGTAAAGGGGGTGGAGTGGGTATCTTTGTATCCAATAAATGCTCTAAAGTGATGCAGTTGAGTTCCGCTAATATACAAAGTTTTGAGCACATGCAGTGTGCTTTAGAAATGGGGAATACAAAAATTATTATTACCGTGGTGTATCGTCCGCCAAATCTCAAACTAAGCTTGTTTTTAGAAAAATTCAGGATGTATATAGAGTCTTTAGACATGGTTTCATATCACCATATGGTATGTGGAGATTTTAATATTTGGTTTGATGATGCTTACAACTATTATGCAAATGAGTTCAAAAACGTCCTAAATAGTTACGATCTTTCTAATCATGTGTTAGAACCGACGTCAAAAACCGGTCACATTCTGGATCTTATTATTTCGGGAAATAAATCAAATTGTATCAGTAATGTCACAGTTGATAATATTCATCGAATATCATCTGTTCATAAGATAGTTTATTTTTTCTTACCTGTTCATAGTGGATCCAATAATGTACGAACGGTGCTTTGCAGAAAAATTGACAGCCTGGACCCTGCGGCGTTAATTTTTAATACAATAAACAGTCTAGACCATATGCTTTATACAAATTGTGTGCATGTAATGTCCATGTATCAGTGCTCAACTTGTCTTTTAGGTAAGTTCAATGAGGTCGTGAAGCATGAATACAACTCACAGTGTCCTCAAGTCCACAGGACAATTTTTGACAGACCATCAGTTCCCTGGTTCAACAAGGAGGTACTGCGGGCAAAGCGCTTGAACAGAAAAAAAGGAAAAATTTGGCGTAGAAAAAAAGAAAAATTTTGGCGTAGATCACAGTCTGAAGATGCACACAGTGATTATCGTGTGGCACGTCTTCACTTAAACAAATTAATCATGCAGCAAAGAAAGAATATTATACCAGAAAAGTGAGTGAGGCAGGTGATGATATTGGAAAGGTATATAATATTCTGAAAAATATTTCAGGAATGAAGAAAATTGCAAAATTACCTCAAGGATATAAGGAAAAAGAATTAGCGGATAAATTTGCAATATATTTTACTCAAAAAATTACAAAAATTGTAAATGAAATAGCATATATTGGAAATTATGTTCATGATGGGGTAACAGAGATGAATACAAGACTGGAAACATTCTCTGCCAGAAATATTGTTGAGGTGAGGAACATATTGAGATCAGTTAGGCGAACTTATTGCTTATTGGACCCCATTCCTATGGTTCATCTATATAATGCAGTCTTCCGAGCGCGGTGTTGGCGTGCGCACGCGACCGGGGCTCGTCCTCATTCGTGTTATAGTGACTGTGTTATAGTGTTTCGGTGTTCAGTGTGTCATAGTGTTTCAACGTGTTATTAGTGTTTTGTGTTATAGTGTTTCAGCGTAGTGTCTCAGTGTTTCAGTGCTTCCATGTGTTGTAACAGTGACATCGTGCTGTATTGTTTGATGTATTATTGGCTGTTGCTGCGAGTGCTCGATCTCGCTCGACCATCAGAGCACCCATGGCGCGCAAATTCTCGCCAGTCAGCTGAGTGCACGCGAGTAACAGGTAACTCAAGGTGGCGACGGCGGGTTCAACAACCCAGCAATGGCGCAGTGACCGCTAACCTGACAACTGCGAATAGTGTGACGTGTAAATTGCGCATACGCAAACACAGGCGTGGCTGTCGCGGTCAAGGTCGCATCAGATGTACCAGGCGCGGTGTTATACCGGAGTCAGGCACAGCAGGGAACTGTGAAGTGACGCAATTGCTCACCCCTCTATCGGTTCTTCCGGCACTGTCAACTCAGTATATCCACGTAGTTGTCGGGAATCGCCCTGAACTTGCTGCTGCTTGTAGACCTCCACAAGAGCTGGTGAAAGTCCAATGTGTAGCACCTCGGCGCTGTGGCGGCGCCAGTCGGAACAGCACCCTGCGAGTGGGCCATTTGAACGCTCGTTCTCTCATACATAAACTGGAAGAACTGAATGCCTTTCTTTATAAGCATAATGTGGATGTCTTGTGTGTGTCAGAGACGTGGCTGAAAAGTTGCGTTCTGGATTGTGCCCTCATAGTGCCGGGTTATAGTACGCTCCGTAATGACAGACCCCACAAGCGAGGTGGCGGAGTGGCTATAATGGCGCGCGACCGCTACACGGTCAAAATGAAAGATAAATCCAAGACGAGTTCTGCAGGAGAGAGTTTGACGGCTGTCATATCCGGGCCTGGTATCGCTGCTACAACAGTTGTGGTCATGTACCGGCCACCTGACGCCCAGCTGAGCAAATCCATTGCCGACTTCGAACGGCTCGTCAGCTTGTCCATCGCACTGGGAAAACCGCTGATACTTGTGGGCGATGTGAATTTCAACTGGCTGGACGAGTCGGGCGAAGTTGAGAGGTATCGTGGGCTCCTGAACGATTATTCGCTGTCACAGCTCATTAAACAGCCAACATACCCCAGTGGGTCATCACTGTTGGACCACATTATCACAAATGTGTCAGGTGAAAATGTTCACAGCGTCTCTGTGATTGACACCCCATTCGCCGATCACTTACCGATTTTCGCGGACTTCAAGGCCAGATTGAGAGTCAAGAAACCGCCGCCGACACTCTGTCGTCCATGGAGCTGCATCAACTGGGACGAACTCTGTGTACGCCTGTTGAATGCCGACTGGCATGGCCTGGAACAGAGTGACTGTGTAGATGGCATGGTGGACTGTTTCATGGAAAACTGGAGTGCATGTCTTGATGTATCGTGTCCAATGAAGATGAAAAGACACCACAAAAGTCACACACCATGGGTCTGCCAGTCAGATGAAATAATGTCGCTGAGAGAAAATCGCGACAATTGCTACAGGCGATGGCACAGAGCACGCCAGACAGCAGACGAAGACAGCCAGATTGTGACCCAGCTCCGTGATCAATACCACATAGCACGAGACAGGGTTAAATCTGCGATCTGTTCGGAGCAACGGAAATTCCTGGTGGCTGAAATGCAAACCAGCTGTTCAAGCTTCTGGACGGCCATCAGGAACAGAGTGATCAGGAGCTCATCTACCAAAACGGCCTCAGCGATGGACGAGAGACGAGCCGACGAGCTAAACGAGCACTTCTTGTCGGTGACTCAGCAGTTGGCGACGTGTGCTGAGAGGAGAGCAGACAAAAATTTCGCGTCCCGACCGCCCACAGTCTGCAGTGCCTCGTTTCGTGGACACAGCATCACTCTCCCGGAACTTAGCAGCGTGGTCCAACGCATGAAGTCTGCATCTTCTGTCGGGACTGACGGTATACCACTCTTCGCCATCAAGCGCACATTCGCTGTCGTCGGCCCGATTCTGTTGAGGATTGTCAACTGTTCTCTGCGATCCAACAGATTTCCACAGCAATGGAAAATTGCTGTAGTCGTGCCCATACCAAAAACGCCGAATGCGTCCGACAAAAACGATCTTCGCCCCATATCACTTCTGTGTTCACCGTCGAAAATTCTGGAGAAGGTCTACTGTGCCCAGCTGTCGAACTATTTTTCAGAAAATTGTCTCTTGTACAGCAGGCAGTACGCGTACCGCTCCTCTCACTCAACAGAGCATGCTCTCCTCGATATCATTCAGCACGTCACTGACGCCATCGAAAACAAAGAAGTGACGCTGCTGGTATCATTAGATTTGAGCAAAGCCTTCGACACGGTGGACCACAGTCAGTTGTGCGACAAGTTGTCATGGTATGGTGTGCAGAGCGACTGGATCGACAGCTACTTGACCGGACGGCGGCAGTTTGTGCGCGGTGGAGGTGAGGTGTTGTCTGTGCCGATCGGTGTACCGCAAGGGTCATCTCTGGGGCCTCTCCTGTTCGTCATTTACACTAATGAGGTCGCCAGCTTCATGACGAATGGCAGGCTCATATCTTATGCAGATGACACTCAACTCATGTGGTCAGCACCACCAGCCAGACTCGCCGAGACACTGCACAGTGCTGAGGCGTGCCTCGATCAAATATGCGAATGGTACACAAAAAATGGCATGACTTTGAATCCAAAAAAGACTCAGCTGATGGTACTGGGAACCAGGGAGCTGTTGAGGAGAGTTGGAGCTGTCCAGATGAGCGTCGCAGGGGAACCTGTTAACAGCCAGCCCTCCATGAGACTGCTCGGTGTTTCGCTGGACCAGGCTCTCAACTGGGACGTTCACGTCGGTCAGATGGTCCGCGGCTGTAACGCGATGGTGTCGACGCTCTTCAAGCTGCGAGGATCACTCACCTCGTCTACGCTCAAACGTCTGGTGGAGTCTCTGGTCTTCCCCAAGCTGAGGTACTGTGTGTCGGTGTGGGGCGGGGCCAATCAGCAGCAAATGTCGCGGGTGGATTGAGTGCTGAAACTAGCAGCTAGACTGGTCTCCCTAAAGGGCAAACGTGACGGTGTCTCGTCCTTTCTGCAGGAATCGGGCTGGTCCACAGCAAGAGACGTCGTCCGGCGCCATGATGTCAGACTCGTCATCCGGATGCTGAAGGACAGCGATGCTCCTGATTCGCTGCGTTCCCTTTTTGTGCACCGCAGCCAAGTCACAGCGAGGAAAACTCGTGCAACGTGTGCCGGAGCGCTGGAGTTACCCAAGACTAGACTCAGCTGCACGCAAAAATTTTTTGCCTACAGAGCGGCCGCAGCCTACAATGACGTCCTCTCATTGAGATAGACATATGTGTGCTCATCTAGTCTATGATATTTAGTTGCTTTTACTGACTCGGTGGACTTTTGTTTTTAACTTTTTCGACCTGTATGTTGTCCAGCGTTTTTATAGTTTAATCATTGATATAATTGACGTTATGGACTCTTTTACTCTAATTGACATTCATGCACTGTTCAATGTCTTCATACACTTCATATACTTCATATCTCTTCATTATTTGCAATTAACATTTTTTGACTTATATCCCTCACTTATATATATGTTGTCTGGTTGTGTGCGTCTAATTTGTTATTTGTGTGTATATCGTGTGTGTACTGTTTCATTGTGCTGTAACGATGTCTGTAATAACCTATTTTCGGATGGACATTGAAATAAATAATAATAATAATAATAGCACCGATTTTGCCAACTTATTATTAGTATTCACCGCTATTATAAATGCTACCTTTGAGAATGCGATTTTTCCTGAAGATGCGAAACAGGCTGTAATTAAGCCAATTCTCAAAAATGCGCAAGATCAGAAAAGATCCTCAAGAACTCAGCTCTTATAGGCCGGTTTCAAAAATAATGTTTTTGTCCAAGGTTATTGAGAGGGCTATGTTGAATCAGATTTCAGCGCATATCAATGAAGTTGGGGCGTTACCGGATGAACAATCAGCATTTCGGACATTCTATTTCACAGAAACCACCCTATGTTCAGTAACGAATGACTTACTCTGCATGATGGACAGTGGCAAGTGTGGCCTGATTCTTCTTCTAGACCTCAGCGCTGCATTTGACACGGTCGATCACCAATTACTTTTAAAGGATTGTTTCAATGTTGGAATAAAGGGAAAAGCATTAGACTTAATTGCATCTTATTTAACAAACCGAAGTTACTGTGTGCAAATTGGAAATGAAAGCTCAGGCAAACACTTTCTGCAGAGAGGCGTTCCTCAGGGAAGTCTTCTTGGACCTTTGCTTTTTTCTATTTATACTGTTGGGCTATCGAATATAATAACTAAACACGGCATAAAATTCAAATTATTTGCCGATGACACACAAATTTACATGTCGTTTTCCAATATTGAGTCAACGCAATGCTTATTGGGTCAAGTTATAGATGACATAAAGCAGTGGATGTCGTATAAGAGACTGAAACTTAATGAAGAAAAAACTGAGTGTCTGATCTTAGCAAAGAGGTGTACTCGTAGAACACTTCAAATTCCAAAGTTAAACTTGAATCAGATTGAGTTGGAGGTAGTGGATACGAGAAATCTGGGTGTCATTATTGACTCATCACTATCACTTGAAAACCAAGTAGCAAATGTGGTCAGAAGAGCGAATTTTCATCTGAAAAATATTGCTTTTCTGAAAAAATACCTTGATGAAAAATCTGTGAGATTATTGGTGCAAAATCAAGTGATATCAAGATTAGATTACTGCAATGCTTTGTATTACGGACTACCCAATTACCTATTGAGAAAGTTGCAGATTGTTATGAATAGAGCAGCTAGATTGATTAAGGGAGTTTCACCTCGAGAGCATGTCACACCAACTCTAATAAAGCTGCATTGGTTGCCAATAAAGGCTCGCTTAATATTCAAAATTTGTGCTTTGACCTATCAAGTACTGTGGACTGGAAAGCCGGAATATCTGAGAAGTTGCATCGAATTTTATTATCCAGATACTGAAGTGCGTTTAAGATCTACATCGAACACGAATAATCTAGCCCATCAAAGAAGTCAGTCTTTACTCGGTTCAAGAGCATTCAAATATTGTGCACCAGTGCTATACAATAAATTGCCAAACTATATCAAAATCAGCTTGAATATTAAAATATTCAAGAAAAGACTGAAGACATTCATGTTTAATGAGGCATATGATCTGGTCAATCAGGTTATAAGAGATGACTTCAAATGTTGATTCTTGACTTGGTCTGAATATTGAAATGTACGTCTTATTATTGCCGACTGATTGATGGCTGCTGATGGTCTTCATAATATGTTCACCATCACATGTGTTGATTGTTTCAAGCCTGTCTGTTTAACCTGATATTGTTGCTCTGTTTGGGATCTACTTTATAAATTGATTGTGTATATGGTTGTTGCGTATGTGTGTTGTTTATTTTGTGTAAATGTATATGTGTATGCGTGTGATAATTTTGCTTGTATGCTCGTACTTATGTGCAACCTTGTGTATATGTGTGTATGTATGTATAGGTACATGCATGTGTGTGTGTGTGTACGAGTCAGTGTATATCTAAATGTTGTGAAGTTTGTTACTGCTGCTGCAAATTATTGCTACCTTGATGTGCTATGTCCTATATAAATTGTGGTTCTGCGAGCTCCTCCGGAGGAGTAGAACTAAAATATTCATAAAGAATAAAGAATATAGAATAAAAACCCGTGAGTCAACCTTGAGTGGCCTATACGCAGTCTGGGCAGTAATACTTCTATTCTCCGTGGTAGAACAGCTGTCACTGACCAGGGACCAACGTCATTGGTGACCTCGCCCAGTTTGTATTGATGCCGTTCTTGCTGCCAGCGAGTCTTGACAAATTGCCGAATATGGTTATCCACGATGGCATCTGTAATCGACTTATTTAAAGGATAGTTTTGTATCGTGATCTCCTGGAGAGCGCATTTAGCCTCTGCATCCGCTAATTCGTTGCCAGTGATTCCTCGGTGAGCTGGCACCCACATAAAAACACAGGATTTGCCGTTCGTCACAATTTGTCTATATAGGTCTAAAATTCGATGGTGAATAAAATCGAGTGATGAATGATTGGATACATGTTGAAGTGCCGCCTTAGAATCTGATATGATGAAAAACTTTGGGTAATGTTGAAAGCTCGCAAACTCAACTGCTTTGTAGATGGCATACAGTTCCGCGTGAAACACAGTGGTGTAGGACGGCAGGCGATAGCGAAAAGTTTGCTGTTGCTCAGGTGGCACGTTTTTCACTATGACCGCGCATCCTACTCTGTCTTGCCACTTCGACCCGTCAGTGTAAACGTCTACCCAGTCCTTGTTTTGGTGATAAAACTCGGCGAACCTATCGCGAACTTCGAGGTCTGTATGTACGCCCAATTTCTCCTGACATAGGCACGTTGTCACGGGAATGTGTGTGACCCAAGGTGCAGGAGGACGGTGTACCTCAGTTTGATTTTCACTCGGTATCGGAACGTTCATCTCAATCGATTTTGCTAAAGCTCGCCTCGAAAATGTGGATGCAAATACACGATGTCGCCGACTGCGCAGATGAGATGGAATTGGATGAAAATTTAAAATTCGACGGATAAAATGACCTTTTCTAATGAGAATTTTAAAAGCGTACCTCAGGATAGTTTTATTTCTCCTCACTTCAAGAGCGGGGATACCAGTGTATGCACGTAAAGCTCCGACCGGTGATGATCTGAAAGCCCCAGAAATGATTCTGAGACCTTCGTTCTGGACGGTCTCTAGCTGTTGTAAAACTGACGGACTCGCCGCTGAGTAGACCTGCGCACCGTAGTCAATGACCGGCAATACGAGGGTCTTGTATATGCTCTCGAGCACCGACGTACTTCCGCCCGCGTACCGATTGCCCGCGATAACACGCATTATATTAAGTCTCTTGGCGCATTGTGTCTTCAAATGGCTCACATGTTGCCGCATATTGAGTCTCTTGTCAAGAATAACTCCGAGGAATTTATGCGACTGTTGGTAAGGAATTTCTTTGTCTGCCACTGTAAGTATGGGACCCTCTTGAAAACTATCAATCGCATACATTACGGCGGCAGACTTCCTTCCAGAAAACCTGAGACCATTTGTGCTCGCCCATTGTGTCAGACCGTTTAAAGCTTCTTGCATAATAGAAAACATTTCATACACCTCACTACCTCGGACCCATATAGCACAGTCATCAGCATAAAGCGAATACGAGACTCCCGTCGGTATGCGATCAAACATGTCATTAATCATTAAATTGAATAAAAGAGGAGATAAGCAGCTGCCCTGAGGCAGGCCCTTTGCTGACGCATGCCAGTCAGACAGGACACTGCCCAGCCTCACCTGAAACCACCTGGTACCTGTGATAAAATTTCTTATATATTGTGCCAATTGGCCTCTGAAACCCATATGATGACGTTTGCGGAGCAAAATATCTGGGGAAACACTGTCGTAGGCATTGATAAGGTCCAGATACACGACCAGTGTGCACTGTCTGGCCCCAAAACCCAGCCTGATGTCGTTTTCGAGACGCAAAATTTGGTCAATGGCGGCACAACCAGGGCGAAATGCACTCTGGTGGTCATCGATGATATGATGGTGTAATAGGTATTCGTATTGTGTATGTACAGTGTGATGAAATCGTGTAACCGCGTAGGTGTGTTTGTATGTCTGTATGTATGTGTATGTTCAAGTGCGCGAATGGTGTCCTGCTCTTTTCCATGAATGCGAGTTACCGTGTATGTGCGTGTATATGTCTGCGTGTGTGAGTGGTTCATGTGACTTGGCTTGTCACATGACTCGAGTACTTTGTGCTGATTGGTCGGTGTACTTTGACATTGTGACGTGTGACGCCTGTGCGTGTGGCTGAAGCGAGCTACAATCAGTCTGGTTTTGAGCGTTGTGAATGTTGGTGGTGTTCGTGTGTTGGTGGTGTATTTGTAATTGTGGTTGGTGCTAGGCCACAAAGTGTTTATTGTTTATTATAAGTTTTGTTTTCAAGAGTGCATTTCAGTGCTATCATTTCATTGTCGTCATCATCTTCATTGAATACATCTCTATTTACTCTACAAGCTATTTCGGCAATAATCATCGCAATGTCTATCGAAGAATCGAAGGCTCCTCTGCATGTCCAGTCGTCTTTCGATGTGAAGTTGATTCCGGAATTTCGTGGTGACGTCGGTGAAAACGTATCAGAGTGGCTAAGTCGTCTCAAGTTGACCTGTCGTCTGCATGGAGTGCGGGACCTGGTTTCAGTTGTACCACTGAGACTATTCGGTCACGCATACAAAGTGTATGATCAGATTCCCGAGAACGACAAGTTTGACATCGAAATAGTGGAGAAGACATTGCGCGACGCTTTTGATGTCGATTCGTTCACAGCGCACGAGCTGCTGCAGCGTCGTCGCTTGCAGCCGTGCGAACCAGTGGATACATATCTGGCAGACATAAAAAGGCTTGCTCAAATTGCGGGAGGCATGAGCGAAAAAACTATATCAGGAGCGTTTCTTTTTGGGTTACCTGAGCACGTGAGGTCATCTCTGAGAAACAGTGCAAGGATAGAGACTCTCAGCTTGCATCAGTTGTTGGAGAGAGCAAGAATGCTTGTTGCAGATAATTGCCGCACAAGCAATGTAGCAGCTGCCACCGTTGGCAAAGCATCAACCGGTAGCCGTACAAATCGCCGAAGTCGAGATGTCATCTGCTTCAAGTGCGGAGAATCAGGCCATTTTGCCAGGGGATGCGCCGGATCTTTTCGCAGAGAGAATTTGATCAAAGATGGTAACACCCGTGTAGTGCGATGTTACCGATGTGGCAAGACCGGTCATGTAAGCCCAAGATGTCCGGGAAACGACAACGGAGAAGCAGCGAATGCGCCGGCTCCTTCTCCGCAGCATCACTGAGTGTTTCCGCTCCTACGGCGCACATGCGTGTCAATGGTATGTATTGTGATGTCTTGGTTGATACTGGCTGCAGTAAATGTTTGATATACGCTGCACTATGCAGAGAGCAATTAAAGGCATATACTGATCTAGTTCTGATCAACGGGTCTAGACAAGCATGTGAAGGTGTGACAAGTGTGCGACTGCGGGACGCATTTGGTCGTGTAGTTATTGTTGAAGCTATTGTTGTGAATTTTCGTCTCTTGAATTTCAATTTTGTTCTTGGTATGAATGGTGTAAGATCATTTGGTGGTGTCGCAGTGAATGGAGATGGACAGGTCAAGTTTGGACCCACCGATTCACACCGACAGTGTACAAGCCAGTCTCTGATAGAGCCAGCTGCAGGATTGGTGATTACGGCACCCAGAAGTGTATTGTTGGAACAGAAGGATTTTACAGTTTATTTTGACGAACAACATCTCACATGGAAAGCTGCATGGAAATGGCGGTCCACTGAGCCTGACTACCTTCATAACAGAGTAGCTACGTACAATGTGAAGCAGTGTGCTCGTCGTGAGTATGAAGACGAAATTCAGAAGTGGATAAACAATGGCTGGCTAAGAGAGTATGATGAGCAGGAGATGGGTCCTCCAAAAGGCTTAATCCCCCTCATGGCGGTTATTCAGCCCAATAAGAACAAAGTCCGGCCCGTGTGTGATTTCAGAGAGCTGAACGACCACATTACATCGTACACAGGGTCCGCTGATGTGTGTGCAAATAAGCTGCACCATTGGCGGCGCCGTGGCAGTAATGCAGCAGTGCTGGACTTGGAAAAAGCATATCTGCAAATTCACGTCGAAAAGGAGTTGTGGCCATATCAGACAGTGATATTTGACGGCAAGCGATACTGCTTAACGAGGATGGGTTTCGGTCTGAGTGTGGCACCCGCCGTTCTGCAGACAATACTGGATTATGTGTTGAAGCAAGATGAGTGTGTGAGCGCAGGGACTTCCGCATATCTGGATGATATTTTTGTTGACCTCAATGTAGTCAGCGCGGAAAAGTAGCGTGGTCATCTTGGAAAATATGGTTTGGTGAGCAAGAAACCGGACAACCTGAGAGATGGTGCTCGTGTGCTGGGTCTGAGAGTGTCGAGAAAGAATGGAGATATGGTTTGGAGTCGAGACAACAAAATCGACCCACCACCGGCAGATCTAACGCGCCGAAACGTATTTTCGTGGTGTGGTAAGCTGGTAGGCCACATGCCGGTCTGTGGCTCACTAAGAATTTTGACAGCGTTTGCTAAACGGCGAGCCAATCAGCTTACAAAAGGCTGGGACGACCGAATTGACGACGATAACCAAATTCGCGATATGTTAGCCTTCATCGACAAACAAGTGCGGCAAGTAGATCCTGTGGGAGGCCACTGGAGTGTCAACTCAAAAAAGGCAACAATATGGACCGACGCAAGCTCTTTGGCACTCGGAGTTATGCTCGAAGTCGACGGAGATATTGTTGAAGACGCCTCGTGGTTGAGATCAGACAAGACAGCTCACATAAATATGGCGGAACTGGACGCTGCAATTCGCGGGATCAATATGGCGGTGAGCTGGAATATGACCAACCTCCTGATCAAATCCGACTCTGTCACAGTGTGTCGATGGATTAGCGACATTTTGAGCGGTAGGACGCGGGTGCGCACCAAGGCACAGAACGAGCTGTTGATTCGTCGCAGATTAAACATAGTAAAACAATTAGCCGACGAACTTGAATTGATAATTGATGTGGAGCTGGTACCATCAAAGAAAAACCGCGCCGATTTGCTGACTCGTGTGCCGCAGAAATGGCTGACTGAAAGTGCTTCTGCCGCTGCAACCGTTGTACCACGTGATGACACGGTGAACATACGCAAAATTCACGAGCGTGCCGGACACCCTGGCGTGCGGAGAACACTATTTTTTGCGCGGAGGGAGTGTTCTTCTCCGGTATCCAGAAGACAAGTGAAAAACGTGGTGGCGAGTTGTAACACTTGCCGATCAATCGATCCTGCCCCGCAAAAATGGCCAAGAGGTGAGTTATCAGTTGGAGAGATATGGCACAGACTCGCTATAGACGTCACACACTTTCAAGGTCAAGAATATCTGTCCGTGATTGACTGTGGACCATCAAGATTTTCTTTGTGGCGATTGCTGAGGCGATCCGACTCTGATAATATCACGAGACACCTTGAAGAGATGTTCCTTGAGCGAGGTTTCCCCACTCAGCTATTGTGTGACAATGCGACTATATTCAGAAGTCAGCAGTTTCTAGCATTTGCAGCAAAGTGGAGTATAGAGGTGCGATTGCGAGCGGCGTACAGACCCAGTGGCAATGGTATTATAGAAAGGAATCATCGTACTGTGAAGGTGATTGCTGCTCGCAAGAACTGTTCCATCGGTGAAGCTGAGCATCTATATATTACGAGTCCTTTCAGTGACCGCAAGGGAACGCCTGCACACGTACTGTACAACTATCAATGGCGTGATATTGTGGACGAACAGGGAGCTTGTATGACGCCGCGTCAGAAAACTGATGCATTTGACACCGGTGATCCAGTGTGGGTGCGCAACAGTGGTACGAGGTGCACTCAACCGTCTGTCGAGGGTCGTGTTACGGCGGTGGCGTCTGACCAGGTGGTCGAGGTGGACGGCATGTTGCGTCACGTGCGCGACCTCAGACCTCGTAGCGGCGACGACGGTGATGCTGTGTCTGCAGAAGCCAGTGAATCGGTGAGTCACAGCCGCCCTACGCGACAGAGAAGAGCTCCTGCCTGGCACCGTGACTATGTTATGCACTAATTTTAATTATTGATTGCCTGTATCATGTGTAGGTTTTTGTTGCCGCTGTATTGGTTCGATTATGTATTGTATTTGATTGGTGTGAACACCATGGGGGCCTGTAATAGGTATTCGTATCGTGTATGTACAGTGTGATGAAATCGTGTAACCGCGTAGGTGTGTTTGTATGTCTGTATGTATGTGTATGTTCAAGTGCGCGAATGGTGTGCCTGCTCTTTTCCATGAATGCGAGTTACCGTGTATGTGCGTGTATATGTCTGCGTGTGTGAGTGGCTCATGTGACTTGGCTTGTCACGTGACTCGAGTACTGTGTGCTGATTGGTCGGTGTACTTTGACATTGTGACGTGTGACGCCTGTGCGTGTGGCTGAAGCGAGCTACAAGCAGTCTGGTTTTGAGCGTTGTGAATGTTGGTGGTGTTCGTGTGTTGGTGGTATATTTGTAATTGTGGTTGGTGCTAGGCCACAAAGTGTTTATTGTTTATTAAAAGTTTTGTTTTCAAGAGTGCATTTCAGTGCTATCATTTCATTGTCGTCATCATCTTCATTGAATACATCTCTATTTACTCTACAGATGGGTTTCCATCAGGTACGAGAGTCTATGTGCCACCATGCGCTCCATCGTTTTGCCCAAGCAACTTGTGAGTGTGATTGGTCTATATGACGCAGAGGTATTCTTTGGTTTATTTCTTTTGAGGATTGGCGAAATGATACTCTCTTTCCAGGAAGGTGGAAATATCTGTGAGGTCCAGATGAGATTAAAAAATGATACAATACGGTTGATAAAATCTGATGGAGCATGTTTTAAAAATGCGTAGTGAATATTGTCTGGGCCAACTGATGTGTGCCCGGACTTGGCTATTGCACTGGTGAGTTCATGTTTGGTGAAAGTGTTATTATATGCCAGTTGATATGGAGTTTCGAAGGCTGAAGATGGCAGTGTGAGACGTGGCATAGCTTGACCACCCGAGACGTCACTGGTGTCGGCTGCGGTGATTTTCTCGAAATGGAGAGCCAGCGCATTTGCCACCGCTTTCGGCTCTCCCACGCTGACCCCGTTGACACTGCTGTGACGCCGGTTGCTGTATTTAACCACGTCACTGTCAGCGCTTATGGGCGGCTGGTTAATTTCGCCACAAGCAATAACCGATCAGAGTTTTAGTTGTATTTACCACATGAGAGCACAATGACACGATACAAATATATACAAAATACAAGTGCAACATAAGAAACACAGACACGCGCAAAGTAAAACAAGTGGGGCAATGCGCAGCCGGCAACGGTGCTACATAAACGCGGCCTAACTAACAGTATAATATGCGTGTAATAATGGGCAATAGCGGGCAAGGAACGAGTGAGCAGCAGAAATACACACCTTGCTCTAGCGTCTTGACACCCGAATTTCACCAATTGAACAGTTCAGACGAGACACACGATTCGCACGGTTGACAATACACGTCTGTTCTCGCTTGCTGTCAACCGGCAGCTTTATCGAACCCCCAGTCACGTGATAGTCACGATATCACCAGCAAACACTGTGAACGTGATCACATGACCCACGGTGGTGATCCCGTGCCACAGGACAAAGACTACTCACTCATCGGGGTCGTTGCCATGCGTGCGCGGGGTAACATCTATCGGGCATTGCCCCCGCGAATATGCCGCTATGCAAACACACCGATGCCGGCTAGGCGCAACCACAGACCATCTGTGTACATATGCGCCGCTATGCAAATACAGTGACGCTCGCTAGGCACAAACACGAACCATATGCGCGACATTTAAATAATAACAAGCATTTCTGATCACACACTTGTTAATGCAAATTTAGGAAAACACAATAAGACAAAGTTAAATAAGCGTATAAATTAACTGAAGTGAACATACACGAATACGCCAAAACACTCAGTATCGGTAGTGGTCTAGCGATCTGCTTGCCGTTCAACCTTCTTATACCCTGCCATATTTCAGTAATTGATGTAGAGAAGTTAAACGATCTAAGGAAGTTTTGCCAGGAGGAAATTTTGGTATTTCTGATAGCTTTTCTAACGCGCGCACGTTCCCTACAGAATAAAAAATTTGAGTCGACAGTGTTGAGGCGTTTGTGTTGTCTCAGTGCCCTCTTCCTACGAGCCAGCGCTTGGCGGCATTCGTCCGTGAACCAGGGCACTGGACTTTTTTTGGGCGGGAGCGATTTATACGGCATAGATAGCGTAGCTGCCCGCTGGAGAGCCATGTTTATTTCATGGTGTAGATGGTGCACATTTTCATTCTCATCGGATTGATGCCACGTGCAGCACTGACTAAAAAGAGTCCAGTTGGCTCGCTTCAGGTTCCATCCTGGGGTCCACTGTGCTGGGTTAGCACGCTGAGGTGCTGACAGGTACACTGGTTAGTGTTCTGACGATCTCATATCAGTATCTGTCGACCAGCCAAACCAACTGGCAACCTCAGGTGAGCACAGTGTCAGGTCTATGGCCGATGAATGTCCGGTAGATATGTCATAGTGTGTCGGCGACCCATCATTCATAAAAACAAAATTATTATACGCCATAAAACGCTCGATTAATCGACCCTTGTCTGACGTCAGACAACTGCCCCATAATGAACTGTGCGCGTTAAAATCACCAACAATTAACACTTTGTGCTGTGAACTAAAAATGATATTGTTTAAAAGACGATCGAGTGAATAAGGTGAGACATGTGGCGGTGAGTACAAGCAAAAAATATCTAAAAAACGCTGGTTAATGAAGATTGTACACGCCACTATTTGGATGTCATCACTCCGCTGCACGGCAAGAGCTTTCTGCGGAATGCTGTTTTTAATATAGAGGGCAGCACCACCTCTGCGCCGTCCTGTACCCACATAATCATTTCTATACAAACAATATCCTCTCAAGGAGAGATTGTAATGTTCTGTGGGGTGGAACCACGTTTCTTGAAGGGCGATGATACTGGGTGAGCGATGATAAAATAATTGTTCACACTCAGCCCATTTTGATAAAAGCCCACGACAGTTCCATTGCAGCAGGAAAGGACTATTGCACTCGGTCGCCATGATAAATACTAATAAAAATTAAAGCTATGTGCTGACGTTCCCCGGGCCATCCGGAGAAGCGTCAGCAGTGTCGGCACTCCCCGGGTCATCGGGGGGCACATCGACGATGTCGATGACAGGGGTGGCCGACTTCGATCGTCGGCGCGGCGTCCGCTTCAACGCCGTCTTTTTTGGCCCACTGTAGGTGTGAAACACCCCTTACCAATTCACGAATCAAGTGCGTCAAATTGGAAGCACAAAAATACCAACAACAACAAATACATTTATATAACATACATACATTTATATAACATATATACATTTATATAACATATATACATTTATATAACATATATACATTTATATAACATATATACATTTATATAACATATATACATTTATATAACATATATACATTTATATAACATATATACATTTATATAACATATATACATTTATATAACATATATACATTTATACAACAACAAATGCATATATATTTATATATATATATATATATATATATATATAAAAGAGATCCTCTGTGTGTCTGTGTGTGTGTGTGTGTCTGTGTGTGTGTTCGACCCTCCTTGGTCCATTTTCTATCAGCTATTATTCGGCCACCACTCAGCCTACCCGCTAACAATTTATACCATCACGTTGGAAATTTTCTTGTCTACACTTTAGATTAAATTCTAAATTTCAAAAATGAAATCAAAAAAAGTTATAGCGGTGAAAAGACAAAATGAACCCTGAAAAATGCGAAAATTGTGGTCAATGCTCTGCCATCTACTCCTCATAAACCAGAAATGGTACAGCCAAACAGATTATACCACTGTGTAGAAAATTTTCTGTTCTACAAGATAGGTTATAATTCATATCCAAAAATAGAACAAAAAAGATGTAAACATGACAAAATTTCAATCTATATTCAAAATTATATTTATACTCCACGCGTCCGATTTTCTATACTTTTTTCTCTATGTATCAAAAACTAATTATCACACAACTAAATAAATAATACCATCATGCTGGGAATTTTGTTTGCTACAAAACGGTATAATTTTTAATTTTCCAAAGTGTATTAAAAAAAGTTACGGCGGTGTGAAGTCAAAATGACAAAGTCAAAAATGCAAAATTAGCACTGGAAACCGTGAATGTTTTGGTAAAAATTCCCCAATCTATTCCTCATAAACCAGCAATGGTACAGCTATAAAAATTATACTATTGTGTAGATAATTTTGTGTTCTACAAGAAAAGTTATAATTTATACCCACAAATGATACAAAAAATGTGTAAAATTGGCAAAATTGTCAAATACATCCAAAATTACACTTGATCACCGGGCGCCTAAATTAATTCATTTTTCTACCTATTTCTCAGAAACTATTTGTCACACATTAAAATAAATTATATCATCGTGCTGGAAATTGTATTTTTTTAAAATGCGGTATAATTCTTAATTTTCCAAAGTGTATCTGAAGGAAGTTACGGCGGTGTAAAGTCAAATGGACATATTGCCAATTTGACAGCTATTATGCGCACTTGCGATTACACAGGAATATACTACTGTGTAGAGAATTTTGTGTTCTACAAGAAAATGTATAATTTATACCCACAAATGATACAAAAACGTGTAAAATTGGCAAAGTTCTCAAATACATCCAAAATTACACTTGAACACCGGGTGACTAAAATTAATTCATTTTTCTACCCATTTCTCAGGAACTGTTTGTCATACATTAAAATTAATTATACCATCGTGCTAGAAATTTTGTTTTCTACAATACGGTATAATTTTTAATTTTCCAAAGTGTATCTGAAGGAAGTTACGGCGGTGTAAAGTCAAATTGTCATGTTGCCAATTTGACAGCTATTATGCGCACTTGCGATTACACATGAATATACACTGATTTAATTTCACTGAAGTCCAATCATAATTTACGCACTTGCGATTACACAGGAATATACTACTGTGTAGATAATTTTGTGTTCTACAAGATAAGCTATAATTTATACCCACAAATGATACAAAAAACGTGTAAAATTGGCAAAATTCTCAAATACATCCAAAATTTCACTTGAACACCGGCCGAATAAAATTAATTAATTTTTCTACTATTTCTCAGTAACTATTTGTTAAACATAAAAATAAATTATACCATCGTGCTAGAAATCTTGTTTTCTACAATACGGTATAATTTGTAATTTTACAAAGTGTATCTGAAGGAAGTTACGGCGGTGTAAAGTCAAATTATCATGTTGCCAATTTGACAGCTATTATGCGCACTTGCGATTACACAGGAATATACACCGATTAAATTTCACTGAAGCCCAATCACAATTAAGAATTCATCATATTATCTCCAAGCATGGATGGTGTGGTTTTATTGCGTACAGTTTAATTAATGCTACACTTTACTGAATATAAAGGCTTTATTGTCCTCAATAACGGAATATACTACTGTGTAGAAAATTTTGTGTTCTACAAGAAAAGGTATAATTTATACCCACAAATGATACAAAAAACGTGTAAAATTGGCAAAATTCTCAAATACATCCAAAATTACACTTGAGCACCGGGTGACTAAAATTTATTCATTTTTCTACCTATTTCTCAAAAACTAATTGTGACACATTAAAATGAATTATACCATCGTGCTAGAAATTTTGGTTTCTACAATACGGTATAATTCTTAAATATCCAAAGTGTATCTGAAGGAAGTTACGGCGGTGTAAAGTCAAAATGTCATGTTGCCAATTTGACAGCTATTATGCGCACTGGCGATTACACATGAATATACACTGATTTAATTTCACTGAAGTCTAATCACAATTGACGCACTTGCGATTACTCAGGAACATACTACTGTGTAGAGAATTTTGTGTTCTACAAGATAAGCTATAATTTATACCCACAAATGATACAAAAAACGTGTAAAATTGGCAAAATTCTCAAATACATCCAAAATTACACTTGAACACCGGGCGACTAAAATTAATTCATTTTTCTACCTATTTCTCAGGAACTATTTGTTACACATAAAAATAAATTATACCATCGTGCTAGAAATTTTGTTTTCTACAATACGGTATAATTTGTAATTCTGCAAAGTGTATCTAAAGGAAGTTACGGCGGTGTAAATTCAAAAGGACATATTGCCAATTTGACAGCTATTATGCGCACTTGCGATTACACAGGAATATACTACTATGTAGATAATTTTGTGTTCTACAAGATAAGCTATAATTTATACCCACAAATGATACAAAAAACGTGTAAAATTGGCAAAATTCTCAAATACATTCAAAATTACACTTGAACCTCGGGTGACTAAAATTTATTCATTTTTCTACCCATTTCTCAGGAACTGTTTGTCATACATTAAAATTAATTATACCATCGTGCTAGAAATTTTGTTTTCTACAACACGGTATTATTCTTAATTTTCCAAAGTGTATCTGAATTTTCCAAAGTGTATCTGAAGTGTTATGAATTGCTCCGCACAACGGGCGGGTTTTAATGCTATATATATATATATATATATATATATATATATATATATATATATATATATATATATATATATATATATATACATAAATAAGAAATTATCTGTCTGTCTGTGTATGTATGCTTGAATATGAGGTGACATAATTGCGCTGGTTCATGGTTCGCTGGTTCAATGATCAGGGGCTTCAAACGCAAACGAAGCGATGGCTCATTTTTATGAAATAAAAATGTCCCGCGGGCAGCAATAAAACGTTCAATTTCACCGTATAGAATGAATTCATATACAAAACTAATGGATTTGACTTCAAGAACCAGAACGGATGGTGTTCGAGTTCTGAATTATTCCTCACGTCGGGCGGGTTTAAATATGAGGCGGGATGAGTGAAAATATTTTGTCAAAATAAAATTAAAAATAATGAAATTTAGACCTTTTAATTGATTAAGGTTTTCATGAGTTTGCCTTATTTATTTTTAATTTGCAATATTTTTATGAATTGCTCCGCACAACGGGCGGGTTTTAATGCTATATATAAACATAAAGAAGAAATTATCTGTCTGTCTGTGTATGTATGCTTGAATATGAGGTGACATAATTGCGCTGGTTCATGGTTCGCTGGTTCAATGATCAGGGGCTTCAAACGCAAACGAAGCGATGGCTCATTTTTATGAAATAAAAATGTCCCGCGGGCAGCAATAAAACGTTCAATTTCACCGTATAGAATGAATTCATTTACAAAACTAATGGATTTGACTTCAAGAACCAGAACGGATGGTGTTCGAGTTCTGAATTATTCCTCACGTCGGGCGGGTTTAAATATGAGGCGGGTTTAGTGAAAATATTTTGTCAAAATAAAATTAAAAATAATGAAATTTAGACCTTTTAATTGACTAATGTTTTCATGAGTTTGCCTTATTTGTTTTTAATTTGCAATATTTTTATTAATTGCTCCGCACAACGGGCGGGTTTTAATGCCATATATATACATAAAGAAGAAATTATCTGTCTGTCTGTGTATGTATGCTTGAATATTAGGTGACATAATTGCGCTGGTTCATGGTTCGCTGGTTCAATGATCAGGGGCTTCAAACGCAAACGAAGCGATGGCTCATTTTTATGAAATAAAAATGTCCCGCGGGCAGCAATAAAACGTTCAATTTCACCGTATAGAATGAATTCATATACAAAACTAATGGATTCGACTTCAAGAACCAGAACGGATGGTGTTCGAGTTCTGAATTTTTCCTCACGTCGGGCGGGTTTAAATATGAGGCGGGTTGAGTGAAAATATTTTGTCAAAATAAAATTAAAAATAATGAAATTTAGACCTTTTAATTGATTAAGGTTTTCATGACTTTGCCTTATTTATTTTTAATTTGCAATTTATTTATTAATTGCTCCGCACAACGGGCGGGTTTTAATGCTAGTATATATATATATAATTAACATTTATACATTTATACAACAATAAATGCATTAATATAACAAATATTTAGCGAAATTCTTATAACTTCCGCCTGTGAGAAATATGTTCAATGTTTCTATGTTTATGCCTAAAAACCCTTTGTCGGCTGTCTCACTTCCCTCCTCTGTCTTGGCCTGAGTGACGCAACTCCTTGCCGGCTGCCGATTTACTGGTCGGTATGTAATCGCGAATAGACCAACCATTCGGGTCAGACAATTGTATAAGTCATGTAACAATTCGAGTTAACAGCGGTCGCCTAGTGACAAGTTGTCATTCAGCGGTCGCCCATTGAGCAGTCATTATTAAGTCGTTATTCAGCAGTCGCCAAGTGAACTTCATCGTGACAGTCTTCGTTTCGTCAGTGGCGTGCGTAGTGCAGTCTTAGAGTTTAATGCGCCGTGCTACCTCGTCCAACTTGTCATCGACGTGGCTACGAGGTCGATGACTGCCCGAAAGGTAACTTTTCGGCAAAAGGTAAAAGGCTAAAAGGTTAATCGCTCGGGCCAATAATCTATTACCTCACCCCGTTCTCACATTTTGCCGAAAAAGACTCATTGATCGTTTTGATAATTCGTATTTCGCAATATTTCAATGTTTACGTAAACAATCAACTTTGTCGTTACAATTGCCGAGTACCTTGCAAAGGAAATATCCGGTGTTGCTCACATCCGAACTCCTCAGCATGTTAGCATTGTTCGTTGTGTGAAAGCGCTGAATGTGTGTCTGTAATAACAGTGTGCGTTGCGATTAGTGATGCAAAAAAAACTTTTTTTTGTTGCGTTTTTTTTGCAATAATGTTTTTTTAGTTTTTTTTCTTCTACAATTTGCCCAAATTCTCATCGGATGTTGGATTTTAGTACATGCAAACGAGTTTAATTGACGTTTTGTACATCTTTACGTGTCTTATTTCAAAGATAATTTGATAATGATATGAAAAAACAAAAATATTTCTCAATAAATACCTCAGGAGAATGTTTGAAAGTGAATCCGGGTCCGGTGGTTTAGGTTTTTTCATTGATAAAACCCATGTTTTATAATATGGTTTTAATGATGTGTCGTCGACGACGTTTGACGTTTCAGTCGTCGTCGAGTAGCCGTCGCGAGTGGTGCTGTTTCTGTGAGCTCCGTGTCTTCCTTATTTACTTTGTCTTTTTCTGTGCGCGAGTGTTGTGACCGCAATGCCCAACCGTTCTGACATTGATCGATTGTGTTGTTGCGGTGAGTCCGTTTCCGCCGTCGCGCACATTGTGTGCGAAGGATGTTCCGCCTTATTTCACCCCTCATGCGCTGCGCTTTCTACACCGGCATACAATGCTGTCAAGAAGCATAAACTGTTTTGAGTTTGTGCCTTGTGCAAAACAGACTTCGTATCAGTCAAGCGTAATACACTAACTGTCGAGAAAGTGACATCGGTGATGGAGTCCCGCTTAGCCAAGCTGCGAGCCGAACTGCTTGATGATCTGCGTGAATTTCACCCCTCTCGCTGCGCCTCTGCCAACGCAGATGAAAATACCGCTTACCACCACAACGTGCCAGCCCGCACCATTGCTCTTGTGGTAAAAAACAAAAGTAAAGAACCTGTACGAGCTGATATCTTGCAGCAACATCTGCAAACGGTACAAGTGAAAACGGCCCGTCCTACATCATCTGGTGGTTTTGATTTGCGCTGCTCCACCGATGACGCCGCTGCCCAGGCAGCCAAGTCGCTTGCCGACAATATCGACGGAGTGCAAGTAGCAGTGCTGAATAAGCAGCAAACAATTCTGCCGAAAATCACCCTCGTGGATGTGCCACCCTCGTCCCCTGATAGTCTGCTGGCCTCCCTGCGTGCCAAGAACAGTTTTCTCACTGATGTCCCAGAAGCCGACCTCAAGTTATTCTTCATCACCCCGCCTAAACAAGGTCGCTCTCATGCCGTGCTGGGAGTCTCACCGGGATTTCGGCAAAAAATTCGCGAGAGAGGTGATCGCCTCTTCGTCCATCTACGCTGTTGTCGCGTTTATGACAGGTTTTGGGTGACTCGCTGCTCTTGCTGCTGTGGACTTGGTCACAAGTTTGAGCGTTGCCCCACAAAAGCACCCGTCTGTGGCTATTGTGCTGGTCCCCACCCCACCTCCGCCTGTCCTGATCGCAGCACACTGAAATGTGTCAACTGCACCAATCACGGCCAAACTTCTAACCATTCTGTTTTTTCCCCAGTGTTCTTCCTTCTTGGCTGTCCGCAATTCTATCCGTGCCCGCACTCTCTCAGCTCCCACCCCCTCACCATCGACCGTCCTCCCTCGTCATCCATCGCCAATGCTAAATTGACTATCGCCTTCTAGCGATTCTTCCCTTGCTCTTTCTATTTCAACGCAATTTCCCTGTCACTCTTCCATCTCTTCCCTATCCTGCTGCTCACTTCCCTCTCCTCCACCTAGTCCACATTTTAACTCTAAGGAACTTACAATTGGATTTCTCAACATCAGATCGGCTCGAAATAAAACGACTAACATATCCCACCTCTTTGCCTCACATAATCTGTCTATTCTCTGTCTTGCCGAAACCTGGCTCCTTGATTCTGATATTTCCTCATTCTCTGCTAACTTATCTTCCTGTTCTTCTTTCCTACACAAATCGCGCGACAGTCTTCTAAGTCTTCGGGTGGCGGGGTAGGTTGTCTTTTCTCCAAAGGTCTCTCCATTTCATCTCTTTCCAATCTGGTTTCTTCTCCCACTTCATTCGAATTCCTAGCTCTCAACCTCTCGGTCACTTCTTTCAACAAGTTTTGCATCCTTATCATTTACCGTCCCAATCACCCCGGCACTTCCGCGATGTTTTTTCAAGAGTTTCCTCCTCTCATTGAAGCGGTCTCGTCTATTTTCTCCAGCCATTTTATCATACTCGGCGACTTTAACGTCTGGCTTGATTCACCCTTGGCCAATCCTTACTGCTTGAATTTTATCTCATTACTTACTTCCCATGGTCTCGCTTATTCTTCTCTCTCTCCTACACATATATCTGGCCATAAACTTGATCTAGTCCTGTTTCCCTCCCCATTTCTCTCGTCTGATCCTGTACCTTACGATGTCTTTGTATTCCCTCCTGATTCCTCTGTCTCTGATCATAGCCTACTTTGATCTACCCTGCCGCTCATTTGTCCTCCTTCTCATACTCCGTCCAGCTATCGTAACTACAAACGTTTTAATTCCATTGAATTTCACTCACTATTGATTTAACACAGTCACATGTGTTTTCTAGTGTTTTTCTTGTTGTGTGTGTATTTGTGTGTATGTCTGCTTTGTATTGTGTGTGTTGTATGCTTGTTATTTTGTTGTGACATTACGTATGCATGTGTTATGTGCTATGTTTTTGTGCTCGCATGCGTCGTGCATTATGTGTTTATTTGTATGTTTGCTTTGCGTTGTGTGTGTGCCTTCTCACACCGTGGATTTGTCGTTTCTGCTGATGATGTGTGGCGATGTTGAAATGAATCCCGGTCCTGCTCGATCACAAAACCGATTTTCAAATATACTTTTCGCCAACATCAGAGGCTTGTATAAGAACATCATAGATTTGATAGCAGCCAGTCGCTCCAAGGACATCGTTATCTGTGCCGAAACGCTTGTGTCCGATTATCGGGACCAATCTGAGCTCTTGATGCCTGGTTTCAGTAAGCCATTGCTAATCAAACGTGACTCAAAAACAGGCGGCGTGGCATGGCAGTGTACGTACGCAAAGGCTTTTCAGCAACGAGAATTACAGCGCACGACTGCACTTGTCATGAAGTTATGCTGCTGCGTGTCAACACCGCCTTGATGAATTTTTACATCTTTGGAGCCTACCGAAATCCAGACAGTAACGACTCTATCTACGAATGTCTCTTGTCAGTCATGTCAACAATTCAGGAGAAGGACACCAAGTCAGCATTTGTATTTGTGGGAGACATGAACGCCCATCACCGTGAGTGGTTATTGTCGACATCTCCTACAGACGCTCATGGTAGAGCAGCATATGATTTCTGCACCATTTCTGGCTGCTCCCAAATGGTGTCCGGTCCCACACATCAAGCGGGAAACTGTTTGGACTTGGTTATGACAGACGTCTCAGATATCGTGAGTGTAAACGTGGAAGCTCCAATAGGAAGTTCAGATCACTCGTCGCTGTCCGTGAAGTTGACATTGAGACAGAAGGTTTCTCCTTACACGATTTCAAGGCTCGTGCACACGAAGAACAATGTTGACTGGGTGAAGGTGAATGATGAATTGAAAGCAATTAAAGTTTCAAATCTGCAGCAGAAGTACTGCCCCATCGATGCATTGAACAAATACATTACCGATGTTATCTCAAGGAGAGTGCCTACTAAAAAACTACGTTTTCGCTCTGATGACAAAGCGTGGTTCACCAACGAATGTCGCAGCGCACGTGAATCCAAGCAGGAGGCTTACCACAAGTGGCTCCAATCACGCTCAGCCGATTCAAGGAATGTCTACACTGAGGCCAGACGGCATGCTGAGCATGTGTATTCAGAAGCGGAAACACGTCACTCAAAGAAACTTGCTGAAAAGCTAACATCTGCCAATGACGCCCACAAATGGTGGTCAACGTTGAAATCGTCATTGTTTGGACATGACCTGTCTGTCCCTCCATTATTTTCAGCGAACGGTGAGCTCAAAAGCAACCCAACAGAGAAGGCAGAGTTGCTTATAGATTACTTCAATACCAAGCAATGTCAAGGGTCCATTCCGTCTGACGATTCATCTGTCCTCGCCCCGAAAACAAAAGGCATTGCCTTCCGATCAAAAGAAGTGGCGAATCTCATGAAAGACCTTGATGCCCACGGAAAAACAGACCCTCTGAATATGTTTCCGCTATTTTTCAAGAAGACGGCAGATACTCTAGCTCCGAAGCTCAGTGCTCTTTTCAGGCGCTTGATTAAGACTGGTTCGTTGCCATCATGTTGGCGAGTTGCGAATATCACGCCCATACCAAAAGGAACCAATTCAGCTGATTTTGCAAACTACCGGCCAATATCAATTACGCCGATTCTGTCCAAAATATTCGAGCACTTGATATCTTCCAGACTGTCCAAGTACCTGGAGAGCAACAATCTGATGTCGGAAAACCAATTTGCATACCGCAAAAAACTCAGCACGACTGACGCTCTGCTTACTATCACGCATGAGCTCCAGCAAGTGCTAGACAAAGGCAGTGAAGCCTGGATTGTGCAGTTGGATATCTCGGCAGCATTTGACCGTGTGAGCCACCAGGGCTTGTTGCAAAAACTGAGAAACATTGGAGTCGGCGGCCGTTTGCTAAGTGTTTTGCATCAATTTCTCTCCAATCGCGTACAACGTGTTGCCATCGATGGAGCATACAGTGGCTGGCAGAGCATTGTGTCCGGTGTCCCGCAGGGAAGTGTGTTGGGTCCTATTTTGTTCAACATTCACACCGCTGACCTGTACACAACCACACGCAACCCTGTATATGGATATGCTGATGATATCACCTTGATGGCTGTAATTTCATCTCCTTCGGACAGACCACAGGTGCGTCAAACGGTCAACAACGATCTCAGCAGCGTTTTGAAGTGGTGTGAGAGGTGGAATATGATGCTGAACACTACGAAATATAAATGCTTGTTGGTTTCTAGGTCACGTACCGTTCAGCCTTCACATGGAGCTATCCTCATAAATGACACCCCACTCAGCGTGTGTGATGAGCTCAAAATATTGGGAGTACATGTAGACTCAAAGCTGACGTTTGAGAGTCACATTCGGAAGCTGGTTTGTTCGGCATCGCGGAAACTGGGAATTATAAGAAAGGCATATCGGATGTTCGGTAGCAGCACAATCTCAAAAAGTTGTTTTCGCTGTTTCATTTTGCCAATTCTGGAGTACTGCGCCTCCGTGTGGTCTTCTGCTGCGTATTGTCACCTCAATCTCATCAACAGAGTTGTTAGAGCTTGCAGGTTCCTCTGTGGTGACTTGGTTCTTGGTGATCTTTGCCATCGTCGAAAGGTCAGCAGCGTGTGCATGCTGTACAAGACCAAGCACAACGACCATCATCCGATGAGCAAGTCAATTCCTGATGATTTCGTGGCAGCAAGAAGCACACGGTTTACATCCAAACAGCATTCCCAGTGCATGGCTCCAATTCATTGTCGTACAAACCAATTCCAACGTTGCTTTCTTCCGGCCACTGTGTCTACTTGGAACACTTTGAAGGAGGAGGCTTTCTCGCAGAACAATTTGAAGAAATTCTAGGCCAAAGTAAATGAAATGCTACTGAAAGGGCGGAATTGACTGTTGAGTCTTATTAATTGTATATTTATTCATATTTATTGTTATTTATTCATGCTTATTGTTATTTATTTTCTATTTATTTATATTTATTCATGCTTATTGTTATTTATTTTCTATTTATTTATATTTATTCTTAATTTACTCTCTATTTATTACTATTTATTATTGGTTGTTGTTATTTATTAAAATATACTTTTACTCAGTGTTGGCTGTTGTTGTTTATTGATACATATTCATTGTTGTTGCTGTTTATTGAATCATATTTATTTTTGTTGTTGTTTATTGAGTCATATTTATTGTTGTTGCTGTTTATTGAATCATATTTATTGTTGTTGTTTATTGAATCATATTTATTGTTGTTGCTGTTTATTGAATCATATTTACTGGTGTTGCTGTTTATTGAATCATATATATTTGTGTTGTTGTTACTTATTGAATCATATTTATATTTATTGTTGGATGTTTCTTATTGAATCATATTTATTGTTCTTGATTGTTATTTATTACTTATTTATTAATATTTATTCTTATTTTTTGATGGCTGTTATTTACTGATTCACATATTTATTGTTGATTGTTATTATTTATTGAGGAACGTGGGAGGAGTGACATTATGGATTGTTATCGGATGATGGTTTATTATTTATTGTTATTTATTTATTATTTTCTTTCCATCTCTCTCTCTAGACTTTTTTCTTTTTGAACTCTCTTTCTCTCTGAATCTTTTGGGCGCTTCCGGTACATGGGGCCACATTAGGGTGGTATTAGTGCTTGCACTCTTCCCATGCTACTGGATTTGCCTGTAATTAATAATAATAAAAAAGTAATATTATCCTCCTGTCTCCCTATCACTGCTCTGTATCATCTTCCTCCCCATGATATCTATCCCTATTTCTCCTCCGCACTCTCCCATATATATAATTGTATGTTTACCATCATCACTCGCTAATCTTCCTCTCGCTCTCCTCCTTGGTCATCTCCTCAGCTTCGTGTACTCAAATATCTTCAACGACGTCTTGAGCGTACCTGGAGGCGTTCACGATCTTCTTCCGATTGGCTTTTGTTTTGCTCCGCTCGCTCATCTGTCACTTCTGCTCTTTCTGCTGCTAAAAGTAGCTACTATAGCTCCAAACTCTCGTCCCTTTCGCGCTCCTCCAAGTCATTGTGGTCCACTCTGAACTCTCTCTGCGGTCTTCACTCTCCTGCTTTCTCCTCTCCTCTAACGTCTCCCGAGTTCTCAACATTTTTCTCTGAAAAAGTAAAACTCACACAATCGAATATTCCCACCAATTGTGCTGCTCTCACTCACACTTCCACTCATCCCCGGTTTACGTCCTTCTCTCACATTGATCTTCATGATATCCTTTCCCTCGTTTCCTGTTCCAAGCTATCCTTCTCACCAGCTGATCCCATCAACATCAACATCAACACATCCCTTGCTATCTCCAAATCCCTTCCTTACCTGGTTCCTTATTTCCTGCATCTTATCAACTCCTCTTTTCTTCACGGCCAGTTTCTCGCTGACAAACATGCAATTGTCCGTCCGATTCTTAAGAAACAGAACCATGACCCTTCTATAATTAGTAACTATCCTCCTATATCTCTTATGAGCTTTGCTTCTAAACTTTTCGAGTCCGCTATCTCCGCACAACTTTCCCACTTCATCTGCCAGTTTATTGATCCCTTCCAATCCGGGTTTCGAGAAACAGAACCATGACCCTTCTATACTTAGTAACTATCGTCCTATATTTCTTCTGAGCTTTGCTTCTAAACTTCTCGAGTCCGCTATCTCCGCACAACTTTTCCCCTTCATCTGCCAGTTTCTTGATCCCTTCGCCCTTATCATTCTACCGAATCAGTTCTTTTTTCTATCTCCAGCGGCATCCTTTCGCACTTCTCGTACCGTCGCTCTGTTCTTCTCGTTCTTCTCGATATGTCCTCCGCCTTCGACCTTGTTAATCATTCTATCCTAATTCACGACTTCTCTCAACTTGGTATCTCGTCTTCTGCTCTCTCTCTCCTTAAATCATACCTTTCGGGAAGGACCTACTCTGTCAACTACAATTCCTCTGTATCTGATCCTATCCATCTCTCATCAGGTGTCCCTCAGGGATCTATTCTTGGTCCAATACTCTTTAATCTTTACATGTCCTCCCTCTGTCCTATCCTTCGTAAGTATTCCATCTCATTTCATATATACGCTGATGACATTCAGTTATATATCCCTCTTCTTTTTCCTTCTCCGTGTTTTCTCTCTGACATCCTATCCACCATCTCCTCTTGGGCGTCTTCCCGTCACCTTCTCCTCAACTCGTCCAAGTCTGAGCTTCTGGTTCTTCACCCTGCTCGTATTCTTCCTCCTCGCTTACCTCTTATCCTATTCTCGACAGTTCGCAATCTCGGAGATATTTTTTACTCTTCTCTCTCTTCCTCTGACAACATCCTCTATGTCGCCCGCACTTTCCGTCTTATCTTGAGGTCCCTCTATCCTATACGCTCATATCTCGACAGACCTTCCGCAATCAAACTTATTCACTCTCATGTATTCTCTAGACTCGTCTATTGTAATTCTTTGTACATCCATGCTCCTCGTCGTTCTCTTAAAATCCTACAACGCGTTATTAATCAATCTTGTCGTTTTGTCCTTCATCCTGTTCCTTGTCGTCACACTTCTCAATTTCCTTTTCAATTTCCTTGGCTCGCTATTATTCCACGTATTCACTTTCGCCTGTGTTTTCTGATATATATGCTTCTCCACGATCCTCATCAGCCATCCTATCTCCGCATTCTCCTCACTCCTTGCCTCACTACTTCCCGAATTCCTTTTTCCCTTGTCTGCCCTCGTGCTGTAAATGAATCTCCTTGGACCTCCAAATCATTCTTTTTTTCCGCCCCTCGCCTTTACAACTCCATCCCAGCTTACATTACTTCTTATCTTTCCTACAATTCTTTCCGCTCTAAGCTCTCCAAACACTTTTTTGACCTCTCTTTTGACCCAGTCTCTCACACTCTCACACCTTTTGCATCTCTATAACCTGTTACTTTAGCCTGTTCTTATTCGTATTCCTTCTCTCATTTGCATGCTTACTTTATCTACGCTATGACTATATTCCCCCGAGTTGTGTTTGTTGTGTTGTGTTGTCATTACGAGTATGTTTTAGTCGTGTTGTCTTGTCCGTCATGTCCGTCTGTTTTGTATGTTTTGCCCATATTTTGTCTCTATATTTATAGTCTTTTATTGCATATTTGTAGTTTACTTCTTTTGCATCTGTCCTGTGAGTTGTATTCCGTGTTCCCAACTGTTAATAATCGTGTCGCGCCCGAGCTCTTCGGTGCGCTATAACAAATACATGATGACGATGATGATGTGGATATTTTAAATAATTTGTCAGCAGAAGAAAACAAATTCATTGAGTAATAATGTGTTTTTTTAAAAAACCCATATTTTTTCCATGAAAAAATGCAATGCTGTCTTTCAAACTGGCTTCAAATTCGTTTTATTAATGTTGTTTAATTCAGAAAATGTTGACAACAGAACAACACAAGTTAATTGGTTGGTCAAGTGTTTTTTTGACAAACGTTCATTTAAACTAGCGCTTTTTTAATGAAACAAAGTTTTCTAAAACAGTATCTATGTAAGATAGATTTGATTGATGTACGTTCAGATACTTTTTGTACAGAAAGTAACTGTAGTGTGAAGTGGAGATGCTTGCGCATTAAGGCATTTGTATCAGCTGACTGTTTGCGGTGCAGTGTGTTGAGGCGTGGCTTATAGCCTGCGCGTGCGGGTAGCCTGCGTGTGCATGTGTGCGAGCGTGCATGTATGCTTGTATGTGAACTTGCAGGCATTGATGACGTATTGGCGTATTGTTTTCTGATTGGTTGATTATTGGATGAATGTACAAACGATCGCCTGCACCGGGCGATTCTCAACGCGTGAACCAGAGAGTGAATGTTGGGCAGTGTGTGTGAAGCGTGCGGCGGTGTTGCGTTGTGTTGAAATGGGATTTACGGCGGTAGCGGTGGTTTATTGAGTTGTTTGTTCACTCACGGGCTACTGTTATCTTTTGTTATTATCTAAGTATTTATATTCGTTCACTCATAGTAGAAGGCCTAAACACTTTGTTACATTTGTTTACATTATCCCCCTTGCCCCTCCCCCCTCTGACGTCACCCCCCTCTGACGTCACACTTAACCTAACTTTTTTAACCTAACTTTTTTTCTTCTTTTTTTAACCTAACCTAACTTTTTTAGTTTTTTAACCTAACCTAACTTTTTTTTTTTAACCTAACCTAACTGTTTTCCAACCTAACCTAACTTTTTTTTTTAACCTAACCTAACTGTTTTTTAACCTAACCTAACTTTTTTAACCTAACCTAACTTTTTTGTGTATACCTAACCTAACTTTTTTTCTTTCTTATTCTTCCTTTCTTATTATATTTATTCTATGCCCAACCTAACTTTTTTTATTTCTTATTCTTCCTTTCTTATTATATTTATTCTATGCCTAACCTAACTTCTTTGTGTATACCTAACCTAACTTCTTTGTGTGTATACCTAACCCAACTTTTTTTTTTTCTTTATTCTATTCCTAACCCGACCCAACCCAACTTTTATTTTTTATTCTTCCTTTCTTATTATATTTATTCTTTATTCTATGCCCAACCTAACTTTTTTTATTTCTTATTCTTCTTTTCTTATTATATTTATTCTTTATTCTATGCCCAACTTTTATTTTTTTCCTTTATTTCTATTTTATGTCACGATACTCATTATATTGGGATCGCCAAGTCGATGTTTGGCAGAGACGAGAATATAATAATTTTCAATCATACTTGAAATATATATAAAAAAACGGTTTGACTAAATCGGTCGCAAAGACAATGTTCCAATATGACGATGAATCACTCACCACGTTTATATAAAGTGTCTGGTATATGTCAAATACTACGGTAAGGTAATCGGATTAAAATGCCAGATGAATTCATTGGCGTCAAGCCAAGGATGAATATTTTGAATATATTTACCTGATACACAGGTATGGGATTAATACGTTTGCCGGTAACAAAGACCAAATTTACACGCAATTTATGTAAATGTAGCCGAAACGAATGCCTGTGTATCACTAGCTACGTTTATATAACGTGTCTGGCTTATGTCAAACACTGACTAAATCGGTAATTAAAACGCTATTCGACTGTGTCGGAATTGATACAAAAATGACTTGCAACGAAATGATTATTGTGTATTTTCACTTGATAAACAACTATGGCAAATATACAAGCGGAAATCTTATTGAGGACACGATTCAGCGAACACATCGTGAACACAAATGTTTGTTGATTTTTCGATCAATTTTGATGATGTAAATCATATCGTGTGTCTCATACACAATTTCCAGTTCAGCCGACCATGTATCAGGAACAGAAACACCTTCTTGTAGAGCTTCCGAAAGACACACGTCAAACGATGTGTACTCTTTGTACGATTCGCTGATGATGTGTTTGCTATCTGACGAACTACCACCAACATAGCGATAGTTATAATTAGGCACCAGTGTAGCAGGAGAAACACAGCTCATGGTGTTTATACAAAGAAAGATAAACATTGACTGTAAGAGCGAAATTATCAGACACGGAGTGATGGCGATAATTATGACGCATGCTCCGATAAGTAGTGCAATTAGTCTCAGCCGTGATACGCAGTTGAGCACGAGACGCTTGCGGGTGAGGTTGTGTAGCTTTTATCGGGGAATTGTCAACATGAGTCAGGTGAATACAAACGTTGATACGACCAAGCGGATCCTGCCACTGGAACATCATGCGGTCAAGTTTGTTGCTGATACACCGTTCATCTGTGGACACCCACTGGAGCAGAGGATTTGGATTATTTTCGGACGACTGGAAAAACATAGTCAGACAGATTTCGAACACTTACAAAAACAGCTTACTAATATTATGCAACTGGAGCGATATTTTGATCCCTTTTGGAAAATTCATCGCGGCGCGGTGAGAATGTTCACCAACGAGGAGCGTGCACTACAGATTGTGATCGATACAGTTATGAGTCGACCGATGAGAGATGCTGTTCTTGGAGCCGTTGCAGCCGCTGTATCATTTAAAGTGTTGTCGGTGGCGTTGGTGCGAAGTGACGAGACTCAGATTTACCGGCCGCCCGATGCGACCTGCAACACTATGGAGTGGATGAAGACCATTGTTATGAGCTACTATGAGTCGCGAAAACAGTACTTGACCGAAACCAAGATTTATCGTGAATTTAAAGCCGACAAAATGAAGATGGTTGTGCACAAAGAGGTTCAAGGTGAACCACGAAGTAAACGGAACAAAATTTGTTGAATTATTCTATATGTACGGTTTACCAATACATTTCGTGATGTGTTACAAGAGTTTGATTATTGCGCGCGAACAAAAACACACTTTGTTATCGTTCAATTTATTAAAATGGTAGCATGCGCGGTGTACACAGATTCATTGCATACAGCAATTTAGCGAAATGTTGACAACGTAAAATACAACAGTTTGTAGGAATGACATGAGTATATGGACACGGTGTGATGTTGGGTAGTACATGTATGTCGCGTGCGTTCATTGATAAATAGTCGGGTAGGATGTCTTCGAGATTTTCAATATTTAGTTCAAGTAGGTGGGAAAGTCGACGAGCCTTGTCGATACCTTTGGTGTAGATGTGGTCGGGTGCCAGACTTTGAATGAGGTAACTTGCGTCGCGCAGCTTTTGTTCATACTTGTGCGTGTTGTAAGGATTGTAATTATATTCCAAGCCGTGTAGGGTCGCCGTCAAAAATAGAAAATGCTTGCGTCGCTCAGCGTTGAGTTTCAATTGTGGTGGCGGTAGGATGGTGTGCCACAAGTATCCCGAGCACAGGTCATGCACAACCAATTCCTTGACAACAAAAGGCGAATCCTTGTGCTGGAAACCGTCACAGTCTACAAGTATGACCATACCAGCGCTAAAAGCTGATTGTTGATAGTAGGGTCGGTGGATAGGCACGAAACGAAATCTTGCAGATCCCAGTCGGCGTCAAACAATGCAACAAATAGGGCACAGTACTGTCCACACACGTCCGAGTCCGGCGCCTGAATGACGCGCGTGTTCAGCACACACTGATTATAGTTTACATGTTTGTTTATAAAATTCACAAACGAGGGATGCCAGACGGGTGAGTTGCCAGACGAGTCGAAATATTGGAGATTTTCACCGTCCCAGGCAAACACGACCCAATGCAGACCCGATTGCCAGCGCGGTTGTATATTCACAATAATTGATGTGCGCACACCGCGAGCAAATGTGAAATGTTTTAGCCGGTCGCACGCCCAAACCCCCCGAAATGTGGCGACTGTGTCGAGCAACCGTTCCAATTCAAGCGCGTTCATAGTTGAAAATCTGTGCTGACACGTCCCGCACTGTCAATTGTGATTTCGTTTTCAAACGTGGCGTAGATTAGAACGTTAATTGTCTCGGGTAGAGCGTAAGTGAATGCCAGCTCACACCTCACATTACCTTGTTCACGCGGATGCAAATGATCACCACCACACTGATCCGGAGTCAGATCTACAATAAACAAAGTATAACCAGCCGCATAATCATCATGTGTGATATCCAGGCCCTGGTTTTCCGTATCGAGACCGGTACCGTCAAACAGTGACAGATACGATCTCATATATAGACCTTTTGTGAAATCGGGGCGATAGGGGTGCGTGGGGTACGGCTCGCCATTTATATAGAACTGAAGACTGTTTAGATGGTAGTGGTGAAAATTCCATGGGTTTTTCTGTAGCGATCCGTGGTACGCTTCAGTGCTTACGAGTCCCAGCAGAATTTGTCGCGGCACTTGTGAGGTGAAAATATTATTCAAAGTTCCACTCATGTTTCCTTTGGGGAGAGTATATGTTTTCAGTAGAACTCGTGGAATAGGATATCGGGCTGGTGTTTTCGCCAACTGTTTGTGAAAATTCACCCACATCGAGTCGGAAAGCGTTATTTTCTCGACATGCACACACAGGTCGACAATTTCAATCTTGTATTCTCCCTCGGCACCGAGTAGAGCAAACTGATCAGAGTTTCGAATCAGTTTGAGTTTCTCCGAAACTGTACCGGGCAATATACGACATTGATGGTTGGTATCCAGCTGTAGCGGTATACAAAAATCAAAAACTTTGCTTCCAGCCACCCATTGTTTGCGTTCGTTAAAACCAATGTTCAAAAGTTTAACATCATGCAAGTGCCCAGCAGTATCTTTACGCCAAAAACCCGACCGTAAATGACCGTTTTTAGCGTTCTGGTTATACGACAACAACGTCTCAAGATAGGCACGATAGCCATAGAGTGCGCTGGAATCCGATACAATAGTATCACCAATCTGGTAGTCAATCTGTTTGAAGAGAGCATGTGGTAGCAGGTTGACAACGCTCACGTTGGCGTCGTCGACGAGTTCGCTACCGTCACGATTGACAACACGTGCTTTGCCATAGAGCTTGGTTTTTGATGGACGCGTAGACGATTTACCGAGCGCAGGTAAGTGAAATTCAAACGGACCTTCGCTGCTTAGTCGACTCACCGGGTAATATACATGTGTTTTGGACGATTTCACACTGGTTTCAAGCACTGGTCGAGAGAATACCTCGGTTATTTCACAAGCGCATTCGTCTACGTTTTGCATTGTCAAAGATGTCGCGTTCCTGTTGACGTCGTTGACCAACACCTTTTCGTTTTGTCGGTCGTCGAGAGACTGATTGACTCGTCGCACGATTTAAACTATTTATACTGGTTCGAAGAAGACGTTTAGCTTCGTGTCGAGAGCGATTGCGGACGGCTTGACTTGCAGTTTCTCCGTCGAGAACATCTTGCAGTGTGCGTACGCCCGTCTTCAAGGCGGATTTAGCCAGATGTTTTGTCAGAGGTTGTTTGGCGACAGTTTTGACGGCGGGTATCACCACTCTCATTAAGCCTCTGAAAATACTCCCAAGTCCGCTGCCACGCTGTATCATTGGACCTCGAAATATCAACTGAGAATTTGTCATTGTTGTTTCTGCATAAAATGTAGTGTCAGGTACGAACGGCCGTGGTGAAATGGAACCAATTCCCCATTGCTCTGTCTTATATGCACTCCCAGATCGGTAATGAACTCATCTTCCAGCGGTACATACTGAATTGGATTGAATGTTCGATGAATTTGAGGTGATTTTATATCGCTCGTGTACGGACTGACAACACGTAATACCGGAGCCATAGTATCACCAACCATCTGCGCTTGTAGCTTGTCCATGTAGATATACAAAAATGTTGGGTTGAGTCGACTTACATCCATCACATTCGACGAGCGTGTATGTTTTTCAATAACAACGCGACTATCTGACACTACGTGGCTGGTGAACACAAGAGCCCTAGCTATTTTGGTGTTTACTGATACGTCAGTGTCCCCACACCATACATGTCCACCAGTATCCAGAGTGAGCACTTGTCTACCGCAAACATAGTGAAAATTTTCCAGCAGCGCCTGATTGGACATGTAGTGCCCTGTGATGAGTTGGAACGTCTCACCATCAATCTCGAATTCATTCATACGATTTTCTACATTCAGCCAGCGAGCGGAAAATGTGATTTCGGCCAGTCCAACAGTCCACGAACGATCTAGATTCAGTGGCGCCGGTAGCTGAACACGAAATTGAGATGCAGTGTTTCC
>OU696571.1:8430000-8466448 GCA_916048095.2 Sacculina carcini
GAGTGTGAATTTGATGCACTGCTTCGAGACGATGACGACCAACGTTGTCGCGCCGAAGCAGTGCAAGTCTTGCCGCCGATGAATGTTCGGGACGCGTTCTACGGAGGGCGAACAGAGGTGTTTCGTCACTATGCCGAATGTGCTGGTGACGAGCGGATCGAGTACGTTGATGTGTGCTCCTTGTATCCTTACATCCTTAAAAACGGAAAATTTCCCCTCGGTCATCCTTCTCACATTTTCCGTCCTCCCATCACAGATTTTCACAAATATTTCGGCATCATTTATTGCACAATTCTCCCTCCGCACAATCTTCACGTTCCCGTCCTTCCCGCACGCATCAACGACCGCCTCATGTTCACCCTGTGTAGAACATGTGCCGAGCAGGGTATCGGTGGCAATTTCACCACAAGGTCGCCGCAGTGTCACCATTCGGACGAGGAGCGCAGTCTCACTTCCAGCTGGGTGTCGCTGGAAGTAGCAAAAGCTTTGGGGTTGGGGTATCGGCTCACTTCCATCCACGAGTTCTGGCACTTTGCCAACACCACACAGCTCAACGACGGCGAGGCAGGCGGATTGTTTGCAGAATATGTAAACAAGTTTTACGCCCTCAAGGTCAGCGCCGAGGGTTATCCCACTCACGTGCAGACTGACGACGACCGACACGACTACAGACAGACTCTCGAAGCGCGTGAGGGTATAACCCTGCCGACCATTGAGAGGAATCCGGGCCTGAGAGCTGTGGCCAAATTGTGCCTCAACAGCCAGTGGGGCAAGCTGGCTCAGCGCGCAAACCTGGGGCAGACTGAATACGTCACTTCCATGCGTCGTGTTTACGATCTGCTGGAGGATCCCGACATGGAGGTCTCCGCGTGTGACCTCATATCGGTGGCTGACGATAGTGAGGGGGACAGCATAATGCACGATGTATGGAGGCTGACGTATTCCCATCGACAAGACAAGACTGTGGCCGGTCCGCTTAAAACTAACATAATCCTTGCTGCTTTTGTCACTTGCCAATCCCGACTTTATCTTTACTCTTTCCTGCAACGCCTTAATCCTTTTCAGCTAATATACTGCGACACAGATTCAGTCATTTACAAAACATCACCAGAAATGCCGCGCATACACACATCACACTTTCTCGGCGACATGACTGACGAACTGACTTGTTTCGGGGCAGGCAGCTATATTTCTCATATAGTCTGCCTGTCTCCCAAAAATTACGCTTTTACTGTACACACACCAGACGGACACACCAAGACTATAGTAAAAATGCGCGGCATCACACAAACACACGACACGCAGCAGCTTATTTCCTTGGACGCTTTCCGATCCCTGTTAGAGGCGCCTGGGTCCACAATCAAAGTCCCCTTTCGGCAATTTAAAAAGACTGTAGATTTTAAGATAATTACGGTGGGAGGGGAAAAAATTAATAGGTTAGTTTCCAGCAAACGCAGGGTCCTTCCCGATTATCGCACCTTCCCGTACGGCTTCACCGACTGACCGACCGACCGACCGACATCATCATCATCGTTATTTATTGCTACTTATTTGCTGTGTTACCAGCGTTAGTTGTGCTAGGTGTGTTAGTTGTGCTCGATGTATTGGTTTTTAATATAAAAGTGTTAGCAGTGTTAGTGTGTTAGTTGTGCTAGCGTGTTAGCTGTGTGCTAGTTGTGCTAGTGTGTTAGATGTGTTAGTTGTGCTAGTGTGTTAGCTGTGTTAGTGTGTTATATAAATATCAAAGTGTTGGTGTGTGTGTGTGTGTGTGTGTGTGTGTTATATAAATATAAAAGTGTTGGTGTGTATACATGTTTTGGTGTGTATGTGTGTGTGTGTGTGTGTGTGTGTGTGTGTGTGTGTGTGTGTGTGTGTGTTATATAAATATAAAAGTGTTGATGTGTATACATGCTTTGGTGTGTATGTGTGTGTGTGTGTGTGTGTGTGTGTGTGTGTGTGTTATATAAATATAAAAGTGTTGATGTGTATACATGCTTTGGTGTGTATGTGTGTGTTAGTGTGTGTGTGTGTGTGTGTGTGTGTGTGTGTGTGTGTGTGTGTGTGTGTGTTGTGCAAGCTTTAATATACAAGTGTTGATGTGTATGTGTGTCATTCAATTGACAATCACCGAGATGGTGACGAATATAATGTTGCTCCTATTATCACTATTGCTCCTTGTCAACTATGTTGAAAGTGTAATTGCAGAGCTGGTAATAGTGGGATTGTTATATGATCCGACTAAACATCGGGAGTGGTTGGACGCTGATGTTCAGCGCAAAACTGGTCGCACATCAGCAAAACATACTTTATATAATACCCCTATAGTTAAACGTAGATCAGTTTCATCGGTACGGCTGGTATGGAAACGTTTGACCCACGTCTTGTTACACCGTTCACAATGATCTTGTCCGGTCCTTCAGGGTCCGGCAAGAGTCAATTTATAGTCGACATGCTGACACGGGCGGACCAAGTGCTCACCCGAAGCCCCGATTATGTACTGTATTGCCACGGAACTGCAGCGCCAGATCATATAGATAAGAATTTAGTTAATGAAATGCAGTACGGGGTGCCATCGCATGAGGAAATTCAACGATTGGCAAGCAAACATAAACACGGTAAAGGTTGCATGGTCATTATCGACGACTTACTGGATGCTGTGGAAGGGCCTGTTGTACGTGACATGTTTACAAAAACGTCGCGTCACGACAACATGAGTGTACTATTTGTCACCCAAAACACGTTTCTCAAGTCGCCAAACTACCGCACAATCAGTCTAAATACAAATTATTATGTATTTTTCCGTAATTTTCGAGATCAAACACCACTGCGCGCATTTGCTCAACAGTACATGCCAGATAATATCAGGTTCATTATGGATGTTTATAGAGACGTAATGAAGAAAATGTACGGTCATTTGCTTGTGGATTTGCGTCAACAAACTGACAACAGACTACGTGTGCGTAGCAATGTGTTGGAACAACCCATAACAGTATATCTTCCCGCTTTGAGGTATAAATAGCACATATAGTTGAGCAAGTGAATCATTTGTCAACATGTCGTCGACGTTGCAACGCTGTTGGCCGACAATCGAATCACTTCCGCGTCTCACACAACGTCAACAAAAAGCCGTTCTCAACACGTACGACCCTGCTCTGATACGGGCTATTTGTGAAATTTGTCATAACCTGTTGCAAGACCGCGTCCCTTTGGAAAAAGAACAAAAGCGTCGCCTATCCAAATACAAGAAAATACTGCGTAAATTGGGTGATAAACGTCCGTCACTGAAGAAAAAACAACGAGTGTTGGTGCAAAGCGGAAAATTTTTATCCGCCCTTATACCCGTGGTTGCATCGGTTATAAGCTGTATACTGTCTGCAAAGTAATGAGCGCCTTCCAACGAATGGTTCTCATATCGCAAGCCACATATGATGAAATGCAAGGTCGAACCATAGCCACACCCACACCCTCTCTAGAACAAATTCTCAACAAGTCTACAGGGAATGCCGAAGCGAAACGGATCGAGTACATGAACGCCTGGCGCCCTGAACAGGCCACCGCTCCTGCTCCGTCTGTAGAGACTGATAAATGGCTCCAACTTGTACCGTCCAGCTATAAAAAACACGCACAATTCGTGCTTTCCCAATTGAGTAATGTGCTGAGATGGGACAACAACACCGGTATCATTTATCTCAACCACGCACAAATTCCTCGGAGAAATATTGTCGATGTGGTAAACTATATCGTTCGACGTCGTAAAAGTGTTCCTGAGCCAACAGGGTGGGCACAGCTGCGACAATTGATTGAGTCCTTGAATTTACCGCGAGAAGTTGCTCCGAATATTCACGGGCAGCGAGTTTCGACAGTTGATCAACGATCGGCAAATATCCCACGCAAATGGATAGTAAGCTGATTTGGTCGCAAAGAACCAAACAACTCCATCGTCCAGTACGTAAACGATTTGTGCGCAATGCATACACCTCCACTGGACTAAATGATACATGGCAAGTTGATTTGTGCGATGTTTCACGTCTACGTGGGCATAACACACAAGTACGTTATTTGTTGGGTGCAATTGACGTGTTTAGCAGACAAGCATATGTGCGTGCATTACATAGTAAACGGGGACCTGCCGTGGCCAAAGCAATGAACCATATTCTCACCAACAATTGCACACCGATGCAAATAATGAGCGACCATGGTGGTGAATTCACAGGGCGAGAATTTCAACGTGTAATGAAAGAGCACAACATCTATCATTATACGACATCTACAATCATACGGAAGGCATGGATAATTGAACGATTTTTCCGTACTCTGCTCTCGCTGATACACAAGTTTATGACCGAAAACAACACAAAACACTTTGTCAAAAATCTACCTCAATTGGTGAATTTGTATAACAGCACTGTACATAGATCAATCGGTATGGCACCTCGCGCTGTAACTTTATCAAATCAACACTTGGTCAACACATTGTCGCGCAAAAAGCAAACACCAAAGCTTCGTGTAGGCGATCATGTGCGAATGTTTATTCCGAAAACTCTATTTGAAAAAGGATATCGACAGACATTTAGCAACGAAACGTTCAAAATTGATTCCATATACAAACGTCGATCAATTCCCATGTATAAGCTATGTGATGATGATGGAAATTTGATTACCGGGACATTTTACTATCAAGAACTTCAACGTGTTTGAATACAACATGAATATTGTGCATTGTCTTTGCGACCGATTTAGTCAAACCGTTTTTTTATATATATTTCAAGTATGATTGAAAATTATTATATTCTCGTCTCTGCCAAACATCGACTTGGCGATCCCAATATAATGAGTATCGTGACATAAAATAGAAATAAAGGAAAAAAATAAAAGTTGGGCATAGAATAAAGAATAAATATAATAAGAAAAGAAGAATAAGAAATAAAAAAAGTTAGGTTGGGCATAGAATAAAGAATAAATATAATAAGAAAGGAAGAATAAGAAATAAAAGTTGGGTTGGGTCGGGTTAGGAATAGAATAAAGAAAAAAAAAGTTGGGTTAGGTATACACACAAAGAAGTTAGGTTAGGTATACACAAAGAAGTTAGGTTAGGCATAGAATAAATATAATAAGAAAGGAAGAATAAGAAATAAAAAAAGTTAGGTTGGGCATAGAATAAATATAATAAGAAAGGAAGAATAAGAAAGAAAAAAAAGTTAGGTTAGGTATACACAAAAAAGTTAGGTTAGGTTAAAAAAAAAAAAAGTTAGGTTAGGTTAAAAAAGTTAGGTTAGGTTAAAAAACAGTTAGGTTAGGTTAAAAAAAAGTTAGGTTAGGTTGGAAAACAGTTAGGTTAGGTTAAAAAAAAAAAAGTTAGGTTAGGTTAAAAAACTAAAAAAGTTAGGTTAGGTTAAAAAAAAAGAAAAAAAGTTAGGTTAAAAAAGTTAGGTTAAGTGTGACGTCAGAGGGGGGTGACGTCAGAGGGGGGAGGGGCAAGGGGGATAATGTAAACAAATGTAACAAAGTGTTTAGGCCTTCTACTCTCATTCCGAGTTTATTCGAGACTGTAATTACACGTTTCCTAATTTCTGGTTGTCGATCTACCGAGACATGACGGAGAACGAAGCAACAATGACGGTTGCGGGGAATGCGGAACTACAAGCTATTTTGGCGACAAGTAATGCGGCTTTTGACCTGAGGCTGGTACCGGAGTATGACGGCAAAAAGGACCCCACAGAATGGCTCAGCAAAGTTCGGAAAATGTGTCGACTCCGAGGCGTGCGCGATGTGGCCCAAGTTGTTGGGATGAGAGTCACAGGTGATGCATATGCTGTCGTGGACTGCCTCCCCGATGTGGAACAGCTGGACCTTGAAAAAGTGGAGCAAGTTCTTCATACCGCGTTTGGCATGTATACTTTCGGAGCGTACGACGCTTTTGTGGGGCGAAGATTGAGCGAAGGTGAGTGTGTTGATGTGTTGCTGTCCGACCTGCGCAGATTGGGAGCCAGGTGCAATATAACCGACCCAGTCTCAATAAAATGTGCTTTCGTCTCAGCAATCCCACAGACGGTGCGACATGTCCTCAGGGCGAATGCCAAACTCGACGCTATGACGCTGACCGAAGTCGTGGACAGGACAAGGGTGATTTTGTCAGAAGCGACCCACACCGTTAACACTTGACTGGCTGCTCGTTCGACAACGCGTGATCACTACCAGCAGATAAAACCCTTCAAGTGTATCTTGTGTAACCAAGCCGGGCATTCCGCGCGTTATTGCTCTCGCCGAAAAAATGGCCCTGGAAAAGGGAGAACTGGGCCCACGTGTTTCAAGTGTGGTGAAATCGGGCATATCTGTTCAGGCTGTCCGGAAAACGGCCAAGGAGGAGAGACGTAGGTGCCAGTCTCTTCTCCTCTACCAAAACGGCGCCGATGGTCACCACTCGTGTGTTGGTCAACGACGTTCAGTGCCTTGCGTTAGTTGACACTGGATGCACTAGGAGTATTATATCGGAGTCGTTGTGCAGAGGGCTGGCGGAATTTCATGGTGAGTCGTTGTTGACTATTAGCGGAGCTCAGATGTTATGTCAGGGTAGTTGGCCAGCGCAGATCGCGGTGGACGGAGGCAAGGCATTCGAGCTCAGCGTACTGGTGGTGAAGCACCGGCCAGCCGGTTTTGATTTCATTCTCGGACTTGACGGTATTGTGGCAATGGGTGGTATGATGTTGGACTCGAGGCGGAAACTGACGTGGGGAGTAGAAGATGCACCTGCTCCGCGGGAACTGTGTGCTGCGGCAGCAGCGAATGGGAAAGGTGTGGGTGGTGGATGTGAGCTTGAGGGCAAAGACTTCGTGGCATATTTCGATGCAAATAAAAACTCGTGGAGAGTGAAGTGGAAGTGGTCGCAACGTCCGAGTGTGCTGACGAATCGGACGGCCGAATATGCGATTGCTCCACATGCCCGTGATGAGTACCGGTCAGAGCTACAATCTTGGATTGACGCCGGATGGCTCGTTGAATACGATGAACGCGCTCATGGGCCAGTAAGAGGACTCATCCCACTCATGGCAGTCAGCCAAAAGAATAAATCCAAAGTCAGGCCGGTGATGGACTTTCGCCAATTAAATCAATTCGTGGAAATACATACGGCGGATGCTGACGTCTGCCATCACAAACTCAGAGAGTGGAGGAGGTGAGGCAACCGTATAGCCTTGTTGGATCTGACGCGCGCCTATCTCCAGGCTGAAGTCGAGCCTGCACTCTGGTGTTACCAAACAGTAATATTATCTAGCAAGCGATATTGTCTGACTCGGTTGGGGTTCGGGCTAAGTGCGGCTCCTATCATAATGAAAGAGATCGTCAACTTCGTGTGTAAGCAAGATCCAAATGTCGACAGAGCAGCTTCATCCTACATTGACGACATTCTTGTCGATGAGTCTGTGTTGAGCGCAGATGAAGTGAGCAAGCATCTCTCCAGATATGGGCTGACCTGTAAAACCGCAGTGCGGGCCGACCCCTCATGTCGTGCATTGGGTCTGAGCGTTCGGCGACAGCAAAACGGATTGGCGCGGAGCAGGGATAATCCTATACCACCAATTAATGGGCCAATGACTCGCAGGTCGGTGTTTTCGTGGTGCGGCCGTCTGGTTGATCATCTACCGGTGGCTGGATGGTTAAGACCTGCCGCTTCCTGGATGAAGCGGTGTGTGAATTCTGTGACTCAAGGATGGGATGATGTCGTTGATGACCGGTCTGTGGAGAACAAAATTTCAAATGTCATTAACAGACTCACAAATGAAGATCCAGCGCGGGGAGTATGGCGGGTGACCGGAGAAGAGGTAACTGTGTGGACTGATGCCAGCGCGATTGCTCTCGGAGTGGTTTTGGAGACTAAGGACTCGGGAGTAATCGAGGACGCATGCTGGCTTCGTCGAGATGAAGTCACTCATATCAACATGGCCGAGCTGGACGCTGCCATCAGAGGTATCAACATGGCCGTTTCGTGGGGTATGAAGGTGATAGACCTCCGCACGGATTCTGCAACTGTTCACCATTGGATTGGAGATGCACTGAGCGGTCGTGCCATGCTCCGGACAAAAGCGCATGGTGAAATGCTGATACGACGGAGAGTGTGCCTCATCAAACAGATGGTGGATGAACTCGGATTACGCGTGAAGGTGCGGCTGGTTCGATCCGTCGAAAATTTGGCAGATGCTCTCACGCGTGTGCCAACCAGTTGGCTTGGCAGCGAATCAACAGCTGTAGGTGCGGCAGCTGCGGCTCCAGCAGTCCGTGGCTCAGTCGCCGAGGATATTGCAAACATTCATGAGCGAGCAGGGCATCCAGGAATACGTCGAACATTATTTTTTGCCAAACATGACCTCGCTAGACCTGTGAAGCGATCGGATGTACGCGATGTGGTTCGTCGTTGTGATGTATGCAACGCTATTGATCCGGCACCGGTCAAATGGCGACACGGCGCGCTGAGCGTTGCTGATATCTGGAGTCGCCTGGCCATTGACGTTACTCATTACGACAATCAGTCGTACCTGACTGTCGTTGACTGTGGCCCTTCGCGGTTTAGCTTGTGGAGACAACTGCGTGCGGCCGACAGTTATCAGGTCATACAGCACTTGGAGAGGATATTTTTTGAGAGAGGTGCACCAGCTGAACTACTTTGCGACAACGACACAGTTTTCAGAAGTCGGTCGTTTGCGGCGATTGCAGCACAGTGGGGCATCAAGCTACGTTTCAGAGCGGCGTATGCTGCAAGTGGGAATGCGATTGTTGAGCGCAATCATAGGACCGTGAAAATCATTGCTGCTAGAAAGGGTTGCAGCATCATTGAGGCTGTTCATTTATATAACGTCACGCCTCGCGACGGAGAGACTGGAGACAGTGCACCAGCCAAATTGTGTCTACAACTATAGAGTACGAGACTACACGAGACCTCGGGTTAACCAGCCAAAAGAAGGAGAGATTTCCGGTAGTGGGCGGTCTAGATTCACGACTGGTGACGCAGTATGGGTTCGTCAGCGTGGGATCAGATGCACCGAGCGGTCGGCACAAGGAGTGGTAAGTGGTGTTGTGTCTGAGCAGGTGGTCGAGGTTGACGGTGTGCCGCGTCATGTCCGAGATCTTCGACACAGGAACGAGCGGAATGGTGTGGAAACCGAGCCAACCGACGGTATGTCATCAACCAACGACTCTCCGCTGTGGGTCGGTGGTCCCGTGTCCCACTCCACTTCCAATGCAGATGTGTCCGGACGAGCTTCATCGTCAGTACAGGAGCGAGTCGACGCTGTTTGAGTTCATGATGATGCAGCACGTCCAGAAGTTGATGCTGATAGACGGGAACCGACGACCGTGCCAGCCGAAGACGTTCGAAGAGGAGCGCGGGTACGGCCACCACCTCCCCGGTGTTTATGTTGTGATCTTGGAGATCAGGGTGGGGTGTAGTGTGAAGTGGAGATGCTTGCGCATTAAGGCATTTGTATCAGCTGACTGTTTGCGGTGCAGTGTGTTGAGGCGTGGCTTATAGCCTGCGCGTGCTGGTAGTCTGCGTGTGCGTGTGTGCGAGCGTGCATGTATGCTTGTGTGTGAACTTGCAGGCATTGATGACGTATTGGCGTATTGTTTTCTGATTGGTTGATTATTGGATGAATGTACAAACGATCGCCTGTACCGGGCGATTCTCAACGCGTGAACCAGAGAGTGAATGTTGGGCAGTGTGTGTGAAGCGTGCGGCGGTGTTGCTTTGTGTTGAAATGGGATTTACGGCGGTAGCGGTGGTTTATTGAGTCGTTTGTTCACTCACGGGTTACTGTTATCTTTTGTTATTATCTAAGTATTTATATTCGTTCACTCATTCCGAGTTTATTCGAGACTGTAATTACACGTTTCCTAATTTCTGGTTGTCGATCTACCGAGACATGACGGAGAACGAAGCAACAATGACGGTTGCGGGGAATGCGGAACTACAGTAACCTGCTGGTATAAGCGGCTGGTTAAACCACTTGATTTGAACTGTTTTTTAAACCATGTTTTTTTCGAAATAATTTTTTTTGAAAAACGGTTTTCGTAGTTGTAGAGATTTAGAAAGCAATTGTCGGCAGATCAAGGAAAGTTGAACCAAATCAATTGTTATATTATTAGTAACCTGTTTTTAGAACTGGTTTTATGGATGATGTAGATGATGTAGTTATTTGTGCTCAAATACTTTTTTGTACATCTATATATATAAAAGAGATCCTCTGTGTGTCTGTGTGTGTGTGTTCACCATCCTTGGTCCATTTTCTATCAGCCAATACTCGGCCACCACTTGGCGTACCCGCTAACAATATATACCATCACGTTGGAAATTTTCTTGTTTACACGATAGGATAAATTTCAAATTTTAAAAATAAGACCAAAAAAAGTTATTGCGGTGAAAACACAAAATGAACCCTGAAAAATTCGAAAATTGTGGTCAATGCTCTGCCATCTACTCCTCATTCTCATAACCAGAAATGGTACAGCCAAACAGATTATACCACTGTGTAGAGAATTTTCTGTTCTACAAGATAGGTTATAATTCATATCCAAAAATAGAACATAAAAGATGTAAACATGACAAAATTTCAATCTATATTCAAAATTATATTTATACTCCACGCGTCCGATTTTCTATACTTTTTTCTCTATGTATCAAAAACTAATTATCACACAACTAAATAAATAATACCATCATGCTGGTAATTTTGTTTGCTACAACACGGTATAATTTTTAATTTTTCAAAGTGTATTAAAAAAAAGTTACGGCGGTGTGAAGTCAAAATGACAAAGTCAAAAATGCAAAATTAGCACTGGAAACCGTGAATGTTTTGGTAAATATTCCCCTATCTATTCCTCATAAACCAGCAATGGTACAGCTATAAAAATTATACTATTGTGTAGATAATTTTGTGTTCTACAAGAAAAGTTATAATTTATACCCAAAAATGATACAAAAAATGTGTAAAATTGGCAAAATTGTCAAATACATCCAAAATTACACTTGATCACCGGGCGCCTAAATTAATTCATTTTTCTACCTATTTCTCAGGAACTATTTGTCACACGTTAAAATAAATTATATCATCGTGCTGGAAATTGTATTTTTTAAAATGCGGTATAATTCTTAATTTTCCAAAGTGTATCTGAAGGAAGTGACGGCGGTGTAAAGTCAAAAGGACATATTGCCAATTTGACAGCTATTATGCGCACTTGCGATTACACAGGAATATACTACTGTGTAGAGAATTTTGTGTTCTACAAGAAAAGGTGTAATTTATACCCACAAATGATACAAAAAACGTGTAAAATTGGCAAAATTCTCAAATACATCCAAAATTACACTTGAACACCGGGTGACTACAATTTATTCATTTTTATACCCATTTATCAGGAACTATTTGTCATACATTAAAATTAATTATACCATCGTGCTAGAAATTTTGTTTCCTACAGTACGGTATAATTATTAATTTTCCAAAGTGTATCTGAAGGAAGTTACGCCGGTGTAAAGTCAAAAGGACATATTGCCAATTTGACAGCTATTATGCGCACTTGCGATTACACAGGAATATACTACTGTGTAGAGAATTTTGTGTTCTACAAGAAAAGCTATAATTTATACCCACAAATGATACAAAAAACGTGTAAAATTGGCAAAATTCTCAAATACATCCAAAATTACACTTGAACACCGGGCGACTAAAATCAATTCATTTTTCTACTATTTCTCAGTAACTATTTGTTACACATAAAAATAAATCATACCATCGTTCTAGAAACCTTTTCTTCTACAATACGGTATAATTTGTAATTTTCCAAAGGGTATCTGAAGGAAGTTACGGCGGTGTAAAGTCAAAAGGACATATTGCCAATTTGACAGCTATTATGCGCACTTGCGATTACACAGGAATATACACCGATACATACGATATACACCGATACACCGATATATACATAAAGAAGAAATTATCTGTCTGTCTGTGTATGTATGCTTGAATATGAGGTGACATAATTGCGCTGGTTCATGGTTCGCTGGTTCAATGATCAGGGGCTTCAAACGCAAACGAAGCGATGGCTCATTTTTATGAAATAAAAATGTCCCGCGGGCAGCAATAAAACGTTCAATAAAACGTTCAATTTCACCGAATATACACCGATATATACATAAAGAAGAAATTATCTGTCTGTCTGTGTATGTATGCTTGAATATGAGGTGACATAATTGCGCTGGTTCATGGTTCGCTGGTTCAATGATCAGGGGCTTCAAACGCAAACGAAGCGATGGCTCATTTTTATGAAATAAAAATGTCCCGCGGGCAGCAATAAAACGTTCAATTTCACCGTGTAGAATGAATTCATATACAAAACTAATGGATTTGACTTCAAGAACCAGAACGGATGGTGTTCGAGTTCTGAATTATTCCGCACGTCGGCCGGGTTTAAATATGAGGCGGGCTGAGTGAAAATATTTTGTCAAAATGTAAATTAAAAATAATGAAATTTAGACTTTTTAATTGATTGAGGTTTTTATGAGTTTGCCTTATTTATTTTTAATTTGCAATATTTTTATGAATTCTTCCGCACAACGGGCGGGTTTTAATGCTAGAGTTGAACCAAATTAATTGTTATATTATTAGTAGCCTGTTTTTAGAACTGGTTTTATGGATGATGTAGATGATGTAGTTATTTGTGCTCAAATACTTTTTTGTACATCTATATATATAAAAGAGATCCTCTGTGTGTCTGTGTGTCTGTGTGTGTGTGTGTGTGTGTGTGTGTGTGTGTGTGTGTGTGTGTGTGTGTGTGTGTGTGTGTGTGTGTGTGTCTGTCTGTCTGTCTGTCTGTCTGTCTGTCTGTCTGTCTATCACACCCTCGTTGATCCATTTTCTATCAGCTATTTATCGGCCACCACTCGGCGTATCTGCTAACAACTTATACCATTACGTTTAAAATGTTCTTGTCTACAGGATGTGCTAAATTTTAAATTTTAAAAATAAACTAAAAAAAGCTATAGCGGTGAAAAGACAAAATGAACCCATAAAAATGCGAAGATTCTGGTCAATATTCTGAAGACTACTCTTCCTAAACCAGCAATGGTACAACTATAAAAATTAGACCACTGTGTAGAAAATTTTATTTTCTACTCAACAAATTATAATTCATACCAAAAATTTGTTTTAAAAATTTAATATAAAACATGTAAAATGGAAAAAAAATCAATCTACATTCAAAATTTTATTTAAACTCAACGCGTGATTTTCTATACTTTTTTCTCTATTTTTCAAAAACTAATTATCACACATCTAAATAAATAATACCATCATGCTGGGAATTTTGTTTTCTACAACACGGTATAATTTTTAATTTTCCAAAGTGTATTAAAAATGTTACGGCGATGTGAAGTGTTAATGACAAAGTCAAAAATGCAAAATTTGCAAAAAAAAACGTGATTATTTTGGTCAATATCTCGCTATCTATTCCTCATAAACCAGCAATGGTACAGCTATAAAAATTATACTATTGTGTAGATAATTTTGTGTTCTACAAGAAAAGTTATAATTTATACACACAAATTGTGGCGTTTCCGCCAAGATGGCAACCAAGTTTGCGACTGAAAGATGTTGGCAACGCGGCAATCGCGAAGTGGTTGTTGGTTGTGGGATGAGAATGGTGTTGTGATTGTATGGTTGTATTTGTTATAAAAGATATTGTGATGTATGTAAATAGTATGGTTTTAACAATGAATTCACGTTGAGATTTGTGTTTGTATTTGGGGAACACTTAAACACAAAAGTGGTGTCAGAAGTGGGATAAAGTGAAGGTTGTGTTGAATACTGGTTTTGAGATATATTTGGGGTAGAGAAAAAAACTCAAATGGCGGCATCACCAGATATTATGGCATTGATAGAAGCACAAAACAAAAATATGCAGCTGATCTTGGAGGCACTAAAAAAACGCGCACTTTCTGATGAAACTCAGCGCACAAATGCTGCTAGTCAGTCAGCAATTCCTCGATTCGAATAATTCAAAAAAGAACGAGAGCCGTTTGATCAGTACATGGTACGTTTCAACCAGCATCTCCTGGCGTAAAATATCACGGATGAAGCGCAACAGCGAGCGATGTTTTTATCGTGGATCGGTGCAGAAACATTCAATCTGCTGCAGAATTTGTATGAGACTCGTGACGATCTAACGCACCAACCACTCGCGGAGCTAAAAGAGAAACTCTAGCTACACCTCAAGTCTTCGGTGCACGTACAAGCAGCAAGGCACAAGTTCTACACTCACAAAATGCAACCGGGTCAAAGGTATGAGGACTGGGCAGCGCAGTTGCGCGGTTTGAGCACAGAGTGCAAATTCGGGTGTTCAAAACAGGGGTGTACGGGCTCCTATGTGGACCAAATGATTTGTGATGTGATCATCAAAGAAGCACCACACCATGAAGTGAGGAGACAGTGTCTCATCGAACCGGATCCGACACTTGATCAAGTGCTGAAGAAAGCGGCGCTTTACGTCAGGACTGTCGAGACTGATCGTATATTGAGCGACCAACCACCCAACAATGATGTTCAACAGGAAGACGCAGTGCAAAGAATTTCGGAGAAAAAACGTGAACAGTTTGGCAAGAGATCAAACCATACAGAACTATTCAAAGGATGTCCGCAATGTTATGAAACACATGAGCGACGAGATTGCCAAAGAAAGAACACCGAGTGCAATACATGTCACCGCATCGGACACATATCAGCAGTGTGCCGTGACGCTGAACTGCGTAGAAGCGCCGAAAGAAGTGGATTCCAGCGGCGCAGGCGCACCGGTTACAAAACAACAGATTCAGTGTATGCAGTGCAGCAAAAGAACTACAGAAGATGCGGTAACAAAGTTTTCATTCCATTCGTTGTCGGTGATCAAACACTGGAATTTCAGTGGGACGCGGCGGCGTCGTGCTCAATAATCGGATTGGACGGATACAAAAGGTTGGGAAGTCCACCTATTTGTCCTATAGAGCGACAATTAACAGCGTACGCGGACCACCCGCTCGAAGTAAAAGGCGAGTGCGTGGTGGACATCAGAGTCGGTGAACAGCTACATAAATATTGTACGCTGGTGGTTGTCAATGCAATTAAAGGTGCGAATTTGTTGGGCCTAGATCTAAGCGATCAGCTTGGGCTCACAAAAAGGGGGTTATCGATGTTTGAAGTGGATGAAACGTTGTACGTCATTATGGACGCTGTGTCACAATCTGAGCCAAGAACACATATTACGAAAGTGCGACAACAATCGGCTCAGGTACAATCCAAACTGAAAATGTTGAAAGATAAATTTCATGATGTATTATGTGATGAACTGGGACAGTGCAATAAACTACAAGCCAAGTTGACGCTGAAAGCTACGGCAAAACCGTCATTTGCAAAACCGAGAGTAATTCCCTACGCACGACGTGAAGCTACAAAGGCAGAGTTGGATCGTTTGGTGAGCATGAAAGTGTTGCAGCCAGTTAACTATAGCGCACATGCGTATCCTATAGTGTGCGTGGCAAAGCCGTCTGGAAAAATACGCATATGTGGCGATTTCAAACAGCTAAATATTCAACTGGAGGTTGACCAGCACTCTATTCCATCTCTAGATGATATATTGGTGAAACTGCAAGGGGGAAATATATTATCCACTCTTGATTTCACCGATGCGTACTTACAGGTGGAACTGGACGATGAAAGCAAACAGTTCGTGACTAAAAATACACCGTACGGTTTGCACAGGTACAACCGACTTTGTTTTGGTGTAGCATCGAGTCCAGCGATTTTTCAGCGATTGATGGATTCCATGGTTAGTGATTTGCCTGGTACTGCGGCATATTTGGACGATGTGATAATTACAGGTGATGATGACAAAGAACACATGAAGAATCTGGAGAACGTACTGAACAGAATCCGAGAGTATGGCATGACAGTACGCGAGGAAAAATGAAATTTCTTTCAAGATCAAGTCCAGTATTTGGGGCATATAATTGACAAGCACGGAAAGCGACCCAGTAACAACAGAGTGCAGGCCATATTTCAAATGCCAAGACCGACAAATGTCAAAGAAGTAGAAGCATTTCTAGTAAAGTGAACTTTTATGGAACGTTCATAGAAAATATGTCAACCAAGGCAGAGCCGTTGAACAATTTGCGACGAAAGCAATCATCATTTGTGTGGAATCAACGCTGTGAATCAGCATTCAAGATATTGAAAGAAGATATAATCAAAGCGACAACATTGGTTCATTTTGATCCAACAAAAACGTCTGTTCTGGCCACGGACTCATCACCATATGGAGTTGGAGTGGCTCTCATGCAAATCGAAGATGACGGAAAAGAGTATCCGATTGCGTTTGCGTCTAAAACGCTAACAGAACATCAGAAGAACTATTCGCAACTTCACCGAGAAGCACTTGCAATCAAGTATGGAATCGAAAAATTTCAAAAATATCTACGTGATCGAAAGTTTATTCTAGTGACCGTCAACAAGCCTCTGATGCACATATTCAATCCTAGCAAAAATATACCTGTACTAGCGTCACAGAGACTACAAAGGTGGGCTTTGGAACTAATGCCATTCCGATATGATTTTCGCTACAGAAATACAGAGCTCCATGGAAATGCTGATGGACTTTCACGACTACCAATGGGTCCAGATGTAGATTTTGACGAAAAAGAGCAATTGGAAAGAAATGAGACTACGCATGTCATAAACGAAGAATTGGAGGGTAATCCAGTTAATATACATGAGATTGTCAAATTTATAGAGACAGATACGTTGCTGAACTCAGTCATGAGTTATGTGTCGACTGGGTCTTGGCCGGAACGTGAAAATATCAGCGATGAACTTCGACCGTATTGGGTGATCGGATTTAATTTTATAGTGCACAAAGGTGTTTTTGATGCTTCGTCATGAAAATCAACGTGTTAGGACTGTTATACCTAGGAAACTACGTGGTAAAGTACTTCGAATGCTTCATGAATCCCATTGGGGCATCGTTCGCATGAAACAAAATGCCAGAAGATACATCTGGTGGCCGAATTTAGACAAGGATATACCCGAGATGGTGAGACAATGTGAGGCGTGTAGGGAGAACGCAAATGAGCCGACGAAAATCTATCGTTCGTGGCCGAAAACTGAACATCCCTGGTCAAGAGTGCACGTCGATTATGCTGGACCGTTTATGAATCAAATGTGGTTGGTATGTGTGGACTCCCATTCAAAATTTCCATATGTTGCAAAAATGAGCGTGGGGAGAACCACCTCTGCGGATAATATTCAGCAATTGTCAAACATATTTGCCATTGAAGGTTATCCGGAGACAATTGTGTCAGATAACGCAGCACAGTTCACTAGTGACGAGTTTGAAACATTCTGCGCAGAGTGCGGAATTGAGCACGTTACAGCTGCTCCGTTCCACCCAGTGTCAAATGGTGAAGCGGAAAGATTTGTACAAACTTTAAAACAGGGATTAAAGAAAAATTGTCATCACAAAGACCAGCCTGACCTAACGGCTGTTTTGAGAACAATTCTGATGACATATCGAATGTCACCTATGGACGGACTAGACGGTAAATCACCGGCGGAGATACTTCATGGCAGAGTTCAGAAGACAAGGTTGGACCAGCTAGTGCCACGGTCGAAAAAGACGCCGAGATACTTCACTAGCAACAAAAGTAATTTCGACATCAACACGAAGGTGTTTGCCAGGAATTATTCGCGTGGTCCGAAGTGGATTGATGGTGTTGTTGTCAGAAAATACAGAAACGTGTATATCATCAAAACAGATTTGGGACATTGGAAACGTCATGTCAATCAACTGCTGCCGCGTTATATCGGACAATCGGCTGGAGCTGCTGATGAAGACCTCCCAGAAATCGACGAAGAGGCCGATCACGAATCGACGAGAAGACATCAGGACGGTGTGACCAGCGAACCACAGCGACGGTATGCTGTGAGAATGCGACAACCACCGATGTTCCTGAGGGACTATGTCAGAGTGATGTCTGAAACTACGGAGGGGAGGATGTGGCGTTTCCGCCAAGGTGGCAACCAAGTTTGCGACTGAAGGATGTTGGCAACGCGGCAATCGCGAAGTGGTTGTTGGTTGTGGGATGAGAATGGTGTTGTGATTGTATGGTTGTATTTGTTATAAAAGATATTGTGATGTATGTAAATAGTATGGTTTTAACAAAGAATTCACGTTGAGATTTGTGTTTGTATTTGGGGAACACTTAAACACAAAACAAATGATACAAAAAACGGGTAAAATTGTCAAAATTCTCAAATACATCCCAAATTACACTTGAACACCGGGTGACTAAAATTAATTCATTTTTCTACCTATTTCTCAGGAACTATTTGTCACACATTAAAATAAGTTATACCATCGTGCTATAAATTTTTTTTCTACAATACGGTGTAATTTGTAATTTTCCAAAGTGTATTATAAGGAATTTACGGGGGTGTAAAGTCAAATTGTCATGTTGCCAATTTGACAGCTATCATGCGCACTTGAGATTACACATGAATATACACTGATTTAATTTCACTGAAGTCCAATCACAATTTACGCACTTGCCATTACACAGGAATATACTACTGTGTAGATAATTTTGTGTTCTACAAGATAAGCTATAATTTATACCCACAAATGATACAAAAAACGTGTAAGATTGGCAAAATTCTCAAATACATCCAAAATTACACTTGAACACCGGGCGACTAAAATTAATTCATTTTTCTACTCTTTCTCAGTAACTATTTGTTACACATAAAAATAAATTATACCATCGTGCTAGAAATCTTGTTTTCTACAATACGGTATAATTTGTAATTTTCCTAAGTGTATCTGAAGGACGTTACGGCGGTGTAAATTCAAAAGCACATATTACTAATCTGACAGCTATTATGCGCACTTACGATTACACAGGAATATACACCGATTAAATTTCACTGAAGCCCAATCACGATTAAGAATGCATCATATTAGCTCCAAGCATGGATGGTGTGGTTTTATTGGGTACAGTTTAATTGATGCTACACTATACTGAATAGAAAGGCTTTATTGTCCTCAATATTTACACATGAATTGTTCCGCCCGACGGGCGGGTAAAATACTACTGAGGTTCCTGAGGTATGAAGTTGCAGGCTGATAATTTTCGCCCGTGGCCATGCTGATGCACCGCCACTAGAAGAGTCCGTCCGCCCGTCTCAACGTCAACTGGTCGACGATGGAGTTGGTGGACGCTCGGATGTTGTAGTGCTGCAGTTTTGGCTCGTCCGGTACAGTGAAGAGAAATTCATCCAGTTTTCGCTTGAATGTATTGAGGCTAACACCGCACATGCCTCTCAATTCTCTAGGTAGGACGTTGAAGAGTCTTGCTGCATTTATGGAGAAAGAATTGTTCTTGATGGTTCTTACTCTCGTGGTCGCTTCTGAGCTGATGTTATGCATGCGACAGAGTTTTCCAAGTCGTCTGTGTGTGTAGAACTTTATATCTACACTGTTCATCACTTTCCCGTCATTATTTTGTACAGGTAGATGATATGATATCTCTCACGGCGTCGTTCTAACGAGAAAAGTCGAAGTGCCTTGAGTCGGTCCCAGTAACTTAGATGTCTCACCGATTTTATTTTGGCTGTGAAAGATCTCTGTACTCCTTCTAGAAGTTGTTTCTCACGAGCCTTCCATGGACTCCACAATTGGCAACAGTATTCTAGTAATGGAAGCACCAATGTTTTGAACAGTACACGCATAGGTTCCGCCACGCGAGTTCCAAATGTACGTAAGATCCAGGCAGCTTGGCTACGAGCTTTATTGGTGACATTTTCGATATGGGCAGTGAAACTGCAATCACTACTGAGAATTACGCCTAAATCTTTGACCTGATCTTCTTTGGTGATCACTGTGCCATCTTGCGAGACGTAACTGGCTGCATGGTTGTGATTATTTCTCCAACTATATCTAATGTGTTCGAATTTAGTTGGATTGAAAACCATGTTGTTATCATTCGCCCAGCGGTACAGTGAGTCGATATCAGACTGTAGTAATTCAGCGTCAGACGATGTTGATACTTCTCGTGACACACGAGTATCGTCGGCAAAGCATCCGACATGAGTGTTCAGTGACAGTGAGATGTGTTCTGCCAGTGTGTTCTAAATACCAAGTCTTCCAGAGATACCCAATTGGCGGAGCTTATGAAGAAGTATACCGTGATCGACCTTATCAAAAGCCTTGGCGAAATCAAGGTAAATCACGTCCACATCTTCATTGCTTTCCAACGAATTCAGCACTCTTTCGTAGTGTCCAAGTAATTGGGTCAGACATGACCGACCTGAACGGAAACCATGTTGGTTTGTGTTCATCATTTCTTTCCCCTCTATATACGTGGATATTTTTCTAACAATGAGTTTTTCCAGCATCTTGATGATATGAGAGGTAAGAGCTACCGGTCTGTAATTTTTGGCCTCATTTTTAGAACCGCCTTTATGTATAGGTGTTACTTTTGCACTTTTTAACTTTGCAGGAATTGTGCCTGTTTCTAAAGAGGTTTTATAGAGTAGTAGCAAAGGTTTACTTAATTCCACAGCACAATTTTTCAAAAATATTGCAGGAAATTGGTCAGGTCCAGCTGCTGAGTTTACGTTCAACTCCTTTATTATAATCTGAATCATATTGGCTGACAAGTGCATATCCCTCAACGACAACAAGTCTTCATTTGAGAAAAATTCCACGGGCGTATTTACAGTTTTATCGGCATCCGGTATGCTGAACACATTTTCATACTGAGAGCGGAGTGTGTCTACAACAGCTCTGGGTTCATCTATGACGACACCATCTGATCTTACTAGAGGGCCAATACCTGTTCTTAAAGAGGACTTGTTTGCTGCATATCGATAAAAGTATTTCGGGTTTGTTTTGATGCACGATACAGCAGCATGTTCACTACGACGTTGTTCAGTTTCTACTGAGGTTTTCAGTCTGTCATTGATGGTGGATATTTTCTTTTCAATACGTAGTTTCACGCGGACGTCTGTCGCGTAAAAAAACTTCTTGAAGAGATTACTTCTCTTTCTCATGTAAATTTTTCGATCTCGTGGTATTTGGTTTTTTGGTGACGGTCTTTTATGTGGCACATGTTTCATTGATATATGCAAGCATTTGGAGGTAAGAAAATCATACTGTTCATCCGGTCCAGCATTGCTCATGTTGGATTGCCAATCAACTGTTCTCAATTCTTCCCTGATGTTACTCCAACAAACTGAATCTGAACGGAAATTTAAATCATTAAAGCATGAACTATTGTTAACACGAATGGATGATTTTTTCCACGAGATATTGCTAGCCAGAGTAATAATGTAATGGTCTGGCAGATCAGTCGGGGTTGTATAGTATTCACGAATAAAATCGTTGTTGTTGGTCATGAATACGTCGAGAATGTTTGCTGCTCTAGTCGATGTACGGATGGTTTGTTGCAGACTAAAAGTTAAATGTTCATTGGTAAACACCAGCAGTTCATTCGCCTGTGTCGTCATATCTGCAGCTCCCCCGTACACAGTCCCTGAATCCAAGTCGATGCGCGGGAAATTTAAATCACCACTCAGAACTATTGTAGGTGTTGGTGTGGCAAATGTCTCTAGAATATTATTGATATTGGTCAGTTGATCAATAAACTTGTTCGTCGGGCACGCCGGCGGTCTATATATATTAATAGCGATAACGTTAATTGCGCGGATGTGTATCATCAGTAACTCTGTGTATGAATTTGACTCAGAATAAATAACGGTAGTCTTTTTTGCGAGGTCTTCCTTCAAATACGTTAAAACGCCACCTTTTTTTCCATGGTTTTTCCTATCAGCTCTGAATGCTCTGTAATTTCGCATTTTAATTTCGGCATCTCGTATATCATCGCTGAGGTGTGTTTCAGTTAGCGAAATCATAAACGCATTTTCATTTTCTGCAATTTCTTCTAGTAGTTTAATTTTCCCCTTGTATTTGTATGGGAGAATCCCCGCTATGTTGAGGGTAATTATTTTATTCATGCCATCGGCATCATGTTCTGCTGTGGAGTCTGAGAGTGGTTCAGTATTGGTGGAGCAGGGCCCCAACGACGCGGGCCGTTTTCCAGCATTTGCAGCACTTGCTGTTGTACTGTCTGCATGTGCTGCATCTGCTGTACTAAAAAAGGTATCAAACTAACCTGTGATTGTTCATGTAAGGCTTGAGCAGAGCGTGTCTCTGAGCATGTCGCTGCTCCCGGCGAAAAAGAATGTGTTAATGTAGACGGAATATATGAACGAACCGGTGCACGTAAGTTTTGTGCGGGTGTACGGGTGTGGTACACCTTCGAGCGAACTTCGCGCAATGGAGCACGCATGTTGTATACAGGCCCACAGTGTAGCGGTGCGGGCACCTCATCTGCGGGTTCAGGTTGCCGAGGTATTGTTTGATCTGCAGAAGAGCGACGAGTACCCTTCAAATGCAGTCGTCTACACTGATCGTTGAAACATTCTCGGTTGTTTTCTGAACCACGGCATATCGGCGGGTGAAAAAATGTGCATTTTTTTCCTTCCTTGCATCCTCGTACAGGGTCGAGTCCATTGGCTTTATATTTATAGCAGAGCTTTGGATGTGCATATGGGCATCCGCGACCATTCAGTCCGTACTTGCATTTATTTCGTCTATAAAAATAGCAAGTTTTCTCTTTTTTAACAGCTGGATTATCTTTCTTTACAGTCTGTTGATTGATGTTATCGACATTGTCTTTGTTGTCTTCAGTTTGTAATACTTTGTTATCAGTTTTTTCTGCATTTTCATTACTGTAATGACTTTTTTGCATTTTGGCTTCATGCTCTGTGTCCATTACTGTGAGGACTTTAGTGAACAGCTCATCAGTTTTTTCTCCATACAGGGCCTTAACACAACTCTCGAAAGTGTACTGACACCTACTGTTCATAAAGTTAACAATGGCGTACACAGGCAGTTTGGAGCAGACGACATGCGTGTAGTGTCTGCACTTACCGCACTTCAGACAATCCAACCAGCATTGTTCACCACATGATTTACAACACGCCTGTGTAGTTGTAAGACTCGGTGTGTTGACCTGTGAACTTAGTTGTGTTTGTACATCAGTGGCGTTCAAATCCGTGACATCCAACGGACCATTAGAAACATCATTGGCAGCTGAATAAGCGCTTACATCATCTTGCTTTTGTCCGGTTTCCATGATGTTTAGACATATATCCAATTGAAATTTCTCAGAAATTGCAATTTTCAATTGTCGGGAGACACACACACACACACACAACACACACACACGCACACACACACACACTCAATTCAAGCACACGCACGGATTCAAGGTCACCGGACACCACTCGACACGACCGATCGTCACCACTGTTACCACAAGACTCCATAACTGACACCTACTGGGAACAAAGTTAACTACTAAGTTTTACTGTATAATTTAATTGGTTTAATTTCAAGTTGCATAAGCTTAAGTTGCCTAAGGATATGGGTTGTAATATCATGCAATGCCAACTATATGAATATGCTGTTTTAGCGGACGCATAAATCTGGAATTATAGAGATGACAGAAGGTTTCATTGTTTTGATAGTGTTACACTTTTGAATTACTACTCACGAAGGATGGGTGCGAACTTGAGCAGTGTTGAGGAAAAAAACTTCGTCAATAATTCAAACAAGAATTTACAAATTAATATTTTTCTATTGGATAAGCTTTTTGCTTTTTGATTCATTATATTCAATTTATAGTTCCGCACGACGGGCGGGTTTAAATACGAGGCAGTTCGAGGGAAAATATTTTGCCACATCTAAAATAAAAGCATTCACATTTAGACTTTTCTATTGGTTAAGACTTTTTATAGGCTTACGTTTTTTTTTTCTAATCATTTTTTATTAATTCAATATTCATTTTACTTTATTTATTTTTCTGCACAAAGGGCGGGTTTTAATGCTAGATGGTTATGTTGAGTTATAAATATATTTTAAAAACATTATGATAATTTTTTTTGTCATTTTTCATTGTTTTGTGTCAGAGTTCTGAATTATTCAGCACGACGGGCAGGTTTATATAGTATTTTTTTGGGTTTACTCTTTTCTTTATTAATTCATATTTATTTTATCTTATGAATTGAATACAAATTTAATAGTATGAACTATTTCGCACGAAGGGCGGGTTTACATTCTAGAATTTTCATTGTTTTGTACGTGTTAGTGTTCTGAATTATTCCGCACGATGGGTAGGTTTAAATATGAGGTGGATTAAGGGGTAATATTTTGTCAAATAAATAATTAAAATATTAACATTTAGAGTTTTTATTGGTGAACGTATTTACAGGATAAATTTTTTGTTTTTTAATTTTATGCAGTTTATTCTATGTTATTGTTACATGTTATTGTTATTATTCTAGTTTATTGAATATGCATTTTATTTTATGAATTGTTGAGCACTACGGGCTGGTTTCAATATGAGGCGGGGTAAAGGAAATTAGGTTGTCAAAATAAAAATAAAAATAATTAAATTTAGACTTTTCAATTGAGTAAGATTTTAATGAGTATATCTGTTTTCTTTTTTAATTTGCAATATGTTTATGAATTAAATACGAATTTCATTTTATGAATTGCTCCGCACAACTGGCGGGTTTCAATGCTAGACGGTGATGTTAAGTTATAAAAATATTTTGGAAACATTATGATGAAAAAGTGTAGTCATTTTTCATTGTTTCGTGTCTGAGTTCTGAATTATTCAGCACGACGGGCATGTATAAATATGAGGCGGTTTAGGCAAACTATTTTTTGAAAATAAATGTGAAAATATAGAAATTTAGACTTTTTTATGGGTTTACTCCACTCTTTTTTAATTCATTTTCCTTTTCTCTTATGAATTGAATACAAATTTAATAGTATGAACTGTTTTGCACGACGGCAGGCTTACATGCTAGAATTTTCATTGTTTGTTACGTGTTTGTGTTCTGAATTATTCCGCACAATGGGAGGGTTTATATATGAGGCAGGTCGAGGGAAAATATTATGTCAAAATAAAAATAAAAATATTCACACTTGGACTTTTATATTGAGTAAGACACTTATGAGTTCCCATTTTCTTTTTAAATTTGGAATATTTTTATGAATATGAATTTTTACTAATATTAATTCTATTCTATGAATTCCTCCGCACAACGGGCGGGTTTTAATGCTAGAACTTTCATTGTTTGTTACGTATTTGTGTTCTGAATTATTCTGCACGCCGGGCAGGTTCAAATATGAGGCGGATTGAGGGATAATATTTTGTCAAAGTAAAAATAAAAATATTCACATTTAGAGTTTTTATTGGTGAACGTATTTACAGGTTGAACTTTTTGCTTTTCAATTTGTATTCAGTTTATTTTATGGATTGAATATGAATTTTACTTTATGAATTGTTCCGCACGACGGGCGGGCTCAAATGTATATATATATATATATATATATATATATATATATATATATATATATATATATATATATATATATATATATATATATATATATATAAATGGAATTATCTCTGTGTGTGTGTGTAAGTATGCTTAAATATGAGGTGACATAATTGTGCGGGCTCACTGGTATAAATCAGAGGCTTCAAACGTAAACTAAGCAATGGATCATGTTTATAAAATTAAAATGTCCCGCGGGCAGTAACTAAAGACAATAAAACGTTCAATTTCACCGTGTAAAACGAGTTTATATACTGAACTAACTGATTTAACTTCAAGGTCCAGAACGAATCGTATTCGAGCTCTGAATTATTACGTACGACGGGCGGGTTTAAATATGAGGCGGGTTGAGGGATCATATTTTGTCAAAATAAACATAAAAAAATGAAATTTAGAATTTTCATTTGATTAGGATTTATATGAATTTAATATATAAAATTTTAATTTGATTTTTTATTATTAATATAATATGAATTTTATTTCATGAATCGCACGCACAACGGGCGGGTTTTAATGCTAGATAAATATATTTCCTCAGCCGTTTTAACCTACACGAAAATATTGCCCGTTTTCTGATCAGGATTGCCACACTGATTAATGCGACCCGCTTTTATTCGTAGTCTCATTAGGGACACTAAGATTGTGTGTATATTTGTAGTCTTTGTGTAAATATTTGCAGTGTTTGTACTTTTATGTTTGCAAATAATTGATCTGCTGAATGAAATGATGAAACTTATAATAATCAACGTAGTTCATTTCTGGTAGGAAAAAGGTAATATGTAAAAAATAATAATAAAATTATGCCACCTGTTGTTTTTTTAAAACAGTTTCAGATTTTAGCATAAACAACGGTTCTCAAACCCTGCTTTCTTACACAATGATTACTCAATAATTGAATGCAAAACTGTAGTGTACATAGAAGTGCCGCACAGTACCGTGCAAACAATAATATTAGGGCTTTGAGACACATCATAACAATTATATTGTGCATATTTAATGATAATTCAATTTGATAGGGTCACTAATAGCATGAATAACTTATGTGTTGATAAATAAATAATTCAATTAACATCCCAAATATATCATTTCCATAATTTGAATTCCTTGCATGACTCTTCAAAAATAACAAACAAACTTGTTTTTTGGTCGAGGTTTTTTTTGGTAAAGAAAACGTTTTTTAAACAAAAACGTCGGTTTTCTAGGTCGCATCTCTAGTTGTAATGCCATCATTCGATTGCGATGATATCACCCTTGCTGAATCACACATAGCTAGAATAGACGGAACTGCAATCGCACGCTGCAGGTTTGCAGAACAAGCGCGCTAGCCTGAGTGTGTATGCGTGCGCGTGTGTGCATGTGTGTCAGTGCGTGTATGCGCGTCTGTATGCGTGTGTATACGTGTGTGTGCTTGTGCGTGTGTATGTATGGTCATGTAATGATCATTGTTGCTAAGCACTATTTATACACTCGAACGTATGTGTGTATATGAGTATATGTATATGCGTGAGTGTGTATGTGTGCGTGTGTGTGGGTGTGATCACGTCATCGTCACTGTTGCCATGCATCTATATGTGGCAATGCATCTGTTGTATATTGGTATGCGTGCATGTGTGTGTATGAATCTGCATGTGTCATCGCTGTTGTCACACACATGTTCTTCGAACACAGCTTGACTATATAATGCACTAACGGGGAGGAGTCGGAAATTGTCTCTTGGTGTTTGTCGTGTATTGTGGTATTGTAGGCGCGTATGGGACATCGCTGTCCCACACACGCCTGTCTTTAAAATTGATCTGTGCGTCGAGAAATAAATTGTCGTTTATATGTAAATTTGTCGTAAAAAATGTCGTTTGTCGTAAATAAATTGTTTTTTTTCGACATTTGACGCTACAAGCTATTTCGGCAACATGAAAGCGAGTACGAGAGATGTCCCGATGTCGGAGGTGAGTGAGGGCAGTGGGGCTCCCTTCGACATTCGTCTGATACCCGAGTTTAATTGGCGGAACGTGCCAGTAACGGAGTGGCTGGAGAAGGCCGAGATGGTCTGCAGACTGCGGGGAGTGAGCTGCCTGTAAGATATACTGACATTTCGTCTGTCGGACGGTGCGCACGGGCGCGCCGCTCGGCCTGCGACTGGCCGAGTCTGTGTGGCAGTTGCCGGCCGGCCGGCGGCTGACGCACGTCGACTTGACGGAACTGGACGGCGAGTGTGTGGCTGCCGTTCTGGCCGTCGGCCGGCAACATCACTCGGAGCAACTGCGTCCGCCCTACTCTATGTCATCGCTGGACGGCCGCACGGTCTGTGTCGACGAAGATGCGGCGGAAAAGGCAGCGCCAGCGGCTTATTCGTGACATCCGTCAATTGCGAGACGTTTGTCGGCCGCGCGCTGTTCTTTCGGCGCCACGAAATGGACGCGGCGGCGGCTGCCGTGCGTCGCGGCCTGGCGCGCGTGATGCCTTTGATTCTGCTGCGACGTACGTGAGTCGTGCGAGGTTCGTGAGTCGACTTCTCAATGTAGGAGAGTCTGTCGACGTTTATCTTGCAGAGCTGCGCCGTCTGGCCTCGATATTCGATGGAGCAGGGGACAGCGAACTCGAAAATGACCGATTTCGGTCAATTTTGACGTTTTTGGGATGTCAGTCGAGCTTGTGTGCACAAGTATCGAAAATGACCGATTTCGGTCAATTTTGACGTTTTCGCGATGTCAGTTGAACTTGTGTGCACAAGTATCGAAAATGAACGATTTCCGTAAATTTTGTCGTTTTTGGGATTTCAGTAACATACGTGTGCACAAGTATCGAAAATGACCGACTTCGGTCAATTTTGACGTTTTTGGGATGTCAGTTGAACTTGTGTGCACAACTATCGAAAATGACCGATTTCGGTCAATTTTGACGTTTTTGCGATGTCAGTTGAGCTTGTGTATCAAGTATCGAAAATGACGATTTCGGTCAATTTTGAAGTTTTCGCGATGTCAGTTGAACTTGTGTGGTCAAGTATCGAATATGACCGATTTCGGTAAATTTTGTCGTTTTTGGGATGTCATTGACATACGTGTGCAGAAGTATCGAAAATGACCGATTTCGGTCAATTTTGACGTTTTTGCGATGTCATTTGAACTTGTGTGCATAAGTATCGAAAATGACCGATTTCGGTCAATGTTGACGTTTTTTGGATGTCAGTGACATACGTGTGCACAAGTATCGAAAATGACCGATTTTGGTCAATTGTGACGTTTTTTGCGATGTCAGTTGAACTTGTGTGCACAAGTATCGAAAATGACCGATTTCTGTCAATTTTGACGTTTTCGCGATGTTAGTTGAGCTTGTGTGGTCAAGTATCGAAAATGCCGATTTCGGTCAATTTTGACGTTTTCGCGATGTCAGTTGAACTTGTGTGCACAAGTATCGAAAATGACCGATTTCTGTCAATTTTGACGTTTTCGCGATGTCAGTTGAACTTGTGTGGTCAAGTATCGAAAATGCCGATTTCGGTCAATTTTGACGTTTTCGCGATGTCAGTTGAACTTGTGTGCACAAGTATCGAAAATGACCGATTTCGGTAAATTTTGTCGTTTTTGGGATGTCAGTGACATACGTGTGCACAAGTATCGAAAATGACCGATTTCGGTCAATTGTGACGTTTTTTGGGATGTCAGTTAAACTTGTGTGCACAAGTATCGAAAATGACCGATTTCGGTCAATTTTGACGTTTTTGCGATGTCAGTGACATACGTGTGCACAAGTATCGAAAATGATCGATTTCTGTCAATTTTGACGTTTTTGGGATGTCAGTTGAACTTGTGTGGTCAAGTATCGAAAATGACCGATTTCGGTAAATTTTGTCGTTTTTGGGATGTCAGTGACATACGTGTGCACAAGTATCGAAAATGACCGATTTCGGTCAATTTTGACGTTTTTGGGATGTCAGTTGAGCTTGTGTGCACAAGTATCGAAAATGACCGATTTCGGTCAATTTTGACGTTTTTGCGATGTCAGTGACATACGTGTGCACAAGTATCGAAAATGACCGATTTCGGTCAATTTTGACGTTTTTGGGATGCCAGTGACATACGTGTGCACAAGTATCGAAAATGACCGATTTCGGTCAATTTTGACGTTTTCGCGATGTCAGTTGAACTTGTGTGGTCAAGCATCGAAAATGACCGATTTCGGTAAATTTTGTCGTTTTGGGATGTCAGTGACATACGTGTGCACAAGTATCGAAAATGACCGATTTCGGTCAATTTTGACGTTTTCGCGATGTCAGTGACATACGTGTGCACAAGTATCGAAAATGATCGATTTCGGTAAATTTTGACGTTTTCGCGATGTCAGTTGAACTTGTGTGGTCAAGTATCGAAAATGACCGATTTCGGTAAATTTTGTCGTTTTTGCGATGTCAGTGACATACGTGTGCACAAGTATCGAAAATGACCGATTTCGGTCAATTTTGACGTTTTCGCGATGTCAGTGACATACGTGTGCACAAGTATCGAAAATGACCGATTTCGGTCAATTTTGACGTTTTCGCGATGTCAGTTGAACTTGTGTGGTCAAGTATCGAAAATGACCGATTTCGGTAAATTTTGTCGTTTTTGGGATGTCAGTGACATACGTGTGCACAAGTATCGAAAATGACCGATTTCGGTCAATTTTGACGTTTTTGGGATGTCAGTTGAGCTTGTGTGCACAAGTATCGAAAATGACCGCTTTCGGTCAATTTTGACATTTTTGGTATGTCAGTGACATACGTGTGCACAAGTATCGAAAATGATTGATTTCGGTCAATTTTGATGTTTTAGCGATGTCAGTTGAACTTGTGTGGTCAAGTATCGAAAATGATCGATTTCGGTCAATTTCGATGTTTTTGGGATGTCAGTTGAACTTGTGTGCACAAGTATCGAAAATGACCGCTTTCGGTCAATTTGGACATTTTTGGTATGTCAGTGACATACGTGTGCACAAGTATCGAAAATGACCGATTTCGGTCAATTTGGACGTTTTTGGGGTGTCAGCTGAACTTGTGTGCACAACTATCGAAAATGACCGATTTCGGTCAATTTTGACGTTTCTGCTTTCGGTCAATTTTGACATTTTTGTTATGTCAGTGACATACGTGTGCACATGTATGGAAAATGACCGATTTCGGTCAATTTTGACGTGTTTGCGATGTCAGTTGAGCTTGTGTGGTCAAGTATCGAAAATGACCGATTTCGGTCAATTTTGACGTTTTTGGGATGTCAGCTGAACTTGTGTGCACAACTATCGAAAATGACCGATTTCGGTCAATTTTGACGTTTTTGCGATGTCAGTTGAGCTTGTGTGGTCAAGTATCGAAAATGCCGATTTCGGTCAATTTTGAAGTTTTCGCGATGTCAGTTGAACTTGTGTGGTCAAGTATCGAAAATGACCGATTTCGGTAAATTTTGTCGTTTTTGGGATGTCATTGACATACGTGTGCAGAAGTATCGAAAATGACCGATTTCGGTCAATTTTGACGTTTTTGCGATGTCATTTGAACTTGTGTGCACAAGTATCGAAAATGACCGATTTCGGTCAATTTTGACGTTTTTTGGATGTCAGTGACATACGTGTGCACAAGTATCGAAAATGACCGATTTTGGTCAATTGTGACGTTTTTTGCGATGTCAGTTGAACTTGTGTGCACAAGTATCGAAAATGACCGATTTCTGTCAATTTTGACGTTTTCGCGATGTTAGTTGAGCTTGTGTGGTCAAGTATCGAAAATGCCGATTTCGGTCAATTTTGACGTTTTCGCGATGTCAGTTGAACTTGTGTGCACAAGTATCGAAAATGACCGATTTCTGTCAATTTTGACGTTTTCGCGATGTCAGTTGAACTTGTGTGGTCAAGTATCGAAAATGCCGATTTCGGTCAATTTTGACGTTTTCGCGATGTCAGTTGAACTTGTGTGCACAAGTATCGAAAATGACCGATTTCGGTAAATTTTGTCGTTTTTGGGATGTCAGTGACATACGTGTGCACAAGTATCGAAAATGACCGATTTCGGTCAATTGTGACGTTTTTTGGGATGTCAGTTGAACTTGTGTGCACAAGTATCGAAAATGACCGATTTCGGTCAATTTTGACGTTTTTGCGATGTCAGTGACATACGTGTGCACAAGTATCGAAAATGATCGATTTCTGTCAATTTTGACGTTTTTGGGATGTCAGTTGAACTTGTGTGGTCAAGTATCGAAAATGACCGATTTCGGTAAATTTTGTCGTTTTTGGGATGTCAGTGACATACGTGTGCACAAGTATCGAAAATGACCGATTTCGGTCAATTTTGACGTTTTTGGGATGTCAGTTGAGCTTGTGTGCACAAGTATCGAAAATGACCGATTTCGGTCAATTTTGACGTTTTTGCGATGTCAGTGACATTCGTGTGCACAAGTATCGAAAATGACCGATTTCGGTCAATTTTGACGTTTTTGGGATGTCAGTGACATACGTGTGCACAAGTATCGAAAATGACCGATTTCGGTCAATTTTGACGTTTTCGCGATGTCAGTTGAACTTGTGTGGTCAAGCATCGAAAATGACCGATTTCGGTAAATTTTGTCGTTTTGGGATGTCAGTGACATACGTGTGCACAAGTATCGAAAATGACCGATTTCGGTCAATTTTGACGTTTTCGCGATGTCAGTGACATACGTGTGCACAAGTATCGAAAATGATCGATTTCGGTAAATTTTGACGTTTTCGCGATGTCAGTTGAACTTGTGTGGTCAAGTATCGAAAATGACCGATTTCGGTAAATTTTGTCGTTTTTGCGATGTCAGTGACATACGTGTGCACAAGTATCGAAAATGACCGATTTCGGTCAATTTTGACGTTTTCGCGATGTCAGTGACATACGTGTGCACAAGTATCGAAAATGACCGATTTCGGTCAATTTTGACGTTTTCGCGATGTCAGTTGAACTTGTGTGGTCAAGTATCGAAAATGACCGATTTCGGTAAATTTTGTCGTTTTGGGATGTCAGTGACATACGTGTGCACAAGTATCGAAAATGACCGATTTCGGTCAATTTTGACGTTTTTGGGATGTCAGTTGAGCTTGTGTGCACAAGTATCGAAAATGACCGCTTTCGGTCAATTTTGACATTTTTGGTATGTCAGTGACATACGTGTGCACAAGTATCGAAAATGATCGATTTCGGTCAATTTTGATGTTTTAGCGATGTCAGTTGAACTTGTGTGGTCAAGTATCGAAAATGATCGATTTCGGTCAATTTCGATGTTTTTGGGATGTCAGTTGAACTTGTGTGCACAAGTATCGAAAATGACCGCTTTCGGTCAATTTGAACATTTTTGGTATGTCAGTGACATACGTGTGCACAAGTATCGAAAATGACCGATTTCGGTCAATTTGGACGTTTTTGGGGTGTCAGCTGAACTTGTGTGCACAACTATCGAAAATGACCGATTTCGGTCAATTTTGACGTTTCTGCTTTCGGTCAATTTTGACATTTTTGTTATGTCAGTGACATACGTGTGCACATGTATGGAAAATGACCGATTTCGGTCAATTTTGACGTGTTTGCGATGTCAGTTGAGCTTGTGTGGTCAAGTATCGAAAATGACCGATTTCGGTCAATTTTGACGTTTTTGGGATGTCAGCTGAACTTGTGTGCACAACTATCGAAAATGACCGATTTCGGTCAATTTTGACGTTTTTGCGATGTCAGTTGAGCTTGTGTGGTCAAGTATCGAAAATGCCGATTTCGGTCAATTTTGAAGTTTTCGCGATGTCAGTTGAACTTGTGTGGTCAAGTATCGAAAATGACCGATTTCGGTAAATTTTGTCGTTTTTGGGATGTCATTGACATACGTGTGCAGAAGTATCGAAAATGACCGATTTCGGTCAATTTTGACGTTTTTGCGATGTCATTTGAACTTGTGTGCATAAGTATCGAAAATGACCGATTTCGGTCAATGTTGACGTTTTTTGGATGTCAGTGACATACGTGTGCACAAGTATCGAAAATGACCGATTTTGGTCAATTGTGACGTTTTTTGCGATGTCAGTTGAACTTGTGTGCACAAGTATCGAAAATGACCGATATCTTTCAATTTTGACGTTTTCGCGATGTTAGTTGAGCTTGTGTGGTCAAGTATCGAAAATGCCGATTTCGGTCAATTTTGACGTTTTCGCGATGTCAGTTGAACTTGTGTGCACAAGTATCGAAAATGACCGACTTCTGTCAATTTTGACGTTTTCGCGATGTCAGTTGAACTTGTGTGGTCAAGTATCGAAAATGCCGATTTCGGTCAATTTTGACGTTTTCGCGATGTCAGTTGAACTTGTTTGCACAAGTATCGAAAATGACCGATTTCGGTAAATTTTGTCGTTTTTTGTATGTCAGTGACATACGTGTGCACAAGTATCGAAAATGACCGATTTCGGTCAATTGTGACGTTTTTTGGGATGTCAGTTAAACTTGTGTGCACAAGTATCGAAAATGACCGATTTCGGTCAATTTTGATGTTTTTGCAATGTCAGTGACATACGTGTGCACAAGTATCGAAAATGATCGATTTCTGTCAATTTTGACGTTTTTGGGATGTCAGTTGAACTTGTGTGGTCAAGTATCGAAAATGACCGATTTCGGTGAATTTTGTCGTTTTTGGGATGTCAGTGACATACGTGTGCACAAGTATCGAAAATGACCGATTTCGGTCAATTTTGACGTTTTTGGGATGTCAGTTGAGCTTGTGTGCACAAGTATCGAAAATGACCGATTTCGGTCAATTTTGACGTTTTTGCGATGTCAGTGACATACGTGTGCACAAGTATCGAAAATGACCGATTTCGGTCAATTTTGACGTTTTTGGGATGCCAGTGCGCACATACGTGTGCACAAGTATCGAAAATGACCGATTGCGGTCAATTTTGACGTTTTCGCGATGTCAGTTGAACTTGTGTGGTCAAGCATCGAAAATGACCGATTTCGGTAAATTTTGTCGTTTTGGGATGTCAGTGACATACGTGTGCACAAATATCGAAAATGACCGATTTCGGTCAATTTTGACGTTTTCGCGATGTCAGTGACATACGTGTGCACAAGTATCGAAAATGATCGATTTCGGTCAATTTTGACGTTTTCGCGATGTCAGTTGAACTTGTGTGGTCAAGTATCGAAAATGACCGATTTCGTTAAATTTTGTCGTTTTTGCGATGTCAGTGACATACGTGTGCACAAGTATCGAAAATGACCGATTTCGGTCAATTTTGACGTTTTCGCGATGTCAGTGACATACGTGTGCACAAGTATCGAAAATGACCGATTTCGGTCAATTTTGACGTTTTCGCGATGTCAGTTGAACTTGTGTGGTCAAGTATCGAAAATGACCGATTTCGGTAAATTTTGTCGTTTTGGGATGTCAGTGACATACGTGTGCACAAGTATCGAAAAAGACCGATTTCGGTCAATTTTGACGTTTTCGCGATGTCAGTTGAACTTGTGTGGTCAAGTATCAAAAATGACCGATTTCGGTCAATTTTGACGTTTTCGCGATGTCAGTTGAACTTGTGTGCACAAGTATCGAAAATGTCCGATTTCGGTCAATTTTGACGTTTTCGCGATGTCAGTGACATACGTGTGCACAAGTATCGAAAATGACCGATTTCGGTCAATTTTGACGTTTTCGCGATGTCAGTTGAACTTGTGTGGTCAAGTATCGAAAATGACCGATTTCCGTAAATTTTGTCGTTTTTTGGGATGTCAGTAACATACGTGTGCACAAGTATCGAAAATGACCGATTTCGGTCAATTTTGACGTTTTCGCGATGTCAGTGACATACGTGTGCACAAGTATCGAAAATGATCGATTTCGGTCAATTTTGACGTTTTCGCGATGTCAGTTGAACTTGTGTGGTCAAGTATCGAAAATGACCGATTTCGTTAAATTTTGTCGTTTTTGTGATGTCAGTGACATACGTGTGCACAAGTATCGAAAATGACCGATTTCGGTCAATTTTGACGTTTTCGCGATGTCAGTGACATACGTGTGCACAAGTATCGAAAATGACCGATTTCGGTCAATTTGGACGTTTTTGCGATGTCAGTTGAGCTTGTGTGGTCAAGTATCGAAAATGCCGATTTCGGTCAATTTTGACTTTTTTGGGATGTCAGTTGAACTTGTGTGGTCAAGTATCGAAAATGACCGATTTCTGTGAATTTTGTCGTTTTTGGGATGTCAGTGACATACGTGTGCACATGTATCGAATATGACCGATTTCGGTCAATTTTGACGTGTTTGCGATGTCAGTTGAGCTTGTGTGGTCAAGTATCGAAAATGACCGATTTCGGTGAATTTTGTCGTTTTTGGGATGTCAGTGACATACGTGTGCACAAGTATCGAAAATGACCGATTTCGGTCAATTTTGACGTTTTTGGGATGTCAGTGACATACGTGTGCACAAGTATCGGAAATGACCGATTTCGGTCAATTTTGACGTTTTTGGGATGCCAGTTGAACTTGTGTGGTCAAGTATCAAAAATGACCGATTTCGGTCAATTTTGACGTTTTCGCGATGTCAGTTGAACTTGTGTGCACAAGTATCGAAAATGAACAATTTCGGTAAATTTTGTCGTTTTTGGGATGTCAGTGACATACGTGTGCACAAGTATCAAAAATGACCGATTTCGGTCAATTTTGACGTTTTTGGGATGTCAGTGACATACGTGTGCACAAGTATCGAAAATGACCGATTTCGGTCAATTTTGACGTTTTCGCGATGTCAGTTGAACTTGTGTGGTCAAGTATCGAAAATGACCGATTTCGGTCAATTTTGACGTTTTCGCGATGTCAGTGACATACGTGTGCACAAGTATCGAAAATGACCGATTTCGGTCAATTTTGACGTTTTCGCGATGT